>OW052230.1:16760000-17360000 GCA_932527175.1 Operophtera brumata
TAGGACGCGCCCTATGTGGCATTGCACTGCGTCCGCCACCCTGAGACATAAAGATGAAAAGTCTCATGTGCCTGTAATTTCACCGGCACCCTTAACCTTCAAACCGGAACACAGCAATGCGAGCACTACTGGTTTGCGGCAGAAATAGGTATGGTGGTAGTACTTCCCCGGATGAACTCTTTCACAAAAAAGCTCTACTACTACTTGTTCAAATAATTATTATATTTAATACTAATATCAATATTTTCAACTGATCTTTCAATTTATTAGCTTATGTCCATATCGCTACTCGAATCATTGTCAGTATGACTGGAATCCCTTTCGTTATCTGAGTCGTCATCTCGTAATGTTATTATAAATTGATCCATTATATCTTCGCTAAGATGGTCGTTTTTGAAATACTCTTCCTCAACTTTCTTTACGTGACCGTCACATTTTTGCCATTTCTCAACTGAAAAATTAGCAAATAACTCTTCTAGTGCTCGCTTTTTCTCAGTTTAATTTGAGTTAATATGTTTTCGTGCCAGCTCGCCCTTAATATCACCCCATACTAATTCGATCGGGTTTAAATCCGGATGGTACGGTGGCAAATAGAGTACCGTATGACCATTTTCTTTTAATATGACATCAATTTTAAATTGTTTTTCTGGTTTATTTCGTTTTATTAATTCTAACAAATCCCTCTTTTTCATAACTTCAGTGTACTCTACGTTATGCCGCTTTAACCAGTCCTGCATTTCCTTTTTCAAGGAGCACATTGTGGGTACTTTATCCACCTCGTTGCAATGATATTTCGCGTTATTCATAACTATTACAGAATTAGATGGTAGGGAAGGCAAAAGTTTTTCGCGAACCCACTTTTCTAAATTGTTGTAATTCATGTTTCCATGATAGTCTTCTGTCTTTGTAGTTGGTTTGAAAATGGTTAAAGCGCCATTAACAAATCCTAAACTCCCACCAGCATGCACGATGACCAATCTATTTCCTTTACCAATAGAAGCCAATGCACCTCTTTCAGTATCTGATTGCCAACACACTGGCACGTTATGGGATTCATTGACATAAGTTTCGTCTTGAAAAAATATTGGCCTCTCTTCCGATCTATATTTTCTTATAGTTGTAATATATTTGCCTCTCCATTGCTGAATTGAATGGCGTTCTATCAACATTTTTATCTTTGATTGGCATTTTGTATCGGAAAACTAATTCATGCAATAAAAGACGCATGTATCCACATTTGATAACACCATCTTCCTCTAAAACTTTTACTAAGTTATTTGACTTAAACTAAGTTTATTGATCTTGGGGGGTTTTTTTTTACTGTATAAAACTCTGCAATCTTTCTTCTTACTACACCTTTACTAAAATCGTCAATTTCTATCTTCTTTTTTCTTTTCTGTTTCGGTTGTCTTGGTGATGAAAACTTCGCATTACTTTCCATATTTTTTTTTGCATTATAATGCGCCGTACGCTTTGTTTTGACAGTCCGGTTTCTTTAGCAACGGTTTTGTGTAGATTTATATCGTTTTCATGCTCGGCAGAATTTGGATCAGATTTCCTAACCTTGAAAAAATTATATACATTATAAACAACATCTTTAGTTTGAGCTCTAATCCGAGGACCCATCTTCGGTTGCTAATCTCGTGTGCGTCTTGTCTAAAGCGGCCGGTCCAAATAACACGTATTGACGGCAGCGAGATCGCCGCCCGACTGACGTCAAGTGACGTCTCGCAACATTTGACATAAGAAAATCACCACCCTCCCGTGCCGCTCCCATACCTCAGGCGGCTACTAAGTTAAACGCTATACCTGTAGCTTTTTCATTATCTTGAAAATATTATCAATAACCAAAAGTATCTCAACTGTACGTTAAGTTAGTCAAAAAAGTTGGGTTAAACAATGTATGGGGAGTTGCCCATGTTCTTTGGTTATACAGTTGTGGTCATATAATTAAGAACGATTTGAAGTTCTAGAAGTTTTTTATTTAAATCGTATCATACACAGAGATGTGTACCTTATGAGAAGCAACTAGTTATGTTATATAATAGTCACATTAATAGAGCAACCTGACTTAAGAATAAAGTATGAAATCGCTAACTATTTTTTGCACATTTTATTGATTTTATCAAAGTAACACATTCAAATAGTACTGAAACTGGACAAATAATTAAGAACGATTTATTTAACTGCTCGGGAATTGTTTTGTATGACACTTAGATTTAAAAAATCACAATATTATGTAGCACAGGAAACATAAAGAGAAATTTAATAAATATTTAACTAAAATTAATAGTTAATAGCATATCCACGGCTTTTAATTACAGCTTTACACCGGCGAGGCATTGACTCTATTAATTTTTGACATTTCGCAAGAGAAATAGAGTTCCATTCTTCTAAAAAAACGTCATACAGCTCTCTTAAATTTCCACACTTTGTATTTTGAAACCTTTTTCTTTACTTCAAACCACAGATTCTCTATTGGGTTTAGATCTGGACTGTTAGCAGGCCAGTCTAAGACAGAAACTAATTGCGCTGTAAGAAATTCCTTTACGGTGCGTGCAGTGTGCTTTGGATCATTGTCATGCTGGAATGTCCAAATGACCGGTAGAACGTCTTCAGCGTATGGTAACATTGTTTCTTCCAGTATATTTTTGTATTGGAACTGATCCATGTTACCTTCTATCAACTTTACAGGTCCTACACCATGTCCAGAAAAGCAACCCCAAATTTTCACATTTCCACCACCGTGCTTTAATGTAACTTTCGTGTACTTTGGGTCGAATGCTGTATTCGGGGGACGTCGCACATATCGTTTTCCATCAGAACATACTCTGTTTATTTTCGTCTCGTCAGAAAAAAGTACATTTTTCCACTGTTGCACAGTCCAGTTTTCATACTTTCTCGCAAATGCAAGCCGGGCTTGCCTGTGGCAAAGTTTTAACATGGGTACCTTTCTTGCTATCCTACCGTGCAATTTTTCTTCTACCAAACGTCTTCGAATAGTGCGTGCTGAGATTGCTGAAGGGTTGTTTTCACCAAAATATTCTTTTCTAAGCTCATTGGACCCTTTAAAAGGATTTTGTTTTGCCATACGAACGATGTTTCGGTCATCTCGAAGAGTTGTTTTTCTCTGTTTAGGTACACGTGGAACATTCGAAGTAGTTTGATACGTAGCAAAATGCTTTACAGCGTGGAAAACCATCGTTTTTGAACATTGCAGATGGTCGGCTATCTTTTTATAAGACCAATTCTTCCGGCGTAGTTTTATTATTACTTCCCTTGTAGATTTATCACAACTTTTATTTTTTCCCATTGTTTTTTCTAAAGAAGCAATCACCTTTAATCTTTTACAGCACGTAATGGCGCCAAAATTATACAAACAGTAACAAATCGACTGAGTGTTCTCTATTTAAATTTGAATAAAGGTATAAACTACTTAGCGTTCTTAATTACGTGACCAGCCAGTAATAAGTAATACTTTGTTTAAAAGTAGTGTAAAAAGTTTGCCTATTGATTTTTAGCCAATCATGTGTATCAATGAATACAGTGGTAATATGGAAATGTTTTACGATACCGAGAGAAATAAAAACAAATGCATGCAATTAGTTTTGCATCTTAGTTGGAAAAAATCTTCCCTTTATATCAGCGTTCTTAATTATATGGCCACCACTGTATATGTAGTCTAGTTTATTAGTCTGAGGAGTGCACCTATATATTATACTATTAAAGTTCCATTTGACAACGGATTTATTTTTACGGTACTTAGAAGAGAACCGGATTTTATTTAAATTCTACTCTTTGACCAAGTGGAGATGTGACAAATAAAATTAAATCAGTGTAGAGTCCGCGCCACGACTGAAGTCTGACGGCCTTTTGAGGAACTAACGGAAACAAGAGGAAGATTTTCGCTTTGGCGCATAGAAACTAGCGCTCCAGTCACCGGACTTCAGTCGTGGCGCGGACTCTAAATTCACTTATTTTATGATGTATAAAGATTCAAAATGCTCCTTGTGATTTGAATTAAGGCTGAGCCGGACAAACGGAAATCTTCATAAGTACGAATAAAACGAAGACGGAACTTTTCGATATTCCGAGTGGTTCAACATTATTACAAACCTGTACTAAGCCCTCTGGTTTGTAATTTGGAACCACTCGGAATATCGAAAAGTATCAACTAGCGAAATCAGTCCAGCCTTTCACACGTGGTGCCGTGACCAAGAAAAATAGGGATTAATTTTTATATTACAAGCTTTTAATTAACTTGCAATGTATGACACTTCCTGCAATGATTCCACCCAGACAAACATGTTTGTCTGAGTGGAATCCGGGTGGTATCTTGCAACTGAATTTTAAAGGAGTTATCCTCAACCGATTGAGCTTAAAATGTTGCATACCTGACAAGTTCCGATGACAATACAATATGACGGTGACAGCGAGCTGATGTGATGATGGAGACGGAAGGTGGCTCCTCGATGGATAATAGTAGACTGGCCGTGTTTAGGCTCATTTTGATCAGCACACGGTTACGATCACTAATTTTATAAAAGCATCTATTGAAAAATATATTTTCACAAAAAACTTATATTATACAGATTTCACAAGTGTGTATATCTATATATATATAAAACAAAGTCGTGTTAGTTACACCACTTATAACTCAAGAACGGGTGAACCGATTTGGCTGAAAATTGGTGGGGAGGTAGCTTAGAACCAGGAGATTGACATAGGGGGGAGGGGTAGGAGGGGGGGTCACTGGGGGCTACCCGTGCGAAGCCGGGGCGAGTCGCTTATATTAAATAGAGACAAATTATACATTCACTCTCAGTGTCCCCAAGCAGTCACCGTCTCGAGATGGAAATATTCTTCATACACAGACTGACCACAAAGTTACAAAAAAAATTGTGCTCGAGAGGTCTGTTTGCAGAACTTTTTGGTTACATTTTCACTTAAAACAGGATATTTACCATGATTATTGAGTTTTGTTTGTTCCCGATATTTCGGCACAATTGCATGCGCCATGATCACGGGAGAACTAACTAAAGCCTTTGCGAGTAGATGTTATTGGCAGATATATCGATCTACCCTCTTTCTCACTCTTTTATCACGAACGATACCACTATCCCGTTTTTAGTGAAAAGTATGTACATAACCATGATAGTTTCAAAAGTTACTAGTTGATACATTCGGAAGTCTAGACAAAACAATATTTAGTTAGTAAATAGATGTAGGACACGGAACAGGACACTCCTAAGTTCTCATGAAAATCAATAGAGGTTAATGGCCAATTTCCATTTGTGTAAATCCAATTAATTAACGTTTTCAGCTTGTCAGGCCAGATAGCTTTGTAGGTAAATTGACTTGATGTTTTGTTCCAAAAAAAGTTGCTGAAAGTATTTTCTCTGACATTGATAGACCTTTGTTTGACCATGAACGATCTTACCTGTTGGTAAGTGACGATGTGGCCGAAGATGGAGCACAAAGGTCTAGAAGGCACCTATTCACTCTAGCCTTGAAGAGACCCTGATTATACTCGTAGTATTCAGGAAAGACAGACGACGGTAGTGTATTCCACTTCATAGCAGGTCGCATTATAAAGAAATAACTGAAACGTTTAGTACGAATAGAAGGTATACTAATGAGGTAAGGGTGGTGCCCAGCCGTACGCTTGCTCGTAGTTTTATTCAGCCTAGTACTTTAGGTACATAACATAATACGCAACAATAACGTAATATTTTTTTATGAAATATTGTAGTTCCCTGGTTTTCGTTATCTACACTAATATTATAAATTGCAACTAAAGTCTACGTAAAAACGGTAACTATATTCCCGATGTCCACGTTATTTTGTTCACGTCAACGTGGACAGCGGGAAGTCAAATCCTTTCCCGTGGACGGTCGAGAATATTTGCACAGAGGGGTTAACCTCCGGAACTACTGCTGGGTTACTATGAGCTCTTATAGCCATTCAGTTCAAAAACTATTCAGTAGGAACAGAATATCGGTTCCGTGAAGTCATCAACTATATAAAAGGCATAGGCGCAGAAGGTCTATAGACTTCTGCGGTTAAAGTTACTCAACGATGGGGAATGTCAAAGACGAACCGATATTTTGTACTAAATACTTCGATCACACTTCGATCAAGAATACAACTAGATTTCGGGTAAGTTACAAAATCAAAGCCGCAAGTCAGCCACCGTCCGCGTGGGTATATATACTTAAACAGCTATATTTGTTTACTAACGAACTGAAACAAATTTAAAACAGTTCTAAGTTCAATTTATTTACAACCATGACACCTAGCAATAAAGAAGCAAATCTTTAAAATATTATCTTATACTTACGATCATTCGTCACAAAAAACGAGCAAAGCAATAAATTACTCCTGTCACTTAGAAATGAAAAGACATACAACATTTAGTGTGAAATCAATATTAAAGACCTACAAATAAAGTTGTCACAAATACAAATAATAAATAGAGCTCACTTTTCAAGTGAGCTGTTATTCACAGAGACGTATTTTTTACGCCGACCTCACATCTTGTATTCTTGATCGAAGACTAAATGGCTATAAGAGCTCATGGTAGAGGCCCTGAGCCGATTCCGAAAATTATTTCACTAAAAGGAAGCTGCATTATCCTTTAGTGCTACTTGAGGGTTGCTTTTAATATAGCTTCCACCCGCGGCAACGATCACGTTATGTGTAGTCCTCACAACTCTGTAACGGTTGAGCAGATTTTTTACCCCGACACCACACGAAAAAGGTTACTGTAGTTCAAATACTTTACACGGTCTAATAATTCAAGATATCCTGAACACATGGACATTCCACAGTCACATGAGTACAGTAATACTGTAAGGCGCATCTTCAATAAAATAATTCGCGCTAAGCCATTGATCGCTTTATTTTATTTGTTCAGTCAATTAGGTTATGAAAGGATGGAGCATGCTCAGAATACCGCCACTTAGTGACGTCACTGGCGCCGACCACGGGCTGACAGAAGTCCAGACACCATTTTAGATACACAAGCTTCTGCCTGCGGTTACGATCGCGTGATACCGGTATAAATACCGGACAAGTGCGAGTCGGACTCGCAAATTAAATGCGATAATTTAATGCATCGTACAAGATTTAACATAAAAAAACACATATTTTTCATGTCTCTTAATGTTTTTTTATTATGTTTTGCTATAGGGGCTATAATACACACACTTTGAAAATTTCAACTGTCTTTCATTATGGTTCAAGAGATACAGTCCCGTCAGTCTTTATAGAATGCTTTGGAATACACAGAACAGTAAACATTAGCATGCTCATCGAATGCTCTATTAGACTTTATTACACGAAGTCATTTCCTACACGTACCTAACAGGATATGGTAGGGTTTACACGTACATTGCACTATAAAACTTAGTGTTTATCAATTCATCTTTATTTGTGTAAGCTGACAAGATAATCATCATCATTCATTGAATTCAACATCAGACAAATTTTTAAGAACTTTGGGAGTCCAGACAGTATTCCGGAGGCAATTATGATTTAAACTTTCTAAGATAAAACTAGGGGCCTATTCAATAAAAAAAAACAATCTCTATTATAAATGGAATCAGAATAAGTGAACGAGGCTAACATAGAGGAAAAAATAATACGTTGAGGCTAATTATTTACCGCATAGGTTTAACTACTGTGATGACATCCTTTTGCTTTGCGAATAGCAATAGACATTAGACCTTCTTGCAACAAAGCAACGGAAAGAAGCTTTACAATTGGATTTAGGTAGAATAAGTTTTTTTTGAAAATTACAATACAAGCTTTTCACAATTAGTGATCGGAACCGTGTGCTGATCAAAATTAGCCTAAACACGGCCAGTACTATTATCCATCAAGGAGTTCCGTTGTCCACCTTCCGTCTCCATCATCAGATCAGCTCACTGTCACCATCATATTGTATTGTCATAGGAACTTGACAGGTATGCCAGATTTCAGCTCAATCGGTTGAGGATAACTGCTTTAAAATTCAGTTGCAAGATTCAACCCGGATTCCACCCAGAGAAACATACATACATTGTAAGTTAAATAAAACCCTTTTGATCGAGTTACCTTAAACGCGAGATGCAAGCTTTTAAAATAGCTGACTTTTCAACAGTCGCAGAATATTGAAGCAAGAAAAACGTGGAGTCTTCAATAGTCTTATAATATTTAAGCAAAACAAATCGTGAATTCCAATAGTTGTAGATCATTTAGGCAAGAAAAAGTCAAATTTTACAATATTCTTAAAATAATTCATAAATTTCAATATTTGAAGTTTAAAAGGCACTTATTGTTATGGGATACCTTACTTGAATAAGGAAACTTTTTTTATGCGAAAATGGTGGAACAATCATAATATAGCTTACCTGTTGCTCTGCCTATAACAATGCATTACCTCACAGATCACGTCCACCTAGGACGCGCCCTATGTGGCATTGCACTGCGCCCACCATCCTGAGACTTAAAGATAAAGTCTCATGTTCCTGTAATTTCACCGGCACCATAATGCATTACCTCACAGATCACGTCCACCTAGGCCGCGCCCTATGTGGCATTGCACTGCGCCCACCCTGAGACATAAAGATTGCTGTAATTTCGAGTAGTTCCTGTATTCACCGGCACCATAATGCATTACCTCACAGATCACGTCCACCTAGGCCGCGCCCTATGTGGCATTGCACTGCGCCCACCCTGAGACATAAAGATTGCTGTAATTTCGAGTAGTTCCTGTATTCACCGGCACCATAATGCATTACCTCACAGATCACGTCCACCTAGGCCGCGCCCTATGTGGCATTGCACTGCGCCCACCCTGAGACATAAAGATTCCTGTAATTTCGAGTAGTTCCTGTATGATCCATTGAGATTGATCCATTGGAGCTTGATCGTCCTGTTTGTAATTTCACCGGCACCCTTACCCTTCAAACCGGAACACAGCAACGCGAGCACAACTGCTTTGTGGCAGAAATAGGTATGGTGGTGGTACTACGCCTGACGAACTTTGTCACAAAAAAGCTGTACTACTAACGTCATCAGCCCCAATATAAGTAAATAAAACAAAATAAATAAATAATGCTGGACAGTTCACACAACATTATCTAGCTATTATAACAAAGGGATATGAGTAATTACTTATTCCTTTGACTCATTGAATTACCTATATTTTCTGTTCACATTATACAGAAATTGCGAGCGAACTGTGTTTTTATCACATTAGCAAAGTATGTCAGTGGACAGGAATGATAACATGGAGCATGTTTCACAACAACGGTTGGATGTACAATGTAACAAGTTTGTAAATTAACATTATACGTAATGTCAGAAGCTAAAAACTCATTTATAGAATCATTTATAGCTCAGTAGTCAGGGAATTCATGAATTGTCTGCAACATTATTATTATGTCAATAAACAATTTTAATATTATTATTATGTCTCAAGGTGGCGGGCGCAGTGCAATGCCACATAGGGTGCGTCCTAGGTTGACGTGACCTATGTGGTAATGCACTGTTCATAGGCAGCAGAGGTTACCGCTTAACATCAGGTGGGCCATCAGCGAGTTACGTCATTCAATAGTATTAAAAAAAAACACTGATTTATTCTTAAAACACGTTATATAATAAATTCTTCTCTAAAAATAATTACTATCTAGCTAAAAAAACAAATAGTATAAAATAGTACAACTAGTGCATAAAACAAGCCATTTTATCCGAGAAGTCTAACCGGCCGAGCCAAGGTGAGCTAGATATTTAAGTCGAGGATGAAATGGGTTTTTTTAAACGAGTACAGTCTGCTTTTTTCTTCGATTGCAAGGAAACTAAACGATTGCAAGGAAACTAAACAGTGATATTGTAAAAAGGTACGTGTAACTTTAAACAAAAAATAAGGTGTAATTTGATCAACTTTAATTGATAGTATCTCACAAATACCACCAGTTTAGTAAGATCTCCCTAAAAAAAAAAGCGGCCAAGTGCGAGTCAGACTCGCCCATGAAGCGTTCCGTAGCAGCAAGTAACATTGAATGAAAGGTAAATTGCGGTTTACGATTTATGACGTATTAAAAAAAAACTACTTACTAGATCTCGTTCAAACCAATTTTCGGTGGAAGTTTACATGGTAATGTACAGAGGCGGAATGAAAACGTTCGTCAGTTTTCCAAGGTCGCTTAGCTGGTCGCGAGCACATATTACCTTTTCCAACTATTCTACGTAGCAGACTGCTGTAAAGAACACCATAATTTAAATGTTTATTATAAAGATCAAAATCGCACACCTTTGATCAGTTGCTTGTTTATGTTTCGAACGACTTTTTTAGGGTCCCGTACCCAAAGGGGCCAAACGAAGCCCTATTGCCCTCGCTCATCCGTCTGTCCGTCTCTCTATGATATGGGTCTATAGCGGCTAAACCATAGTAGTATTCATATTTGTACTATTTATGTATCTTACTGACCCAAACCCAAAAATAATAACAAAAAAATATTTTGAAGTATGGCTCCAGTACAAGTTAAAGTGGGGAGAGAAAAATAAATCTGTCGTACCATAGCATGTGGAGTATAATTTTAGAGCTTATTAAGTAGAATAAGACTGTATTTTTGTTAATTTAACCCAGGAACTAGATTTTTTTAAATATTCAACATACTTATTATGAATATTTTACCAAAAAATTATAATATTTTAGAAAATAGAAACATTTTGAGAATTTTCTTATATTTCTATTACAAACAGATTTAATTTTGCGTGTGGATTAACTAAACTTAGGCAATTTATAACTTCTACATTTTTTACGGAACCACAAATTATATAATAGTTTCTACGACGGAAACCTGAATGCGCGAGGTCCGATGCGCACTTGCCCAGTTTTTTATGGAGTTAGCCAGAAGTTTTGTCATTTTATTCGTAGATTATCTGTCATTCAATCGCTGCTAATATCCGTTGTCATGGTAACTGAAGGTTATTTTCGTAATCCCACTAATATTATAAATGCGAAAGTTTGTGTGTGTGTTTGTTACTTCTTCACGCTGAAACGGCTGGACGAATTAGAATGAAATTTGGAATGGAGATAACTGGACTCCCGGAATAACATATAGGCACATTTTTATCCCGATATTCCCACGGGATCGAGACTTACGCGGGTGAAACGATAGCGATACGTAGCGCGAGAATAAGTTCCTGTGTCGGTAAAACAGTACCTATGCTTTTTGCATTGAACAACCAAAAATAGGCCCTAAGGTGACGAACATTTTCATTCCACCACTGTACATCATATTTTTTTTTTAGTTTTATCATTCTCTTATTTTAGAAGTTACAGGGGGGGACACACATTTAACCACTTCGGAAGTGTCTCTCGCGCAGTTTAGAAAATATATATATTAGAAACCTCAATATCATTTTTGAAGACCTCTCCATAGATACCCCACACGTATGGGTTTGGTGTTTTTTTGGGAATGGGAATCCCCCAAATTTTATTGTTTTTTTTCTATTTTTGTGTGTAAATCTTAATGCGGTTCACAGAATACATCTACTTACCAAGTTTCAACAGCCTAGTTCTTATAGTTTCGGAAAAAAGTGGCTGTAACATACGGACGGATAGACATGGGGGGGGACGGATACGGATAGATGGGACATGACGAATCCATAAGGATTCCGTTTTTTGCCAATTGGCTACGGAACCCTAAAAACACTGTAAAAATGTGTTTAGAGGGATCGCAGCTAAACTGATGATATTTATGAGATACTATCAATAAAAACATGTGTGTTTAGTCTCCTAGTTCTCGCGAAATCAACTTTCGCTATCTGAAGAAGTGTTGATGACCTGAAATGGGCAAAAAAACACAAAAAAAAATGGGATTTCGCGCCTTATGCGAACATCCACCTGAATATTACCTTCCTGGCACATTTAACAAGTCAATAACAAGTTTTTTCTATGTTTTATTGTGTTTAGTTACAGGGCCTAATTGTGTCTTAGTAGTAGTACTAATATTTATTCTGTGGTAGTAGTGTAAGTAAACAAATAATATGCACGAGTAAAACAAACAATTTTTGACGTATTATTAAGCTCCTTTCCTAATTGTTTTTTACACACTATTAAATAGTAAGCGCCTTTCCTATTTGTCTCTCTTTTCGTATTCGTAGGTCATAAAATCTTTTTTGCAGAGCAAACATCTGCGTTATCATAAGTGTTGTAAACAAAATACCTATTCGCTAAATGAACAGGTGTACAGGTTCAACAGGCGTTAGTATAAAAGTAAACAATAATGAACAGAGATTAGTAGGTCTTAACGTCTCGGCAGTCTCGAGCTTGGTCTGGAAATCGTGAGATAGAAAGATTTATTTATGGATGCTTAAGGCGTGGATATAAATAAATAAATAATGCTGGACAGTTTACACAACATTACCTAGCCCCAAGCTAAGCAGAGCTTGTGTTATGGGTACTAGATAACTGATATCTATATATATATAAAACAAAGTCGTGTTAGTTACACCACTTATAACTCAAGATCGGCTGGACAAATGTTAGTTATCTCTTTTTTGGTGGTTTCTTCTCTGCTCCGAATAGCAGAATAATTAATAAAATATCGGGGGGCGGGGGGAGGGGGGGTTGTATTTCACCGGTGGCTACCCGTGCGAAGCCGGGGCGAGTCGCTAGTAGTAGTACAATATATATACCATAGATAGATATCTTTTATTATACATAGAAAATACCCAGAACACCCTGAACAAATATCTGCAGATCGCACAAATATTTGTTCCGAGGCGGGAATCGAACCCGCAACCTCCGGCGTCGCAGGCGAATGTACGCCCGCCCCGCCACAGAGGTCGTTATATATGTCGTATATGTGGACTTTGGTGCATTTAAACCTTTTCTTTTCCACGATATTCATAGAAAAACCTACAAAAAAATATATGTTAATCTACATCAAATAAAGAAAGTCCTCTTGGTTCCAAACTTTTTTAAAAAATAACTTGAAATGTAAGAAATAAATTTGCAAGTAGCCTCTGTTTTCGTAGTTACAACCATTTTTCTCTGAAACTATCAATCACAAGATGTTTTTATTGCCTTCAGTATATAAATTACACATACATTATACATTTACTTACAGAAAGAATAATACAACTAATACAAGGTATATGTACAAAATACATATGAAACAGTTGTGCTAGGCACCTGAAGACCGCTGCTAGCGATCTAAAGGAAGCTCAACTGATCCAAATCACTACCAGGCGGAAGCGTCCCTTAGATGCTGGCTGATGGATTTCCACGCTGAATGGCCATACTAATGCGTTGAGCCAGATAAGAGCCAGCTCTCGGGTCACGCGTCGCTTCAACCAGATGCCCTGAAAGAATTTTGAAAACGCGAAGGGCCCCGGTACCCCACGTACCCAGAGTCTCGACTCCGAAAGGCTCAAATAACACAACGTTCAGTATACACAACGCCGAAGCCTTGGTTTTATTTTTGAAAACGACTTATCTATTGATTTTTAAATTAAAAAAAAAAAGTGATTTTCGATCACTTTTCTTTACGCGAGCGCTGTCACTAACTAATCTGAACTTTAATGAGTTAGATAGTGTCAAAATTTGATGTCCATCGACGCCTTAAATCATTATGATACCTTTACTAAGCACTATGCGTTAAGAGGAAAATTTGGATCATGTACCTACCTGTGATCAGACTTGCGACAATGTCTTTATTGTGTCTTGTCACACAAATATCGCGACAAAGGTAGATTAGAGCCAAATAATGCAAAACGAAAGAAAAATATTATTCAGGGACAAAAACAAAGGCTGTCATCACTTCATAAAAGACTGACTAGAAATAATATTTTTGATAAACTTCAGCTTCGTGGTATTGCTATTTTTCAAAGAACATCGTACAGTAGAGAGAAAAATCTCTATTAGTTAGTGAACAGTGATGAAGTGTTTCGATTCGACGCACAGAATAAATAATAGTACAATTCGACGTAGTTCGAGCATCAAAGGAGCGCAGCCCAAACTTAGTAATATTCTGCGAATTTCATTAAAAAGTTGTCCATCCAAATCCGGGAGCGGATTAAAAAACAAAGCGAAAAACACAGTTGAGTTGAACCGCCAAAATTGTTAGTAGCGCGGCGGCGCCAGCTTCGATCGGGTGAATCAGCGTTATCGGTGCAGTTATAAGAGCCTCATTTCCTCGTCATTTGGACATGTCCCGTTTTTCCACTGAGTTTCCTTCCTGTGATTCATACTGAGTTGAGTGAGGTGCCAATTTCAGTCGTACGCTAGCCGCCGGCGAACGCATGCGTCGCGAAACATAAAAAAATACATTACGAGTGTGTTGTAATGAAGTTCGCATTAATGCTCTGCGATAGAGTTTTGTGGTGTAGATAAATGCGACATTACAGGAGTTGTTTCAGTCATGGATTTGACCGACCTTTTACTGATTTTCGCAATGTTGTGGAAATGTAAGTATTTTCGTACGAGGGAATTCCATAACCACTATTGTTGGTTTACCAACCGATCATTTGTTTAGTATTTTACATTTCATATTTAATGAACAATATGCTCAGTATTTACCATTAGTAACACAATACGCGGTCAAGGATGTCTAGTGGCATATCAACAAATGTGTTACATACAACTAATTATAAAAACCAATGAACAAAAATATTATGAACTTAAAATTCGTGCAATTAACCCGGAAACATGTGTTTTGACCTTCTTGGTGCGCGTTATCAAAATTATCAAACACTGATAATTTATCTGATTTATCTGTTTTTTAATAATATTCAATGTTATGAAAAGTTTTAGTTTATAATTGAATAGCTAAATCATTAGATAAATAAGTAAAGAGATAGTTTTGATTACAATTTGTTATTGGCTATCATCCCGTGGATTTCTTCTTCTTCTTTCGTGTCAAAGTTTAACTTTTTTTTATACTGTAGTAGAATAAAATTTGCCCACTGTAATTGCGTTCTCTGTGGCTTTATTGACGTCGTCCTTTGTGCAGCTAGGGCACAAGGGACAGGTGAGCAAATGGCGATCCCGCGGACTTTGATCGTCTTAATAGATCCCTTAAATTTTTAGGCCACTTTCAAATGCCTAATAGACAAATTCCTATCAGCACAATGGATCAAAGTCAAGGACCTATCAGGAACTACTAATTTCGATCAGCACACGGTTCTGATCACCAATTTTATAAAAGCTGGTTTTGAAAAAAAAAAAAAAAAAACACAAAAAACTTATTGCAGAGACAAACCGTGTGGTGAAAGGAGTCAGGGTGTGCTCTGCTGGGAGGGTCCGTTCATGCAATTAAAGCAGGGGTTCCCAAAGTGGGCGATAACGCCCCCTTGTGGGCGCTGCAGGCCTAAAGGGGGGCGGTAAGAACCCAGAAAAAAATGGAGGCGTCAAATTAATAGTTAATAAATTAAAAATTAATAGTTAAATTAAATTAATATAAATTAATAGTCATTTTAATAGTTATTGACCCGTAGATAGGTAATTTTCGTAGATAATAGACCGCGGACAATCATGATTTAACAAGTTCTTGTTAAAGAACCCGATTTGTGCATGTTTAATCTCCGCTAATATAGCCCACAATAATTAATTTAATTTGAAGTTGAGTGGTTTTGAGGTAGGTGAAAAAATGGGGGCGCTAAAAAATAATTATTGGAGCGCTAAAAAATAATTTATTCTCAAAGTGGGCAGTAGACAAAATAAGTTTGGGAACGCCTGAATTAAAAAATCGAGTAACTATAATGTAGTGTAAAATTGAACAAAGCTTGCTTGCAACGTAACTCTATGATAGTGGAGACGACCGTACAAATGTATACATAGGACTTTTGAGTAACTACATTGTGGTTCATTCATAAGTAAGTCCACAAAGAAACCGTCATTACATTTACAATAGGTAGTAAACCCGTGTCTGGCCTTTTACAGCCTTAATAAAGTTTAATTATCATGTGGGCATCGAACTTTATTATTTAGTCAGTGGTTCAAAATGTTGTCACGTATTCGGTAGGCGTTATGAAGGTTATACATAATTATTCGAAGGTCGATCGAAAGAAATACATAAGCTATTGTGTAAATTTTAGTACCTACATTTAGCTACACTATACAACACAAGAGTCTGAGAGAATTAAAATTGCCGTTTAGCGGTGCAATGTGTTTATTAGCAACTAATTCCCATACATACATAGACACACGTAATCCCGAAAGGATAGCCGTAGCCTCAATGCCTCTTTTCACTGCGAGTTGCACCATCGTCGGAATGTAGACGTGAGAAGGGGTGAGCAAATAGCCGCCATTGCTTCCCACGACTCTGCTCTGCTAACGCTTTCCTCCAGTAATAACACATTCCTTAATAAGCTAGCAGCCAGGACAAATCTTGCACAAACGAATCTTGCTAACAAGTCCAGGTAATCCCTAAGTCGGCTTTTACCACATTCACGGGAGGAGACGGAGGGTTTTAATCCTTGTTATGTATTCAACATTGAATTTGGTAGCCTATAAAAAATACTATAAAATTGGTGTGTCCGGTCTAAGAATATACCCCTCCATCTCCTCCCGAGGATGTCGTAAAAGCCGACTAAGGGATTACCCGGACTTGAAGATAAATCAATCAAAATTCAAAAAATCAAAATAAGATTCGTTGGTATAAGATTTGTCCTGGCTGTTAGCTTATTATTAGAATGTGTAATTACTGGAAGAAAGCGTTAGCTGAGTCAGTCGTGGGAAGCAATGGCGGCGATGAGCTCACCACTTGTCACGTCTATATCCCACGATGGTGCACACTGTGAAGAGGCCCATTAAGGCTCTGCGTACCCCTTGTGGGAAAGAGGCGTGTGTCTATGTATGTATGTATGTTTTACTATTTCAGTAACCTCGGGGCTTCGTTGCTACAAGTGCGAAGCGCAGTATGAGACTTATTACGAGTCCCTTTGCGATCATTTTGACTACAGCGAGAAATACATCGCGGATTGCGAAGCCTCTTCAATGTGCTACAAGAGGATAACTACGACACAGTTTGGAAGTAAGTATAGCTACTCACAAATTCACAATATTTATCATTGAATTATTAATCAAGGCTCTTCTTAAAAAAAAAATAAGAAACAACTTAAAATGTAGTAAATTTGCAAAGTAGCCTCTGTTTTCGTAGTTACTATCATTTTGCTCCTAAACTCTCAATCATAAGAGGTTTTTATGGCATTGAGTATATTAGAAAGACGAGAGGACCTACTTTTTAACCCCCGACGTAAAAACGAAGGGGTGTTATAAGTTTGACGTGTCTGTGTGTGTGTGTGTAGGTGTGTGTGTGTGTGTGTTTCTGTCCCATCGTAGCTCCCGAACGGATGAACCGATTTCGTTTTATTTTTATTTGAATGGTTTATTTGTCGGGAGTGTTCTTAGCTTTGTTTGATCAAAATCGGTTCAGCCGTTTTCCGCTGGGGGTTTTTTAATTTTTACAAAATTAATTACTTGTTACTTACGTAAATTACTGTCATTATGATATTTAAATTAACAAAAAACGTGATTTTCGCTTATTTTTCGTTTCGCGAGCGCTATTCTATCATTTTCTAACTTACCTGAACTTTAATGAGTTGGACAGTGACATAATATGGCGTCCTTCGCCGCCTTATCTAAGTAAATTATGCTAGCATACAAAGGGACTTTAAGTGATTGATGAGATTTTGTACTGAATCGGTATAGAATAGAGCATCGAAATGTAGGGCGCCCCCGCCCAGGTGATGATTGATTAATCACGTCCAGAATAAATAGGTCAAAGTATGCAAAATGGTCATAACTTATTGGCTGTGTAAACTACGTCATACATTTTTTAGTCAGTTTTATTATAGATAGCTTCAAAATTGATGACTGATGGGATAAAAATACGAGCACATACTTACAAAAAAAAACAACAGGCTTCAAGCTTTAACAAGTACAATTCAAGAAAATATAAAAAAGCGGCCAAGTGCTAGTCGGACTCGCCCATGAAGGGTTCCGTAGCAGCAAGTAACATAATATAAAAGTTCTTGTAGTTCGTTGTAACTTTGATCGATGTTTTAATAATAGTGTATTAAAAAAAAACTACTTGCTAGATCTCGTTCAAACCAATTTTTGTTGGAAGTTTACATGGTAACGTACATCATATATTTTTTTTAGTTTTATCATTCTCTTATTTTAGAAGAAACGGGGGGGGGGGGGGGCACATTTTAACACTTTGGAAGTGTCTCACGCGCAAACTATTCAGTTTAGAAAAAAATGATATTAGAAACCTCAATATAATTTTTGAAGACCTGCCTATGGATACCCCACAAGTACGGGTTCGATGTGTTTTTTTTGTTTCAGTTCTAAATTTGGGGAACCCCAAAAATTTATTGTTTTTTTTCTATTTTTGTGTGTAAATCTTAATGCGGTTCACAGAATACATCTACTTACCAAGTTTCAACAGCATAGCTCCATAGTTTCGGAATAAAGTGGCTGTGACATACACGGACAGACAGATAGACAGACAGACATGACGAATCTATAAGGGTTCCTTGTCTTGTTGACTACGGAACCCTAAAAACCTGACTGCATGAATAATTTTAATATACCTACCCCGTGTCACTCTCACAGTTAAGACGAATCTAACGACACCCCTCAGAGCAACTATTATTTATTCTATGCTCAGGGTAAAATCCATCAAGCCGTTTATGCTATAGAGCGTGCCAAAGAAGTATACATACATACACTCGAAAAACATAAAACTGTCTTTCTGGCGCAGTCGGGTAAACAGTATAAAGAACCCTAACCCAAGAGTATTATGCGCATTTTTGACTGTTTAATTAAGTCTGAATTTTGTATTATATATCGAAACTCCTAATCGATAAGGAGTGCTGTAGCTTTCATCATCAGCTCACGAGCATGAGGTGATGAAACCAAGACGTAAACACCTGAATAAATTATGAAAAATTAACAAACACATGTAGGTGTCTTTAATTTTTGAGTATTTCCCACGATATATCTGAGATTCCAGCATCAAATTCCGATTTGGTGAATATAGGACCACATCGGGAGATTTCTCAAATTGTTTCAGAGTTGAAAGCAATATCGGTGAACATACATTTCAAAAAACATGCAAACGAACATGGAACCTTTTTTTTATCTTGGTGATTGACAAAAGCAGATGGCTCACCTGATGTTAAGCAGTACCCTCTGCCTTTAACAATGCATGAAACAGGTCACGTCCAGTTAGGACGCGCCCTATGCGGCATTACACTGCGCCCGCCACCCTGAGGTTTAATCATAAAGATGAAAAGTATCATGGACCTATAATTTTACCGGCACCCACATACCCTTCAAATCGGAACACTAATGTGAGCACTACTGCTTTGCGGCAGAAATACGTATGGAGGTAGTACTTCCCTGGGCAAACTCTTTCACAAAAAAGCTCTACTACTACTAAATACCTCATTTTCCGAAGTCGGTTAAAAATTGATAAGTAATTTATGAATCAGAAATCACCTTACTCAGATTGAAGCAATGACTCGTCACTCAATGCTTAATCTGAGAATTTTATAGATACCTATTCAAGTTGAATAAAATCGGACATATGTAGAGTTATTTTTAGCAGTGCTTGGTAAATGTACATATTTTATACAGCTGTATAGAAGAAAAAACGTAGCGCTTGTTACCAATGGCATTGACCTCCAATATACAAGTTTACAACCTTTGCAATGAACTTTATTCGAAGCAGTCATCGCACAAAAACAAAAGGTTTCGTATAAAACCCAGAATACCTATAAAAGGAACGATGCAGGGATAATATACTAAATGCCAATCCTTGTTCAAAATGTTGATGAAACACGTTAAAACAGAGCAACAAAGCAAACCTCTTCTCTGTTTCTTCTGATAAATGGTTTCTGCGGAACGACAGTCAAGGCAACAATGACGTTTGGATTTTAAAATGTACAGATGTTCTCAAGAACTTTATCATCTTAATTCTTATCTTTTTTTCTTTCAATTCTATAACTTTATCAGCGTGCTATTTCTGAATGAGCAACATAACAAGCTACCCGTACATAGTAAATGCCACTAAACATAACCTTTTATGGAATATTAGCATACACTTTACCAAATGGCGCAATTACCGACACGCCAAAAGACCACTCATACACAACGTCTGCCGGTCGAGTTAGGGCAATCAGGCCAACGGCATAGTTGCCATCGAAAACGCACTTAATATGGCCATATCATGCTTATTGCGAAACTTTATTCATTACTTTCTACGCCGTTTGGAGATATAGCTAATTGAAATAGGTTGTTATAACTATTGCCATTCAGCGTGGCAATGCAGAGAGCATCCAAGAAACACTTTCTCCTGGTAGTGCTATGTATCAGTTGAGCTATCTTGAGGTCATTTGCAACGTTTTTTTTATATTTCCTTAAATAAAGGTCATCTATAAGTAATTAGACATTACATACTATATTTAAGAAACTGTAAGTACGAGAACATCCCCTCAGGGCTTTTGGTCACTAGTTATTTTACGATTATAAATAAATAAAATAACATATCAACAGCTAAAAGCGGACATTGACATAGGGTTACTCAACAGGGATAGGAACATAAAAACATAAATGTATGGCATAAGATTGTTTTCTTTCGGCGCTATTACATATAATACTTTGGGTGAAGACCGCTTTTCGAAATCAGGTATAGTGAGATGTGAGAGTATCGATAGCTAATTACTTCTTTTTTTTTGTATACTACCAAGTAAACAAGCTTACGGCCCACGTGTTGGTAAGCGATTACGGTAACCTATGGACGCTTGCAATACCAGAGGAATCAAAAGCGCGTAGCCGACCCTTTAAAAGTTTCCAAACACCCCACCCTGGCTCTAAGGTGTGCTGATGAATCCTCTGCCCGATGGCGAGCGATGCGGTGAAAAAAGGTTGCTGTAGGCATTATACAAAACCCATTATACAAAATTCTTGAAGCACTCCAGGAAAATAAATAAAACTTGGAAACCCAGTATAGACAATTTGTCATTTGATAATATGCTGGTTATTTTTATTATTGAAAAGTTATCCTGTTCAGATTCCCTCTATCTGGAAATTTTAGGGTATTTCACTAATATCATGTAATAGTTAAGATGGTTAGATGTTTGTTACTCAATTACGCCGAAACGGCTGAACCGATTTCGTTGAAATTTAGTACACAGATGGATTGTGTTTAGAAAGAACATGGGCAACTCCCCATACATTGTTTGACCCAACTTTTTTAACTAACGTGACGTTCAGTTGAGATACTTTTGGTAATTGATAATATATTAAAAATTAAGATAATTAAAAAGCTAATTTAATTTCTTGCGTAGGAGTTGTGGGAAAGTAATGAAGCTTGTCGCATTTTGTTTCACGCAAATGCAATGAGTTGATTTATCTAATTATTTTGAGACCAAACTTTTACTTCCCAACTTCTAAAAATATACAAATTCTTTAGAAAATTGGAACAAAACAAAATTTAGAACCGTACTAATAACTTCCATGAACCCCTTCATTATTTTTGACCTAGGTCAGCGGTTGCCCATTTCCTTTATTTCTCCAAAGAATATACATGCACTTATAAACGACGACTTCGACGTGAAGGCCGCAGAGGTGGTGGAGTACATCAGGAAGAAAGCCGGAGTGGGTTTGAGGGTCATGAAGTTGGACTCTCGTCATAATGTGAGCTTTAGCTCATTTATGGTGAGGGTCCCTACGGAAAATGTGAAAACTTACTTGAGCCCTGACTTCTGGCCGAAAGGGGTAAAGTTCCGGCGGTTCAAGGGACGCCTGTCACGTGATCCCCCGGGCCGCGACGCGTCGGCGATCGCACGTGTGTTAGATTAAGTAATAGTGTTTTTTTATGTGTGTGTTAGTTTCTAAGGTATTTATGTTGATATGGGCTTACTGTTTAGGTTTAGTTCATTTCTTAGTAAGCCTGAAATAAAGATTTTGAATTGGAATTTGAATTTGATAAAGAGAAATACAAGATTGAATTACAGATTAGGGTGAGTTGGTTAACAATGCAGAACGGAATTTTTGTGTAGGTAGGTAGATATTATTTTTAGATATCAATATCATTTACCCGGACTTGTTTGTAAGATTCGTTGGTATAAGATTTGTTCTGGCTGCTAGCTTATTTAGGGAAAGTGTTATTACTGGAAGAAAGCGTTAGCAGAGTCAGTCGTGGGAAGCAATGGCGGCGATGAGCTCACCACTTGTCACGTCTATTTCCCGCGATGGTGCAACCTACAGTGAAAAGAGGCCCATTTGAGGCTCTGCCTACCCTTGCGGGTAAAAAGGCGTGTGTCTATGTATGTACGTATGTCAATACGCACATATTATTCGATTCCCGCCTCGGAACAAATATTTGTGCGATCGCAGATATTTGTTCAGGGTGTTCTGGGTATTTTCTATGTATAATAAAAAATATCTATCTAGTTAATAAATTGTATTAAGTATATCAGTTATCTAGTACCCATAACACAAGCTCTGCTTAGTTTGGGGCTAGATAATGTTGCGTGAGCCGTCCAGCATTTTTTTTTTGTTTTTTTTTATTATAATCTTAATTTTTATAAGTAGCTACAACAATAACAATAAGTATTTCTGCCGAAAAGCAGTAGTGCTTGCATTGCTGTGTTCCGGTTTGAAGGGTAAGGGTGCCGGTGAAATTACAGGCACATGAGACTTTTCATCTTTATGTCTCAGGGTGGCGGGCGCAGTGCAATGCCACATAGGGCGCGTCCTAGGTGGACGTGACCTATGAGGTAATGCACTGTTCATAGGCAGTGGTTACCGCTTAACATCAGGTGGACCATTTGCTTGTACCGTAATTCTAGTAGTATAAAAAAAAAAAAAAATACTAGAAACACGCCCCGGCTTCGCACGGGTAGTGTCGGGATCCCCCTCCCTCCCGTCCCCCGTAACCCTCCCTCCCGGCCCCCCTAACCCTCCCCCCTTCCCAACCACCTATCTATCCACACACCACATACAAAAACCTACTTAAGTTATTGCCCCTATGTTAATCGCTGATAATTTTGCTGAAATATTTTTTAAATCGGTTTATTAGTTTTTGATACAGTAAGGATCCCTAAATTTTTTGAAAATATTATATAGCCTATGTTACCTGGGGATAGTATAGCTTCCCAAAAGTGAAATAATTTTTAAATCGGTTCAGTCGTTTCGGAGCCTATTCAATGCAACAAACAATCAATCAAATCTGTCCTCTTTATAATTAGTTTAAATTAATTAAAATAAAATAAATAAATAATACTGGACTGTTCACACAACATTATCTAGCCCCAAGCTAAGCAGAGCTTGTGTTATGGGAACTAGATAACTGATTACATAATACACAATACATTACATAGTTTTTTTTTTTGATTATACATACAAAGTACCCAGAACCCAGTATAGATAATTAGTATAGATAAAGGATGGAGAGTTATATGACACATTAGAAATGATTATTAAATAGCATACAGTGAATCACACTTATCGTAAAAGGTACCTCCTTACTCATGCATTATCAGTTCTCTTAATGTGGTGCTAATTATTAGCATGGGTAGTCATGTTCTAAGGAGCGAATGCGCGGTAGTTGGTTACTTTATTGCAACTGACTCAGTACCTCCCAGTATTATGTTACTTTACTGCAAGGGCGAGGTTATGGCACAGATTATATTGGTGTCCGTCATGACTCCATTAGAAATGACTATGATCATAATTATATTGATTTTCCGGTTAAACCTACGTTGATATTACATGTTCGAGTATATGATCCGAGGTTTCGAGCAATTCAGATGCCCTCAGACCACTGTTCAAATCGGCTAACATTTCGCTTGAGGCCCGTTTTTTTTTTTTTTTTCCTCATCACATTTTGAGATAGAGAGACCTGATTTTTCGGAAACTAGGAGACCTAACACGCAGGTATATTGATTAAAAGTATCTCATAATTACCATTTAGCTACGAATGCCAATGAACAAAAAAATACTGTCGTTCGTCGTTTCGTATGAGGTAGTGCTGGCCTCTGGTGTCAGAGTTTGTCAAGCCGCCCGACATGGCTTATCGACTGCTATTAATCAATAACAGCCGGGACCGACAGCTTAACGTGCCCTCCGAAGCACAGAGCGATGGAAATCCGCACATAACTTAGAAAAGTCATTGGTGCGGAGCCTAGGATCGAACCCGGTATCGTTAGATTCTGAGTTGCACTATTGAACCGTTATGCTACCATCGCTCTCGTTAGGCTACCATCGCTCTAAAAACACTGTAAAAATAATTTGATAACATTCGTAGTGTTCGTTTATACTAACGATAATTATGAGACGCTTTCAATCAATATATGCGTGTTAGGTCTCCTAGTTTCCACAATATCAGGTTTCGCTACCTCAAAATGTGATGATGTGCTGTGATGACCAAAAAACACAATAAAATATGAATTTCACGCCTCAAGCGAAACGTTGGACCTTTAAACAACTCTTTTAGGCGCTTCCCTGAATTATCAATTTGCATTACATTGGAATTTTGGAATTCGTATTATATTAAGTACATAATTTTAATCGTGAACTTACAATTGATAATAACATGTGCAACTCCCCATACATTGTTTGACCCAACTTTTTTGACTAACGTAACGTACAGTTTAGATTATTTTGGTTATTGATAATATATATTGAGAAAATGAAATACCTAATTTAATTTCTAGCGTAGAAGTTGTGGGAAAGTAATGAAGCTTGTTGCGTTTTGTTTCACGCAAATGCAATGAGTCGATTTATCTAATTATTTAGATATACAATTTTTGCTTCACAACTTCTAAAAATATACAAGTTCTTTATAAAAATTTGAAAAAAACAACATTTAGAACCGTACTTCCATGAAAGGGAAGGTTCATTTATTTTTTACTTGGGTCAGCGGTTGTTCAAGTTCTTTATAAAAATTTGAAAAAAAACAACATTTAGAACCGTACTTCCATGAAAGGGAAGGTTCATTTATTTTTTACTTGGGTCAGCGGTTGTCCAACTCCTTTACATCTGTCATATCAAAGTGCATGTTACAAGTGTACGGACCAAATAAACGACTATTTGTCTATTAGACCACAGTCTCTGACTCCCATACATTTTTTGTTCCAGCTAAAATCTACGAAAGGGGATGCGCAAACCAAATCATGAACGGCTATCAAGAACGACGAAACGGAAAATGGACCAACGTCATCAAAATCAACGAGGTCTACGAGGAAGGCTGCGTGGAAAACCCGGGCGACGAAGAACGAGTGACCAGAACTGAGCATTGCTACTGTCGAGGGGCACTGTGCAATGATGCCGCGGTGGTAGCCAGTAGTGTACTCGCAATCATAACTGGGATAGGGTTACTGGTTTTGAGGTAGCAGACTGTGATATGAAAACTCTCCTAATACTCAGTAGATACTTTCCTGCTAGTTTTAAATACGACGGCAAAGCCATTTGGTTACTCCCAGTGTGTATAAAGATTGAAGAATAAGAGCCTATTTTACCAGCCCCCTTATTCGCTATGACTAAACGTGACATAACACGGGCTCGTTACGATGTCTGCGAGGAATCATCGTTCAGAACATGTTGTGACGTCACACGTTATTGTCAAGTAATCTCCTATGGTAGCGAATAACAGCCCTGGCGGTCTAGCCAAGCGACATTCGCTTAGAAGCAATTCCATTTCTACCATCGATATCTCATATTAGTTCGATGATTTCTACAGTCGTTATACATAACAATATTGACCACGTGATATTTCGATAGCTTACGTCAATCTCATACTTTGTGAGTTTTTCTACAAGCGACATCGCTATTAGAATGTTACTTTGTGTACGGTCTCTGGGCTGTTATTCTTTCTGTTATTAGCCTTGGCCCTCAAAACCAGTACCCTTCTTCAGGGCGATTCAAACGCGTTTCATGACGTACTTATCTCCGCGCCGCTTACCGGAGGAATTACGGCGCCAAGCTGTTTTTTCCAGTTCTTAGCTGCTTTCTCCTCGTCAAATAATGGAAGCGGAAAATAACTGAAAAGTCACCACGTATCTCCAACAGTTTATAATCAAATTCTGTGTTTGATTTAATGATTCTTAATTGGCAATAAACTCACTAGATCGCGAGGATAAGACTCTGAGCAATTTGCTCATACTCTGGCGACAGGCGTCACGCCTCATTGCCGATTCACCTTGCTACAGATTTCTTTGGAATCAATCCATTATTTTTCTTTGAGAGTATTGGACTAGTAAGGTCGTAATCTTTCATTGCGTATCATTTTATTACAGGTAAAATTTGTATAGATTATTATTAAATGTTTCCAAAGAGTTGGTGCTTGCTTGGCATTCTACTAGTCAAAAGTAGAAATAGTTATTTTGTAATAGTCCGCTAGTTTTGTGTTGATATTAAGTACTTATTAGATTAATATTTTTACTTTGTAAGTTGTTTATCATCACATGTTAATGTTGCAAAGCAACGTAAAATGCGTAAACAATATTATGATAGAATCTGTGCGGATTATTTTAAATTAGATTTTCACATAGCAACCAAACCTGGCCGTTTTTCTTTTTATTATGTATCTAGAGGTCGCCCCCGGTTTACCCGCGAATCACACTGCGTAAAAAATGACCTATAACCAGGTTTTAAGCTATCTATGTACCAAATTTCATTAAAATTGGCTCAGCCGTTTTGGCGTGAGACCACGACAAACATTCAACCACCATCCCTCAATTTACTTTTATATACCTATTTAGTCGTTTTTTTATACCAAGTATTAGCGTCTTATAGTCCAGCTATAATGATAAGAATGACAAGATGGGTATGTTACTACAACACACCATTATCACCTCTCACGCCTATTCTCCTACCACACAGATACAGTTTTTTTATAATATTGATAAGAATGACAAGATGGGTATGTTACTACAACACACCATTATCACCTCTCACGCCTATTCTCCTACCACACAGATACAGTTTTTTTATAATATTGATAAGAATGACAAGATGGGTATGTTACTACAACACACCATTATCACCTCTCACGCCTATTCTCCTACCACACAGATACAGTTTTTTTATAATATTGATAAGAATGACAAGATGGGTATGTTACTACAACACACCATTATCACCTCTCACGCCTATTCTCCTACCACACAGATACAGTTTTTTTATAATATTGATAAGAATGACAAGATGGGTATGTTACTACAACACACCATTATCACCTCTCACGCCTATTCTCCTACCACACAGATACAGTTTTTTTATAATATTGATAAGAATGACAAGATGGGTATGTTACTACAACACACCATTATCACCTCTCACGCCTATTCTCCTACCACACAGATACAGTTTTTTTATAATATTGATAAGAATGACAAGATGGGTATGTTACTACAACACACCATTATCACCTCTCACGCCTATTCTCCTACCACACAGATACAGTTTTTTTATAATATTGATAAGAATGACAAGATGGGTATGTTACTACAACACACCATTATCACCTCTCACGCCTATTCTCCTACCACACAGATACAGTTTTTTTATAATATTGATAAGAATGACAAGATGGGTATGTTACTACAACACACCATTATCACCTCTCACGCCTATTCTCCTACCACACAGATACAGTTTTTTTATAATATTGATAAGAATGACAAGATGGGTATGTTACTACAACACACCATTATCACCTCTCACGCCTATTCTCCTACCACACAGATACAGTTTTTTTATAATATTGATAAGCCAAGAATTTGACCACTATCTCGCGTGCCGGAAAGTGACCATGTGCTCGAAGGTGTAGCAAGCTTGTCTAGAAGATACCTATTTACTATCGACCTGTAACTGTAAAACTCCTAGATTGTATTTATCGGGCAAAGCAGACGCTGGCAATGTCTGCCAATCCTTTACAGTTCTAATGATTGCGAAGCGATAACAACTGTGATGTCCTAGATCTTAGCAAGAAGAAGCGTGACAGTGACAACGAAGAACCAAAAGCTCCAACTCCGTCACGACCAGCTTTCGAACCAGATGCAGTTTCGGTTGCGGCTACAGCTTTTGAAAAGACGAGGCTCTTGCTTGCCCAGCAGAGACTTTTTGAAAACTCTCTCCCAAAGATCGATCCTGCTTACTATGCCACTCAACTTTCCCAACTCTATGCCGGAGCTTTACCTGGATTGCACGGTCTTCCTTTGCCTCCTTCTTTTCCTTATTTTCTCCAACCTTCTTTTTTTTCCCACCCGGACTCCCCTGAGATGACAGAAATAAAACAAATAATTCGTGGTCTCAGCATGTCTGGTGGAAGACTCCTCCCTAATGAGCAGGAGATTCAACCCAAGCAAGAGCCAGAACCGGAGATCGAAGAGAAGCCAGTACCACTCGTAATTTCCCCTGTACCATCACCCCACTCAGAATCTCCACGGCTGATATCCAACAGCACTAGCTTGGTACCACAAACAGACTCTGTCAAAATGGTAATTAAGAACGGCATTCTCATGCCAAAGCAAAAACAAAGACGTTACCGTACCGAAAGACCCTTTTCCTGCTCTCAATGTTCGGCCAGATTTACCCTTCGATCCAACATGGAACGTCACGTAAAGCAGCAACATCCTCAACACTGGAGTGTGAGGCGACCTGCTCCTAGGGCTCCTCCGCCTTACCCTTCATCTGATGCTTTAGTTGATCGCGTGAAGTTCGCTCTACTCGCTCGTCATCTTGAAAGACCCCTTCAGCAATCAGAGCATTCACCAATCCGCCGTGATTCATAATAATGAAATGGTATTTGTTGACGGTGGGTTTTCCACCATAAAAGGTTGGCACATCGCTGAGCTTCTGGTTGTCCGATAACGTAATGGAGATGCTGGGATGCCGTGGAGTCTATATTTAGATTAGATTTAACTCAATGAACAATAAATCATTCCTGCTTTGCTCTGACTTGTTTAAATTCTTCCTTCAATAAGATTTTTGGTATATCTTTTTCAAACCAAGCTTTTATGAAATTAGTGATCGGAACCACGAGCTGATCAAAATAAGCCTAAGCACGGCCAGTCTACTATTAATCATCGAGGAGTTCTGTTGTTCACCTTCCGTCTCCATCATCAGATCAACTCGCTGTCACCATAGTATTGTATTAACATCGGAACAACAGCCAAATTCCGTCACTTTTTAACTCATAAAGGTAAAGGCGCTCGCGGAACGAAAAGTAAGTGAAAATAACTAAAAACATTTATTTGCCACGTGTATAAATAAAAAAAAAGACACACATCGCAAAATCATACGTTTAACTTGAAGATAGTCTTCGCCGACATTTAGGTGAAAGAAATAATAAAAATTCTAAGTCATTTAGAAGTTGAATCAAGTTTTCAGACGAAAACAGCTGCACTTTGTTATTTTTTTTCATATGTTCACTAAACAGTCAGTATATTTTTTTACGTTCACTTTGCAGATAAACGCCAGTGAATGCCTTTTTTTTAGCATATAACATTCATCTACATATTCATAGCCCATTCCACAACTTGCACGTAAGGTGGAGAAAAGATCTCGTAAAGCGAGCTGTACGGGATAACCACGTGTTGATGATGTGTGGATGAGCTCCCATGCTTTGTTGAGAAGTGCGATAGAACCTGGATGCGGGTATGAGATTGAACAGCGCCTCAGAGCACTGCCTATGATAGAGCCGATAGAACACACAGAGCGAGCCGATATCTCGGCGCAGGCTCAGCGGCTCTAGTGAACTGGAGAGCTTGGGGTCACTGACGATTCTAATGGCTCTTCTCTGTAGGGAGTCAAAGCGAGGCAGCTGGTAATTAGGGGCCCCGTGCCATACGTGAGAATAGTATTCCTGTGCGGCCGATTTTATGCTTTGCAAAGAAGTAAGCGCTGAGTTGGATTGTGCAAGAAAGAAGGTTTATAGTAAATGTTCGAAGGCTTTAAGAGCTAGGTACTCACGTTCGCGTTGTTTTCGACGAGGCACAAAAACACGACGTCCTCCCTCATAAGTCGCACGGCCCCGTGTAACGGCTGCGCTGTTTTGCTCTTGAGCATTCTGTACAGAAGTGCTGACGACATGTGGGCGAAGTCTTCTCCTAAAACATTAATATAGAACAAATAAGTAACACCCAACACATACATAGTGCAGGGGTCCAATTTTGCTTGTGATAGTGTGCAGTTTTGGTACGCGCTATGGATAAGTATTTTCGTATGATAAGTATGACGACCTCTGTGGCGCGGCGGGCGAAGGTTCGCCTGCAACGCAGGAGGATATAATAGGAGACCGTAGCCTAAGTAAGATTCGTTGATATATGGGAAGTCGTTGGATGGAGTCTGCTTAAGACCGTTCATCGTGCCGTTCTATAAATAAAATAAATATAAATAATGCTGGACAGTTCACACAACATTATCTAGCCCCAAGCTAAGCAGAGCTTGTGTTATGGGTACTAGATAACTGATATACTTAATACAATATATTACATAGATAGATATTTTTTATTTATACATAGAAAATACCCAGAACACCCAGAACAAATATCTGCGATCGCACAAATATTTGTTCCGAGGCGGGAATCGAACCCGCAACCTCCTGCGTCGCAGGCGAACGTTCGCCAGCCGCGCCACAGAGGTCGTCCTATGAGGCGTACGTCTATGAGGAGGCCCAGAGGCCTATGTCCAGCAGAGGACTTCTTCGTGATGATGATGATGACTTCCTCAACGAGATATCCACAAGGATCTGTTTACTGACTAGAGATCCGAGGATATCAATGGATTAAAGTATTTTTTTTTTATACCTGTAAGGTCATCCCAATGGGCGGATATAAGTCCTGAGCAATGTTCTTTCAAGGCACTCGCGCCAATTTCATCTGCTGCCGAGTAGAACTTGACGCAAGTTCTGGAAATAATTAAATACAGATTAAGAGGCAGACAACAGCTAAATTCCGTCACTGTCTAATTCAGTTAAGTTGACAGAACAGCGCTCGCGCTACGAAAAGTAAACGAAAAACACGAAAAACGGTATTTAAACAAATATTTGCTGCGTAATCGAAAATATAAATCGATCATGCCCTTTTAATAATATTATTTGTTACTCTTATTAATTTGATCAATGTACGCTGATAGGTAATAGAGATATTTACGTTATAAGCGCATTATAGAGGTAAGAACACGATTTCTTTTTATCGAGAAAATATATCAAATCAAATATCTTTATTTCAGGCTTATTGGAAAATGTACAAAAACCTAAACAATAAGCCCATAGCAACATAAATACCTTAAAAACTAACATACATATAAAAATAACACTTTAGACTTGCACACGTTTAGACGGCGACGCATGACGCACCTGTGCGGTGTCTCGTGTCAGGCGTCCGAAGAACCTCCTGAACTTGACACCTCTCGGCCAGAACTCTCCATTCATGAAAGTCGATAGAATATATATGGTAACGTGTTTTGGGCTTTCATGTCCTTGGAAATATGATGAAGATTAACATATTATATACACTCATCAACACGGTCTAGGGATATTTCATACTCAATTAAATAACTCGAAAAGTACTGGCCGCATTGGAATCTTTTATACACCGATTTGTTTGTAATTTATCTCAGACTAATTCCTAATTCAAATTTTTGAAAATTCTTTTGTTTCGGTGGCATAAAAATGTCTTGATGTGTAGGAGGGAATTTTCATTTGTGCGAAATTTAGAAAACAATACGAATTACGTTTAGTTACAGTTTTTTTTTCATTTTTAAACGAAAGATAAAGTTAAAATTGAGGTATTGTAGCCATGCAACACCAAAATGTAATTTCAAGATTGTGGACACGCTATCGTGCCACAGGTGAAGTAGCGGAGAGGCACCGGCGGCCAAGTCGCGTCACTACCCCCAGACAAGACCGATTTTTGCAAATTACTGCGCGAGCTCAACCAAATGCAACGGCGACTCAATTGGTCCAAAGGCTGCGAGTGGAACACCAAGTGCTTGTGAGTGGCCACTCACAAGCACTTGGTGTAAACTGTAAGAAGGCGACTGCATGAAAGCAATCTACGCTCTCGTAGACCACTCCGGGTCCCACCTTTACGGAGAGGCAATCGTGGACGACGATTAGAATGGGTTCGGAACCACGTCGACTGGGGCCGTGAGCAATGGTCCAATGTGCTGTTCACGGATGAATCCAGGTTCGGCTTCCATCCAGATTCACGAAGGACGCGTGTTTGGCGAGTTCCTGGACGATGGAGCCGTCTTCAGAACCCTCAGGAAGTTCACCCATACCAAGGAGGAACAATTATGGTTTGGGCAGGAATTCGTCTTGGAAGGACGGACGGATCTCGTTTGGGTGCGGGGCAATATGACGGCAGAACGATACGTCCAACAGGTGCTGGGGCCCGTAATCTTGCCCCACAGAACACAAATGGGGCAAGATTTCCTGCTCATGCACGATAATGCCCGGTCACACACGGCGAGAACGGTAGCAGCTTGGTTACATACACACAATGTTAGTGCCTTAGACTGGCCTGCTCAATCGCCAGATCTAAATCCCATTGAGCATGCGTGGGATATGCTGCAAAGAAGAGCTCTGAAGGAAGTTCCTGAAAATCTGGCTACAGAAGATCAACTTTTTGCGCACCTCAGAAGGACATGGGACAATATTCCGCAGCAAGACATTGACAACCTTGTTCTGAGCATGCCGAATCGTTGCCCATGTTTTATGAACATCATGGGCGCTTTCTCAGACTACTAACTTCAAGTTTATAAACACAAATTAAATGATTTGAGCCTTGCAGAACGGCTACGTCCTCCCTCTTGAAAACTCCTTGTCACTCCACAAGCCGCTACGGTGGGTCCTTTTCTGTCCACGCGGTCAAGCTGTGGAATTCCCTTCCCCACTCTATCCGCGTCAGTTCATCGCTCGGCATTTTTAAGCGAAAAGTTAAAGAGCACTATCTCTCCTTGTAATTTACATGTATATATATATAAATATATATATACAGTAGTATGTTTTTTTTTTTTTTTTTTTTTTTAATGTATTTTAGTGTTGTAGGTGTTTGTATTATATCATATATATTTACGGATTTAGTTTAGGTATATTTATATATCATTTGTATTTTAATTTAAATGTAGGTTAGTTTATTACGTTCTATATTTGTAGGTTTCTTGTCGATTTTAAGTATTTACGTATATTTTTATAATTTCTGCACACGTACCCACCACTATTAATCAGTTCTCCCTATCATCAAAGGTTTGCTGGAAGAAAACTCTTTTAGGGTTAAGCTCGCCTTTGTACATGTCCTATATGTAAGTTGTTTTTCTTCTCTGTTTGTGTGTACAATAAAGAATAAACGATTTTTCTATTTTTTTTCAGTTTTTACTCATAAATTAAAAGTTAATTCATATACGGTTTCCGTCTATGCTTTATTTTTTTTCCATAAAATCCTGAAATTTTAATCGAAGTACCTTAACCATTATTAAAAAATGGTAGAATATTAATATAACGTATCTTTTAAATATATACATGTCATATAAATAATTAACACATTGATAGTAATTCGCTTTTTTAAAAATATCCCTAGACCGTGTTGATGTGTGTATTTGTTGTTATCTTAAACTATTTAGATTTTGCTAAAAATATATAGTGATACTGAAAACTACATCAAAATCCATTGCATAGTTTAGAAAAACTAAACAGACAGACAGACAGACATGGATAGCGACTTTGGTTTTCACTGTGTAGTGATAATATAAACAAAACAAACAAAGCTAGCAAGCTTACAAACCTCACACCCACTGTAGCAATAAGGGCCTGCTCACACTTCCCGACAAGTCCATACAGCTTGAAGCTAGCTGCAGATTTCATCAGTTGCATTGCAAAGGAGTCGCCCCGTGTGAGGTCGACTACATCCGTGTACAGCCATTTGAGCAGAGCGGAGCCAACGTCGTCTGGGAGGGTAGACCAGTCTGAAATGTAAAAAATATATCTCTAATATCATTCAATTGTAATCAGGGCAGCCAGCAGCCAGTGAAACTAGGACATTTCAACACTCTGAAATAGACACATCTTCGCACTCTTCGCCGATGACACTTCTTTGTTATTCAAGATACAGAAAGGATCAAACTTTAGTAACATCAATTGTAGTTTAAATAAAATTCATAGATGGTTTAGCATCAATTATCTAGCTCTGAATGGTCTTAAAACTAAGTGTGTATATTTTTCTTTAGCAATTAATAGAGTCTTGCCCTCTATAAACATTGATGGCCAAATTCTAAGCTAGACAAATACAACTAAATTTCTCGGATTGTGTCTTGACCATAAATTACAATGGGGGCCCCATATTACTGAATTATCGGCAAAACTTAGCTCTGCTGCTTATGCAGTATTCAAAATAAGACAGTTGACTGATATTGCCACAGCCAGAATAGTATATTTTAGTTATTTTCACTCCCTCATGACATATGGGTTACTACTCTGGGGAAATGCAGCAGATGCAAATAGAATATTTGCGCTTCAGAAAAGGACAGTTAGGGCCATATATGGTCTTGGGCCCAGGGTTTCCTTAAGAGACAAGTTCAAAGACACAAATATTTTGACCATGGCATGCCAGTACATATTACTGAAATAGTTATATGCGCGAAAGCACTTAAAAGAATTTGTTAAGCACAGCGATGTGCACAGTCACTCAACCAGAAACAGAAATAATTTTATATTACCCAAAGCACGTCTAACGAAAACCAGTAAATCATTAACTGTAACTTTGTAAAATCATTAATCGTTAACTGTATTCGGTATTTTAACATTCTACCAGAATGTTTAAAATCATTAAATGACAAAGCGTTTAAGAACAAGATGTAACAGCTGCTTATTAAAAGGGCTTACTACAACCTAATGATATCACAAAGGATAAAAAGTACTGGCGGGCATTGTTAGACCTTTGACGAGCTAGACTCACATTGTGTATCTACTAATTTTATGTTAAAACTGACATTGATGAAAATAATTAAAAAGTATTATATAGGTAATACCTAATTAAGTATTATATTATTTGTAATTTTGGATAGGTACTTGTATTATGAAGTGTATAATGGTTAGGTATGTTTATTATTTATTTTATTATAGTCTCCACTAGTTTTCTTTACAATTAATGTATATAATTTTTATAATGTGTGTAATTTTTTGACGTTCAAAAGTGTACTGTTGTGCCTATTTTATGAATAAAGATGAATTGAATTGAATCAGCAAAAGCTGCTAATCTATAATTTTAGATAATAATATTAATATTTGTTCCAGGTCTGTGTGTTGTGGTACCATGGTACTCGTAATTCCTGATACCCGCAACACGAGGATCCTAGTGCGGGGGTCAGGACTATATATTTGTATTGTATTTCTGTATTTTTATATGTGACTGTTTGGTGTTATGTTAAGTTGTCATTATTCTAAACTGAATACAATTTTTTTTGTCAGTTGTTTATACTTTTGTGATTGTTATTTGGATACTAAAAGTTTTATGGAACAATATGCAACAAAAACAAGTAGTATTATTAATATTAGTAAATAGAATCTAATGCATCCACAAGCTCAAAAACGTACCTAATTCATCAAGATTCTTCAAAGCTTCCTCACTCCAGTCATCGGATCGTGCATTCAGAACAAACTTGTGCCCCGGCATAGACTTGCTCTGCAGCTTGATGGCAATGTCTGAGTAGGTGGTCCTGCCGTATAGTTGTGTTACCGTCATGAGCAGTCTCGCAACGAAACTCGCCTCGCTGAGGTCACCGGCGGAAGCTGCCGCGAGAGTATACTTTCGTTCTACCTCTGCGCAATGACTCTGCAGTTTCCCATACTCCTCCTTCAGCAGCGACAGATGCTGCTGAAGCTTCGTCACCTCGCTAGAAGCTGCAAAAGACATAGTTAGTGCGCACCGACAAACACCGCCCACAAAACAAGTTTACGAGACAACATTTGTTTACGTCTTCTCACCCATGACGATGATTGCCAGCCGTAGTGAGTATAGTCCTATAAAAACTTAATCTTTGATGAGTCTTCCAATGCAATAAAAAAATCTAATCATAAGTTTCGCAAATTGGAAAATGAGATTTATTTTTTCAGTACATTCAGCAAACAGCAAGCAGCAAATTGCATTGCAAAACGAATCAATCTGTCAAATCTGCTGTGTTTACTATCACGTTCCGTTTCTTCCATTTCCAATAGTGTAGAAAAATCTTATCATCATAGGACTTAGAGCATTACAGGCCTCCGTACCGTCATCGGACCATCATTCATCATTGGACCTATTGCAGTCCACGAGTTCACTGCTGACATAGGTCTCTCCCATGGTGCGACACTGATCCTGGTCTTCGGTTAATTTCAGGCGGTTTCTGCCAGCCAGCCACCCCACGCATTTCGTCGCTGCTTCTGGCCAGACAGAGGTGTGTCCTACACTACGTTTGCGTAGACGAGGTCTCCACTCATGAAATCATTTACTCCAACGGTTATCGGTTATTCGGCAGACATGACCGGCCGGGCCCATTGGCACTGGCACTTCAGCTTGCTAAGCTTCTTAACTTTGGTTAATAGATGGGCTAGCTAGATTTTTCTGAGGCGGGTGCGCCCTATTGTAAAATTGTATGAAAGTTTTCCTCAGAAGCCATTATAAGAAGAGAAGAAGAAGAAACAAGGTGTTATTGTTTTGTGAGGCAAACAGAATACGCGAAGCAAAAAAAAAAGTTTAATTCTGTTCCGTTGCATGCAGATTCTAAGAATAATATCACTGTCGCTAATCAGCTGTCTACTGTCAGAATGTTTATTATTGCTTTAGTTTAGGTCACCCTCAATAGATGTCGCTGCTTTAATGAAAGTCGAAACTAAACTAATCTATTTTCGAGATAACCTTCAAGTGATTTTGTCACTAATTTGTTGATAATAAAAGAAGATCAGATCAATTTATCGCCGTTGTTAGTTAGCAACAATTAGCTAACGTGTGTTATTCAAACAGCGAACATGAATTCTCTCAATAGAGTGTTAAGTTTAGGTTCATCACTAACGAAGAGTTCGAGGTAATTTTCACTGTTTTCTGTGTCTGCACTCCGGTATAAAATGTAGAATAATAACTCTATCAGCGTTATTTTGTAGGTTGTTATCGACGACAACTGCACGTCTAAATGCCGATGATGGATGGATTTCGAAGTTACTGGTGCGGAAGATCGAACCGACGAAGGAGTCTCACAGCCGTATGCTCAGCGACAAGGAGATTGTATATGCGCTGCATACGCACAACATCAGACCGGATTGTATGGAGAAATACTTGAAAAACTAGTACGTATACATAAACAAGCGTATGAAAGCCGGTTGGTAGTCAGCTTATTGCGTAATATGCAACATCTGTAAATAGATAGAACATTCATTCACATATTGGCGCGATTATGTAGGCTCAGGCAGTTTACAATAACATTATCTACAGAACCTTGAACCCTGGTGATCAGTCCTTAGATTGATGTTATCATTATGGGAACTTTATAATAACACCAAGTCAATAAACACTGCTTAAGTTGTTACGTACAATCGCCGGTATTCTTAATACCGATAAAACTGACACTTTTTGAGAGCTGACCCAAAGTCTTTTTACTTTGAGGTTGATTCCATGAAGGTACAAGTAAGGATGATTTTGATATTTGGGATGTATGATCCAGAACCTATGTTAATAGGTAGTTTTTTTTTTTTTACTCCTTAGAATGATGAATCAAGCAGATGAACCACCTGATGTTAAGCGGTACCCTCTGCCTATGAACAGTGCATTATCACATAGGTGATGTCCACCTAGGATGCACCCGTTGTGGCATTGCGCTTTGCCTGCCACCTTGAGACAGTCTTGTGTGCCTGTAATTTCACCAGTACCCATACCCTTCACACCAGAACACAGCAATGCGAGCACTACTGCTTTGCGGCAGAAATAGGTATGGTGGTAGTACTTCCCCGTACAAACTCTTTCCCGTAAAAGCTTTACTACTACTCTAGTATATTCTTTGAACGTGAATATAGAAAGAAAACAAGAGATACGGATAGTGAAATCTATATGCTTTCGATAGGGAACATGTTAAGGTGATATAGGCAGCCGAAAATGGCACAGGTGCAAAACCTAAGAATAGACCCCTCCATCTCCTCCTTTGGATTTTGTAAGAGCCGACTGAGAGATTACACCGGGGGATGCCCACCTGATTACTCAACACTAATACAGCAATCACCAATTCTCCTGTCAAGCGTGGTGATTATGGCAAATCCCGCGTTGCATTCTGTGCGAGAGGCTTCGTTCAACAGTGGATGTTTAATATGATGATGATGAGTGATACAAATGATTCTTCTTCATCAAGTCATTGTTTCCCATACATAATTATCACATAGGTCATAGGTAACACTGCACAGCACTTCCTTAGTAACAGAGTGGTCCATAATTGAAATGATTTACCTGAAGATGTTGTTACTGCCACATCAATAAACGCTTCCAAAAACAAATTGGATAACTGGTTGCGAACGAACAAACTGGTAACAATTAAAGACATTAAAGTTTAATCAGTGCAGCAAGTGGAACTAAGACATTTCAACACTCTGAAATAGGCACATCAGCGAAAGCTGCTCGTCTATAATTTTAAATAATAATAATAATTAAATTGGTTTAGACCAAAATTTAGCCACGTCGACAGTTAGGGTGCAGTTGTTGGTGCACAGTGGACAGGACAGCAAGTGAGGCATCGTCTCAGGAGTGAACCCACAGTCACATTGTGCCTCATCGAAATAGCCCTATTTAACTAAGTTATACCTGCAGCGGCCCACCTGACTCCCTAGTCTGTTCAGAGATTTCCAGCTGGACCATGGCAGTTCATGAGCTTCTCTGCAGGTATAACGTGGTCAGCAAGGGGAGGGTGTATTTCCAACCACAGGTTTGTGTGCGCCTCGCTAGGGCTGTCCACTGTGAGTGCTTCAGTCGACTTATGGAAGCGGCTCTTAAGTCTACCACTGCAGTTCTTCTTCAAATGAAAAATGATGATGACGTTACTTCTATCCCACAGCAAAACATCAGTAGAATTTGTTGAATCCCGTAAAGCTGACCTCGGCTGTGAGCTGGTGGGATCATGGACCGTGTCAGTGGGAGATATGGACCAGGCGTTGCACTTGTGGCGTTATGTTGGCGGTTTTGAGAAGATTGACATTGCCAAGAAGCTGTTCAGGGAAAACAAAGTAAGTTAATCAAAAAAAAATTAAAATAGTTTTAAATTTTAAATCATAACTAATCCTAGTACAATTATGATCTTACATAAAATAACTTACATACATACATAGACACACGCCTTTTTTCTCGAAGGGGGTGGGCAGAGCCTCAATGGGCCTCTTTTCACAGTGGGTTGCATATCGTGGGATATGAACGTGACAAGTGGTGAGCTCATCGCCGCCATTGCTTCCCAAGACTAACTCGGCTAATGCTTTCTTCCAGTAATAAAACATTCTATAATAAGCTAGCAGCCAGGACAAATCTTATACCAACAAATCTTATCAACAAGTTTGGGTAATCCCTTAGGGGGCTTTTACGACATCCACGGGAGGAGACGGAGGGGTATATTCTTAGGCTGGACACACCACAGCAATACTTATTATTGAAAAAAGTTAGTGATTGGAACCATGAGCTCATCGAGATGAGGCCAAACACTGCCAGGCTATCATCATCATCGAGGAGTCCCATCATCCACTTTCCATATCCATCATCAGATTAGCTTGTCACCTTATTATTGTAATGTCATTGGAACATTATAGCTCAATTGGTTGCATGAAATTGGTTTCATATTCAATTGCAAGATATGATCACATACATCACAGGCAGAATTTGAACACCTGCCTGTTTTTTTTATTGAATCGTGTGTTCACCTAACATAGTGCTTAGCATTAGTCCTCAACTGTACCATATATTTATTACAAAGTGAATGCTGCAGTATTGTTAATAGACCCCGTCACTACCAGTGGGGATTATGAAGAGGCTTCAAATTCAATTCAAATAAGCTTCGCTTTAAAGTATTTTTAGCAAAATCTACACAGTTATGACAAAAAAATTATATGTTAATCTTATGTTATGTGTATTTCCAAGGGCATGATAGAAGCCCAAAACAGGATTTCGATATACAAATTCTTGTTTTCAAAAAATCGTGAACATTGAATTGTGAACAGAGGACCTGCTAAGCAATGTGAGCTAGTACAGACTCCTTATACAAAGTCTACTTGCAACCTGCACATACAAGTGCCTTGAGTGGTCAGCCATATTAAGGTTCAGTCCAAAATTAATTAACCTGAGTAATATTTTTTCAGGAATACAGTACTTTGGAAAAGGAACGCGGCGGTTTAGTGCGCTCCCGCCATTTGCAGTATCTACTTGCGTTCAGCTTCTGGCCAAACGGGGAGCCGCGCGAGACCAACAACATTTATGAGATTCGCTCCTACAGGTACCTACAATTGACGTTCATTCATAATGATCAAAACATCTATTTTGATGAAAAAAAAAAGTAGGTTACCTTAAAAGCTAAAACTTTTTGAGAAGTTAGCCACTGAGCATGTTAAATTAAGTAAACAAGTGTTATAAAAAACGGGGCAGCGCCAGCGCGGTTGGTAAGAGCGGGGCCCGTGAACGTATGCAATAAGCAGCCGTGCGTGTTGGTTTAACTACTAGTTTAGTATTATTTTATCTGTGGTTTAACTATGTAACGATACAAGAAACGCAATGACGCAAAGCTATTGGCCCGCGACGCTTACCAACCGCGCTGGCGAAAGCGTCACTGTAAAACCAGCTTTAACCTAGTGTGGTTTTAAAATAATTACGAGAATAAAGCGAGAATCCTTCTAAGCCCACATTAGGGACCATGATCCCTATTCCCTGTAAACTTCGCCGTAGAAAGATTATACCTACTTATACCATTCTTGCTCCAGCTTGAAACCCGGCACCATGATCGAGTGGGGCAACAACTGGGCCCGCGGCCTCACGTACCGGCGCGCGCAGAACGAAGCGTTCGCAGGCTACTTCTCGCAGATCGGACGACTTTACAACGTGCATCATATTTGGTGTAAGTATCACAACAAGGCCGCGCTGATATAAAGTCCCAATCTTCAGATCATCTACAGATCCGCGAGTAAATATTACAGAGGGTATTAAAAAAAATGCTTGACTGTTCTCACAACATTATCTAGCCCCAAGCAGAGCTTGTGCTATGGTCACTAGATAACTGATATACTTAATACAATACATTACATAGTTTTTTTTTTATTATTCATAGAAAACACCCAGAACACCCTGAATCTGCAGATTGTACAGATATTTGTTCCGGGAATCGAACCCGCAACCTCCTGCGTCGCAGGCGAATCTACGTCCGCCGCGCCACAGAGGTCGTCAAACATGTTAGTAATACATTCATAGATACGTGGAAGTCCTTAGGTCACATCTCTATGGTGGTAAGGTCTCGTCCCACCATATCCCCAGGGGTATGGTGGGTCCAAAGTGTGTTGTGTGTCATAAAAGTGCTCTTTGCAGGCTACAAGAACCTGCAGGCCCGCCGCGAGACCCGCGAGAGCACGTGGCGTAACCCCGGCTGGGACGAGTGCGTGGCCTACACCGTGCCTCTCATCAGGGAGATGCACTGCCGCATTCTAGAACCGACGGAGTTCTCGCCCACCCAGTAGACACTTACTCGATACATCAACAGTACACGGAGTCTGCGGAAAGAGAAGGGGTTTGGGTACGGTTTTACCCAAAATATAAGTCGCCCCGATGCCTCTAGTCTCAGTAGTTCCGTTGTTTTGTTCGGTCCCGGACTACTGATACTAAAATAGTCTCATTAGTTCGGCTGTGACGTCTAACCGAACTATTGAGACTAAAAAAGTATCTGCAACCGAACTACTGAGACTAGAGACCCCGATGTACCTGCGCCGTAGACCAATTTCTATAGCGCGTTCACCTTCTTTCTACCAATAGCAATCGCACGCTAAAATCTTGCGCTGTTATTGGTTAATTGATTTCGCGGCAAAATCGCGGCCGGTCGACTCTTAGATGTGAGCGGGATAGAACTATACAGCGGCTCAGAGCGATACTATTCGTTCGGCTACTGTCGGATATCAGTCTGCGCTTTTCTGTGCAAACGAAAACAGTCGATCGGACTTATGTTTTGGGTAAAACTGTACGACCCTGACAATTCAAACGTCGCAACACTGTCTCCTCATTTCAGCTCGACAACTACTTGATAAATGAGATAGAAAATAATCTATACATATGCAAAACCAAAAAGAGGATCAAAAATATAGAGACTGCAAACTTGAGATTTGGCATGAAAGTTGTACAAACTTAAAACACCTGAGGGTTGAATTTCGCAAAATCCTTACGAGTTAGGTGCGATTTTGCGAAATTCAACCCTAAAAGTTTGTATGAAAAAGATAGAGCCAAATTGAATCTTTCAACAACGTGTTATAGCGTGTTTTACATTGAAATTCGGCTAAATCCCAGTAGTCTTACCAGTAGAACTACTGGGTATGTCCTTACCAATAGACTTACTAGTAAGACCACTGGGAACTTTGTACCCAGTAGACTTACCAGTAAAAAAAACTCCCAATAGTCCTACTCATGTAGACCTTGTGATATATAGAGAACCTACATAGTAGTCTATTCTATTTGGAAACAAATTTGAAAAGTTGTGTGTTTGGCAAACCTAAAAAAGAAAAAAGTTGAGCCCACATTTTGTAAGTTTTTTTTATATATGGTACTTTCGAACATTACTCGCCGACCACCGCGCAAAAGCTAGTTAAATATCAATCCAAGATGTTGCCATGTGCACATCCAATCTATAATAATGCTAGTACCGTTTTTCGCCTGTTCTTTTTCCGTAGACTCCAGTTCATAAACTTACCCACGAAACTTATGTTTTTAGGAACCAGAGTTGCATTCAAATGATAAAAACTACTTTTAATATCTAAGCAAATGAAATTGAGCTATATTTTTATGTAAATATGTTTTGAATCAGAAAAACTTAAGACATCTAAATTCTCTAGTAAAAACTTGGTGATTGCACAAAAAAAAACTTTAGAATAAGTACTTATTTTTATCATAATAAAAATAGTCCGTATCTTCATGCACTATAAAGTTTAACTTTGCCCAATCTTAGAAATATATTTTTCTAGTTATATAGGTAATAATCGTGTTTGCTTTATTCCTTACTATTGTATAGCATTTATAATGAAATCCAAATGTAAAAATATCTCTAAGATCAATAATTTATAGTTGTAAGCCTTTCATTTACACAACTTCTTTTACGTATTGTTGTTAAATATCATAGTTTTTTTTTGTTACTTATTTTGTTTATCGAAAATGAAGTAGATTTTCAACAGTCCCTGCGTTTTATTTTTTGTCTTAACTTTCACTAAGAGTGTTTGTCAAAATAAATAAACTGGGTTTCTTTCTATTTTATTTATTTTCAGTTTGATTTTTTCATTAATAAGATTATATTACAATATTAATGATAATAATTTTTAAACTACAGTCAGTGTTATTTAAATATAATATAACAAAAAAATAAAATTAAAACAACGGTGCACTGAGCGAGCCGCAAACAATAGCTAACTATATAACCAGTAACCGGCGGCGACAGGCACCGTGTCACACTCTCGCGTACTAAATATATAACCAGTAACCGGCGGCGACAGGCACCGTGTCACACTCTCGCGTACTAACTATATAACCAGTAACCGGCGGCGACAGGCACCGTGTCACACTCTCGCGTGCTATATAACCAGAAACCGGCGGCGACAGGCACCGTGTCACACTCTCGCGTACTAACTATATAACCAGTAACCGGCGGCGACAGGCACCGTGTCACACTCGCGTACTAACTATATAACCAGTAACCGGCGGCGACAGGCACCGTACCACACTCTCGCGTACTAACTATATAACCAGTAACCGGCGGCGACAGGCACCGTGTCACACTCGCGTACTAACTATATAACCAGTAACCGGCGGCGACAGGCACCGTGTCACACTCGCGTACTAACTATATAACCAGTAACCGGCGGCGACAGGCACCGTACCACACTCTCGCGTACTAACTATATAACCAGTAACCGGCGGCGACAGGCACCGTGTCACACTCGCGTACTAACTATATAACCAGTAACCGGCGGCGACAGGCTCCTTTGCACACTCTCGCGTACTAACTATCGGTGATAAATGCCTATACAATGGTAAAAATATCAAAATTATTTTATTAAATGTACATAATATGTGATTTTAACTAAGTTTGGTACTTCTATATCGTTATATTTATTTGTCCATCGCGACTGTGACGTTCGATTTATCCTAACTCTAGACAGCTAAGTGGTGGGTATTTGGGGAGGGAAAGATGCGCCTACGCACTATACTCGTAACATCCCGTGCAGTTTCGACAGTGTTTAATTAGATTTAGAGATAAAATTTGTGTTAGAAGTTTTAAAATGACTGCACGGGACAGAACTCTAAGGAGCAGCGAAACACTACGCGCCTAACGTTAAGTACCGACCATCTAGCACGCAAGCGAAATTACACCTTACTGTTCAATTCCATAATGCTTCGATTGCGATGTTCGTTGTGGGTGCAGCGGCTAATGAACCTGATAGTATCGAACGCAGATCACATTCGTCCTTTTGCCACGACGGACAGACAGATCGAAAACGATGGAATGTTATTGAAAGCACCGACTTCCTCATGTATTCGTTGTCGATTGGCTTGTTAGTTGCTGCACCCTCACAGATGATTACTACATAGAGGATGACGACTGCAGTTAGGCTGTGTCTAGAGATTATTGTCAATTATTTGGTCGATTCTGGAGAGGATAGTGTGGATGCTACTTTACTCTTAGCTCGCGACATCACCCGCTGTTCCGGAATCCAAGCGAATATAGAGAACAGCGCGTGACACCGCGTTACAATAATTTAAGTAGATTGTTCAACTTGTACAATAATTTACATCTATTATTAGGTCGCGCGGACTGTATCACTAAACGACAAATAGGATCACGTGTCGATCACATCGTGTGATGCTTCCGCTTACAAGCATACTGATTTAGGAAGAAAACAATATCAATAAAATAAAAAATACTTTTTTAAAATAGCATTAACTAAATTTGGATATTTATGACTAATACAATAGTTAAATTAAATAATAATAAATTGTATTTACCTATATATTGACTGGTAAGCTTAGTTTGAAAGTACAGTGGTGTATTTGGGCACTAAATTATACAAAATAGCACATCAGCCCCGCGCGGGACGCAGTTACACTTCCATTTCACAAACAAACCACATCGCACCTTACAAAAGTAACAAACTATGCATTATAGTTTTATTATAATATTATATTATTGTTCTTTATATACAAAACGCCGAGCTCCGCGCACCCCTCCAGGTATTAAGGCATTTGTGTGCTCGCTACATATAATAATATATAACTATATATTTACAAAACATAACTGGCAGTCGGTTACACAGTTCGCATCTCACAGCACCTGCATCGTTACTCTGGTTAAATAAAGCGTGTTACAATTTTAAAATCCTAAATCATATTTATAATAAGCGTTCCTCGTGTGTAAAATCAATAAGCCGACGAACAAGTCGTTCCGCACTAAAAAATTCAACTAACAATAATACAATCACATGCAAAATCGTTCCTAAAGTAAAAACTAATGATATGAATAGTAGAAATTTGGACTATCTAATGTTTGTAACGCTGTAACAGTCACATGTGTGGGGCGCGGGCGCAGAGCTCGACGCATAGCGATCTACACCTAGACAAGTAATGCCATTTTGTCAAATTATTTAAGCGTACACTTTGAGGATAACAAACCCTTTTACACTACAAAGTTACCTTCAAATTTACCGTCAACTCAGACGGGAATTCTTCTATCTTGTACAACAGTAGACCAAGATGAAAAATTTGCTAGAACCACTATGGAAACGTTACATACTACGTATTTATACACGAGGAGTAGAAACAGGAATACTAAGGTTTCGTTAACTAGGTGTCGTCGCTCCTTCGCTTTTAAACTGCAAGAGTAATGTTTGGTCCATATATGATCCGTCAATAGCTACAGACAGTTCACCGTAACATGTCCCCTGCGTTACTCTTACCCCCTTATTCATAATCGAATTTTGAACCTTTGGTAGCTAAAATAGCTTGTTTTCTTTTAACGTACGTCATTTTACATAAGAGTGAACAAAACAAAAGCCATTTTAACTAAAATGATTATGAATAAGGGGGTAAGTCTGTGTCCCCCTGCCTCGGGAATAGTGCCAACCATAGAAAAGATAAATACTCCATTGCAGGGAACATCTTACGGTGAATGGTCTGTATCATGTTTACATTATTTTGTATGTCAAATAACACTTCCCTGTTAACTATAGACGGATCACAGATGGCATCAAGTATTGAAAATGCCAGTCAGACATGGACAGTCTAACAATAATGATTACTTACAAATATGATAACAGAGAGTTGTACAAAACTTATTTGAATTGTATGTTGAGATTTATCTGTATGTAATGTTATTAAAAGATAAACGGCTAATTACCACTATTATTCGTCACTTTGCTGACGCACCAGTATTCGCTGGTCCACCGTCGAACGCGGTCGCGGGCGGTGCTCATGATGAAGAGGCTTCTGAACTCAGTCTGGAAACGTCAGCAAAGTGACGAATAATAGTGGTAATTAGCCGTTTATCTTTTAATATGATTCCCAACCACGATAGTTTCAATTGTATGTAATGTTGTTTAAAAGCGACGGAACGCCGCTAACAAGGTGAGATACATCTAATACAAAGCAATTCATTCTCACGGCGGCAGTCATTCGACAAACACACTAATATACCCCGCTTTAAGTCCTGTCAAGTTGCCGATAGGCTATACGATCACTTCTTCTTCTCTTCTTACTATGGCTTCAGAGGAGTGCTCCAAAAAAATTCCCCAATGTTAAGTGACATAATTATATTTTTTTTACAGTCAAGTCGTCAGTCATAACCCAGTTTAAATGGTGGCGTCAAGTCGTCAGTCATAACCCAGTTTAAATGGTGGCAGAAAAACAGAGTTTTTAGAGGAAAAAATCCACCATAGGAGCAATTATCGTGACAGGCTTTTTAAAAACATGTGTCAAAAAGGATGATGAAGGATGACAGATTAATTTTAAAATACTTGTCATACTGGTGGCAGCCACTTGACAGGACTTGGTGAGAGAGGCCGTTACACGTGCTACAATATGTCTCGGGCATCACAAAGCTCTTCCAAGCACATTCATCATATAATTGAGGCATTTCAAGCAGTTAAAATATTTGATGTTTTACAAATCGGTGGTAAATAAGGACATTTGAAAGTTATATTCGACATCATGTTTTTACTGTTAGATAAATGTAGGTAATTCACTCAAATGTTCACTGCACACTACAGTACAACTTACCAACAAAAAAGCTATGGAATTATTTAAAACTTTAAATTAAATTAAATTTTAATTTTAAATTTTATAAGAATGCCTGAAACACTTTGAGGCAGAGACAGTTGAGCCGACATACTTGCTGTGGCTTTTGTAGAGAGCACTAAATTCATGAATTTTATCAAAAACTATTAGGGCTTTTCACTTCAAGTCCTGACATTTGGTGGTAGTCAAGCGATCTGATTAAAACATCAGCTGTCAAAATAGTTTCTGCTAGGCCACTTAAGGTGGATCGTTTTGCAAATGGCGCCAAATTGTAATGGTATTGTGTGTTCTGCTCATAACAGTTCATCAACACTTCTTGTGATAGCGAAAACTGACTGCGGAAACTAGGAGACTTAGCGCACATGTTTTTTACAAGCTTTTATTTAACTTGCATTGTATGTATGTTTGTCCAGGTGGAATCTTGCAACTGAATTTTAAAGCAGTTATCCTCAACCGATTGAGATGATATTTGGCATACCCATCAAGTTCCGATAACAATGCAATATTATGGTGACAGCAAGCTGATCTGATGATAGAGACGGAAGGTGGACAACGGAACTACTCGAGCTATAATAGTAGACGGGCCGTCACTAATTTTGTAAAAGCTTGTATTGAAAAATATATTTAAATAAAAAAACTTATTTGTCATAGTATCCACTGACCTCATAGTAAATGGACTTTGGGTCAGTTCTCATTAAGTCTCCGAACCAAAAGAAAACAAAACGGATAAAAATAATTCTGTCAAGTTTTTTTCGTCCATTGCTGCTTGATTATTGACCACATTTGAAGGACTAGAGTGTTAACCAGCAGAGTATAGAACTTATTTGTCTGCGTTCGAATTTTCAAAGGTGCCAAATTTTAATGCTAAGATTGAACTAAAAAACACTAAGAATCATAAAATTACATTGTAGCTCAACTAATGATATTTTTGAGATACTGTCAATTAAAACATGTGTTGAGTTTCTTACTTTCCGTAAAATCTGTTTTCACTATCTCAAGAAGTGTTTATGAGCTTTGTTGAGCCAAAAACATCAAATTTGAATTTGGCTCCTCTTGCGAAATGTTCCCTCTTCCCTCAAAGAACTTCGGAGAAAAAGGCTCTAATAGGCATATGTTTCGAATACTATTCACTGATTTAGTTTAGTTTCCTTTTAAAAACTCGTCGACTCAACCGCAACTTCCTATTACAACAGAGCGCATAACTAAATAGAAATAGGAATTGCCCTGAACCACATCGCACGTCAAATACTGCATCGTATATTTCACTTGGAAGACGTAACAGAACTCATAATCACATATAAATTAACTACAGTTTCCTTGTATTGCTGTTTTGGCCGATTTTGAACACACTAAGGACAGCCGTATTCAGTACCATCTCTTCGTTATTGCTGTCAGTTTCGTTCCAAAGTTTATGCCTCATCACACTGAGGGACAATGATCCATTTGAGTACAAGAAGAAATTAAAAAAATTTAAAACACCTAACGCAGTGAAACGTCTGAACCGATTATAGGATAAAAAGTAGCCTTTAGCTCAATCCAGGTGATAATCTATTTGTGTACCAAATTTCATCAAAATCGGTTCAACAGTTTCGGCATGATTGAGTCACAAACATCCAAACATAGTAACTTATATATCTGTATATATAAAAATGAATCCCTTTTTCCCTTGGTCACGGCATCACGCGTGAACGGCTGGACCGATTACGCTAATTCTTTTTTTGTTGTGATCGTTATTGTCAGGAGAAGGTTTTTATAAAATCAAAATTTAAAAAAAAGCCGGTAGTTGGCGCTGCTGTCGGATCACAAGGACCACGCGAACGAAGTCACGAGCGGCCCGCTACTTTATTATATAAATGGGATTTGTGTTTCACCGCACGGGTCTTCAGCCAGTATTATTATAATTACAGTTTGGCTCTTAAGATGTTTGTTAGTGACTTAATTTCTCCGTGACGTCAAACAGATTTTAACAAAATTTGGTACACAGTGAGATATGTGAGATACCTGGATTGAGAAATATGCTACCTTTTAACTCTGTATAAGCTCCGATTGAACACTAGTCTTTCATAAGTTAACTAAATAAATAAGTCGCCACAACTGGCCAATGAGAAAAGATTTAAGTGACGTATGGCGCTAGGTATATAATTAAGCTAGGATATAATAGGACAGCAATAACAAAGTAATGGTTTTAAGTACGGTTGTCAATGTATTCTGAGGGCGACACAGTCTCAGTGAAGTGGGGAAAAAGAGATGCCGCTGCCAAAATGGATAAAACATTTTTTAAACTATTATCATATTCTCAATCCTAAAATTCGAAATGCTTCTAATGAGGTAGCCCTTATTAATGTGATTTTATCTTCAACTGTTGTTGTCCCTATCATACAAATAAGGAAAGAAAGAGACACCAACAATCAAGCTACGATGTGTATGAAATCGATTTACAGTAAAAAAAAAATAACTAAAATATCAATAAAATAATATTGATAGATGTGTTAAAAGGACATGTCTTTGTTCCATATTTTAGAATAAATTAATATCAAGTGTTGTGACCTTGTTCAAATAGTTTCTTTGCGTATATTCTAAGCAAGCAGAAAAACGCATCTACAGGCTTCGCGCGACTGTACTTTACATCAATATGTACATAAGTTAATTTTTTTAACTTTTTAAAAACGCCCATTGCATTGAAACGGCAGAACCGTATTTTGATAAAACATGTCTAAGAACCATCGCTAGAAAACCGGCTTTCAAATAAAAAAACCGCATTCAAATCGGTTCACCCGTTTAAGAGCTACTGTGCCACAGACAGACAGACATAGCGGTCAAACTTATAACACCCCTCTTTTTACATCGGGAGTTTAAAATCGTTGCGTGTTTGTTGTCTGATTCTTCTAGGTCTGATCGCGTTGGAACAGGAGTAAATTTATTTTTTAAGACGATTCAAAATGATCCTTGTGATTTCAATGAATAAAATACTTTTGACTTTGCACAGCCTGAACTGTAAGTCCTAGACACCCGAAATGTACATTACTTTTGTGGTCTAGGGGTGAACTAAGAGTAGAATTTCCGAAATTATCACCCTAAGGTGGTGCAAAAGGGTGTTAAAGTTTGTTTGGAACATATAAGACGCGGAAGAAGTCGCGGGCGTTCCACTAGTTGGCAATATTTTGGCAGCAGCATTACATGAACTACCTCAGAAATGCGAAGTCTCAATAAATCTTAAGATCTGAAGACTATGTTAACATAGTCTTCGTTAATTATCTCCCGCGCATAGGAGAGACGAGGTTCGCTATTCGCCACGTCTATAATCCAAGAGGATGAAAAGGCCAAATGAGCCTCTGCTATGCCTACTGGTAAGCTGGCGTGAATATTTGAGTCTAATAACGTCGGAGCGGGGCGACTTATATTTTGGGTACAACTGTAAAAGGAGTTATTGCACCTCATAGGTTTCACAAAAAAACATCTATAAATAGTGATGAGAATAATTAAAACTTCGCATTTCTATAGGTTGGATAGGTTTCGACCATTACATAACATAGGCCAATAACAATTCAATACCTTAACTGATCTTACTAGCTTTTTAGTTCTCTACCTTTGCAGAAATTTTGCATATTCTATGACGTAAGTAGTTTTTTTTAATGTATTTTGTACTGGAAAGTATGACACAGACACAGTTTACAACTTGATCGAAGGGGTTATACTCGGCTCCATGAGACGACAGTAAAAATTACTGAAACAGTTTACCAAATAGTAAAACAGGGAACCAAAACCCGATAGTGTACAAAATCATGAATCTAAATAAGGTCACACTTTATCTTTATGAAAATCGACAAAAGGTCACACTTCGTCTTTGAATACCAACAAAAAGGTCACACTTTTTCTTTGAATATCAACATAGGTTACACTTTGCCTCTGAATATCAACAAACGGTCACACTTTATCTTCGAAAATCAACAATAAGTCACACTTTGTCTTTGAACATCAACAAACGATCACACTTACACTTTGAATATTAACACAAGTTCACACTTTGCCTTTGAATATGGACAAGTTTACAACTTTGCTTCGCCAGGGTAAAATAAACGTTATATGTATTGCATTAGAGTAGAACGCTGAATGTTTACCTCGTCTCGTGGAACGTACTAGAGTGAGCGCGGTTAGAGCGAGCCGGCGGCGAAGCTTGCGGAGGAGTTGCTGTGTGCCAGAGACAGCATGGAGCCCGAGAGGGACTGTTCCTCGTCGCCGTAGCCGTCCCGGCTCCCTTCAGCGATCGCCAGAGCACTGGAACCACACAATTTTAAAATGAGCATTTGTAGTACTTTGTGTCACCTGTAGACAAAAAAAACAAAGAAAATGTTCGTCAGTTTTCAAAGAAATCCCCTTAGCTTGTCGCGAGCACATATTACCTTTTCGAACTATACTACTGCATGAAATATACAGACTGCTGTATGGAAAATCATAATTTAATTGTTTATTAACAAAGATCAAAATTGCAATCCTTTAATCAGTTGCTTGTTTATGTTTTGATACGAAACCTTTTTTATTGAGTTGGCCAGAAGTTTTGAAATTTAATTCCACAGAGAACTTTTTTTTTTTATTTATTGTCTCCATTGTTATTTCCAATAATATCAAAATATTCTAGATAATTATTCTCATTCTCTATTTGTCGTAATGCCCAGAAGTTTAACAATAGAGCAAAGGGCAAAAATTATTGCTGAACATGAATCTGGCTACAATATTAGCAACATATCGGCTCGCCTTAATATTACTAGAGATAGTGTAAGGTTCTGCATCAGGAGACATGGCGAGGAGGGGGTTTTAACAGATCATCGTCATACCAATTCTGGACGTCGCCCGCTTCTTACCGGTGCACAAAAAGATTTTATGAGACAAAAATATGAAGAAAACGGTTTCATATCAACAAATAGGTTTGCTCAAATGTTTCAAGTTTGGCCCAGAGTGATCAGAAATGCGTAACACTCTATGGGCCTTCATCACAGACGACACGTCCAAAAAGTTGCTCTGACGGGAGCTCATAAGGAGGCACGTTTAAGATTTGCTAAAACGTATTTAAACTTCGATTGGAGTACCACTATATTTACGGATGAAAAATGCTTTAAAACTAGCCAACATGGAAGACTTAATTTGTGAAGATATAACGCCACAATATATACGGAAGTACATGTATGGCCCAATTTCAATTCTGGACGGATCTCTGCCAACATGTGGGGATGGATGTCATCACATGGTGTAGGCGAGCTCATTATCCTTCCATCGAGGGCAAACGCAGAAAATTATCTATCGGTTCTGGAAGAAAGTATGCCACCAACTGTCCGTAACGTATTTCTAGCAGACGAATTGCCGCAGTTCAATTATATCCACAACAATGCCCGCATACACACTGCTCGTATTGTGAATGAGTGGTTCAATCAACATCGGGAGGTTGAGATCGGGATCGGGTTAGTTCTCTCTTTTCCCTGGCCAGCAAGATATGCAGATTGGTGGGTTAACAACAATGAAAGGACAAAAGAGGCCATAGAAACCACTGCCAAACCGTTTGGGAAGAGACAAGAGGAACGGACCTATGCTCTCGGCTTGTGGGTTCTATGCGGGAGCGATTGCAGAGTAATTAAAGCTAATGGAGGTTATACCCGTTATTAAAAATATTAAATACTTAGTTGTTTTTTTATTATCTGCAGTGTATTATCTGTAATCTGATGAAAAGACGGACAGTCAGACCGACGGACGACAGCGTAGGGTTAGCGATAGGGTCCCGTTGTTAGCACGCTTTGGGTACGGAACCCTAAAAATCATTACAGTCTATCGGCAACACAGAAAAATTGTTTGTTTGGTGGATTGCTGCTAATATCCATTGCCAAGGTAACTGAAGGTTATTTTCGTAATATTTACGCATTGGCAGTTCCGATACAGTACTATGTCGGTAAAACAGTCCATATGAAATACAATGTCGGTAAAACAGTACCTATACTTTTTGCATTGAACAATCAAAAATAGGCTCTAAGGTGACGAAAATTTTCATACCATCACTGTACATACAATATCGTTGGTCATCATCATAACATAACACCCAACAGTCACATACATAGTCATGATCCCACACTAGGATCCCGTGTTGTGAGTATGAGGATCAACAAGTACCATGATACCACAACACCCAGACCCGGAACAAATATATCCAGATCAAACAAATACTTATTTCGCAGCGGGAATCGAACCCACAGCCTCTCACAGGTAGTATAAAAAAAACAATTATTTTTTTATATTACTTGGTATGACAGGTCAAGCAGATGGCCCACCTGATGTTAAGCGGTACCCTCTGCCTATGAACAGTGCATTACCTCATAGGGCACGTCCAGACGTCCACCTAGGACGCACCCAAAAAGAAAAGATGGAAAGTCTCATGTGCCTGTAATTTCACCGGCACCCATACCTTTCAAACCGGAACACAGTAATGCGAGCACTACTGCTTTGCAGCAGAAATATGTATGGTGGTAGTACTTCCCCGGACGAACTCTTTCACATAAAAGCTCTACGCTAACTTAGCACGTACTAATGCTTAGCATTTTCTGTCCCTCTCTAGCACGCGTGATTTGACATGTACGTGAAAGTGACAGGGATAATAAGTAAGATCTATTTCTCTGTATATCTTGGCCTGATTGTTTGGAATGGTCACCTGAATCCGAGGCGTGCGCTCTCGTTGTCGAAGTGGCTCAGCTCTCGCTCGTGTCGCTCGTGCAGCATGCGCGTGCGCTCCGCCCTCTCCGCCAGGAACTGTGCGCATTCAGACTCCATCTACACAACACAATTAAACAAATTACGTTCATATAATAAGTACAAAGCTGTCAAACGCTTTGGTGTGTCCGCCCTTAGAATATACCCCTCAACAAACAACAAACAAAAATCTACTACCAAGCAACTAGGTAATATACAAAAAAAAAAAAAAAAATATAAGTTTTTTGTGAATAATATATTGTTCAATACAAGCTTTTATAAAATTAGTGATAGTAACCGTGTGCTGATCAAAATGAACCAAAACACGGCCAGTCTACTATTATCCATCGAGGAGTTCCGTTGTCCACCTTCCGTCTCCATCATCAGATCAGCTCGCTGTCACCATCATATTGTATTGTCATCGGAACTAGACAGGTATGCCATATTTCAGCTCAATCGGTTGAGGATAACTCCTTTAAAATTAAATTGCAATATTTCACCCAGGCAAACATATTCCACCCGGACATACATTGCAAGTTAATATAAAGCTTGTAAAAACTAATATAAACTTGGTTGGTAATTTGATAAGTAGGTAGAACGGCAGCGATGTGTGTTGTGTGGGGTCAAACAGGACCCTGTTTCAGGATATGCTGCACTAGACCTAGGTTTAGTGCAGTGCTGGTTTTTAGATAAGGCCTAGTTAAGTGACACAATGGTGCATCCCACAGTGAAAAGAGGCCTTTTGAGGCTCTGCCTGTGTTCCCAGACGCTCATACAATTTTGTCAGTGTCACGCTGTGAGTTTGCGCGGAGTACAAAATACCTTCTGCTCTAGTAACGCGCGTCTGACCGCGACCCTCTCCTCCAGCTCTCTTCGCTCGCGGTTCCTCTGTGCCTCCGCTTGCATCTTGCTCTTGCTCTGGTATGCAGTGAGCATATCCAATTCATGCTCCAATTGCATCTTCAACTGCTGGCATTCCATCTGAAAGCAGGATACAAATATTTAGGTGGTATATTATTTATTTATTTATAGACGAGCAGCTGTCGCTGATATTTCTACATCAAAACAGTGTGGAATGACTAATTTTTGGGGCACTTTTTTAAGTTCTAAATTGACCTTTCGTAGCCAGTTGTCGAGCTTGTTTTTGAATGCATTTACAGGCGTGGCAGAAACAACATCGTCTGGCAGTATGTTCCAATTGTGGACCATACATTTGTGTGAGTGGTTCTGTTACTGAAGAAGTGATGTGCAACAAGTGCGTTGGAAGGGCCTCGAACCAGTTTAGAATGACGGCCACAAGATGATCTTTCTTTCTTCACAAAGATATCATGTTGTATTGGTAGGTCAGGATTTTATGTCTCTATGAGGTCACCGCGAAGGCGTCTTTTTTCAAGGGTAGTGAGGCGTAAGGCATGTAATCTCTCATAAGTTGCGAGTCTAAGATCCTACACTCTTTAGTTTTAAATATGTACTAATCTAGTATTAAAACAACCCACTAATAGGTTATCAACTACAAACTATGTAATTTTCACTAGAAACGGGATATTTACCATGATTTTCGAGTTTTAAATCCCGTTTCTAGTGAAAATTATGTACATAACCATGATAGTTTCAAAAGTTAAATTATAAACGATGTGTTTCATCTACTAACTAAAACAGAGTTTGAGCAATAAGTTTGTAAGAGCACTGACACCCTGCTGTCATACAGTTTTTACTAGCACAGAGGGCAGTCACTCGACTAAATATTTTGTACAGTTTTACCCAAAATATAAGTCACCCCGATGTACCTGCGCCGTAGACCAATTTCTAAAGCGCCTTCTTTCTACCAATAGCAATCGCACCAAAATATAAGTCAAAATTGCGGCCGGTAGTGCGCCATCTTGTTCATCAGTCAACTCTTAGAAATAAGTGGGACAGAGCTATACTATACGTTCGGGTAATGTCGGATATCAGTCTCCGCTTTTCCGCGCAAACGAAAACAGTCGATCGGACTTATATTTTGGATAAAACTGTAACAACTTGCATTACCCACCTATCGAATGTTGTTATTAGCTAGGTCTTGTAGTGCACTATTCGTAAGTTGTTGTACTTTTATTCTGAATAAATATTATGTTATGTTGGTATTACTATTTAATTTTGAGTACATGTATGTAGCAAAGGCCTCCCACCACTTCCGCCAGTCACCACGGTCCTGTGCAACCGTTTCCCATTCCCTCTCATAGGCGTCCAGTTCATGGGGGGAGGCCTTTGCCCAACAATGGGACAGTATGGGCTAATAGTAGTAGTAGTATGTAGCCAAACATGTTTGTATTTGTAGACAACTCCCCATAATCCCTTGGGCCTATGGATATGTGTAAACCTCGCGCCACGTTAAAAGAACCCTGTGAAATAGGCGATGGTTGGATAGGATCTGAGTCTATTTGGTGGTATAAGTGGTGCTTTTATGTTGTGTTTATATTATTATGTATTATAATGTAGGTTTGTATATATTTAATGATATGTGTATTTGTCAAGGTGATAACACCACTGTACCATTCTTCCATATAGTCCTCTCCATCCTAAGGTTGTCTAGAAGAAATCGCTATAAGCGATAAGACCGCCCATTGTACATTTCTGTTATTTTTTTGTTATTGAGTTATGTTTTGTGTTTCTGTGTGTTATTTGTGTATAATAAAGAGTTAATCTATCTATCTATCTATAAGATGAGACGCGCCGGGGAATATCTCGCCACTCGTCTATTCCCAGCCAGTCAGTTCGTAAAAGCCGACTAAGGGATTACCCGGACTTGTTGATAAGATTTATCCTGGCTGCTAGCTTATTATGGAATGTCTTATTACTGGAAGAAAGCGTTAGCCGAGTCACTCGTGGAAAGCAATGGCGGCGATGAGCTCACTACTTGTCACGTCTATATTCCACGATGGTGCAACCCACAGTGAAAAGAGGCCTATTGAGGCTCTGCATACCCCCCTTCGGGGAAAAAGGCGTGTGTATCTACAAAAGCACCGCATAGTTTCACCACACTGGTTCTTATACTATCAGTCACAAAGCCCTGTTAAGGGCCACCATATCTCAAGTTGATTGACGTGACCAAGAAACAACCAGTGACGCGGCACACAAAAGATAATTAAGTCTGAAAACACAAATAAGCGTGCAAGAGAGAAAGTCAAAGTTACGTTCGAACGAAGGTGAGCAATTTTTTTATTATTTTTCTATCTGAGCACATTTGTTTCTTTGACTCACGCATTAGGTCCCCCGGGCCGCGACGCGTCGGCGATCACACGTGTGTTAGATTAAGTAATAAATAAAGTGTTTTTTATGTGTATGTTAGTTTCTGAGGTATTTATGTTGATATAGGCTTACTGTTTAGGTTTAGTGCATTTCTCAGTAAGCCTGAAATAAAGATATTGAATTTGAATTAGGTGAATTAGTAACTCAGTTGGTAACGAACGAGCAGCTAAACTAACAGAAGCAGCTAACATTATCTCTGACCTAGGAAATTCAGGGTCACCAAGATACAGGCCTAGCCTAGTTTGGGACCCACTATTCACTGTTTGATACCAAGATTAACCTGTGTTTGTTTCGTAATAAATTTATTTTATCTTAACAGAAATTAAGTGTGTAAGAGGAGAGGATAGGCTTACCATTTGACTCTCGTCGAGCCGGACGGTCTGCTTCTGAAGCATCTCGGTGATGCTCATGTCGTACTGCTCTCCGAGCAGAACTAATTTACGCCTCTTCTCGTCCTTCAGGGACTTTATCACCTCCTTTTGTTGTTCCTGAAACACAGATAGGTCGTCATCATAGAATGATAGATAATGCTGAACAGTTCACAACGACATTATCTAGCCCCAAACTAAGCAGAGCTTGTGTTATGGGTACTAGAGATAACTGATATACTTAATACAATACATTACATAGTTTTTTTTTTTAATTATACATAGAAAATACTCAGAACACTTTGAACGAATATCTACAGATCGCACAAATATTTGATCCGAGGCGGGAATCGAACCCGCAACCTCCTGCGTCGCAGGCGAACCTTCACCCGCCGCGCCACAGAGGTCGTCAAAAGGATAGACAACTCTTTATTGCATTCACCTTAAAATAAAACAACAGTAAGCTTATATTATCTTACACTAGTTCACAGTAGTCCAATGGGCGGCCTTATCGCTAGGAGCGATCTATTCCAGGCAACCTTCATCATCATCATCATCAAAAGATAGACTTCTACTATCGGACGAGGCCTCCCTGGCTGCCATGGGGGATTTGCCATAATCACCACACTTCGCAAGCGAATCGATGATCGCAGTATTGATGTTGAGCAGGTACTCAGGTGGATGCTGCTGCCCGTCCCCTGGTGCAAACCCTTAGTCGGTTTTACGACATCCACGGGAGGAGACGGAGGGGTCTATTATTAGACCAGACACACCAGCACAAATCATATAATGACATATTTGTTCATATTGTTTGTATATGGCCGCTAAAGTGATTGAATTTTGAAAATTCCTATCTTAGAGCAACCCTAAGTTGAGGGTAAAAGGCCACGGGGACAAAAGACCAGGATGAAAAGACCAGGGGTCTGAGCACCTTGCGATCCCAGTCAGTGCAGCTCTCCATAAGGCAACTGATTGCATCCGATGGAAGCAAGCAGTGAACAAACTGCACCAAGGAGTCACGGGCCTCAGCAGTAAGACTGAGGAGAGTACCACTAGGCCACAAAAGTACCCTCAGTACCCTCCAAATTTCAGGTCCCTGAACCCTAGGACTTACGATTTACGTTGTACATCAATAGGCTGTCGGCAAAGTCAGTCAGTCACGCAACAATTTTATATACATTGACTGGTGCATCAATAGGGACGTTTTTTATTTTATATACTATCAAGGTAGCAAACAAGCATATGGCCCACCTGTTGGTAAGCGGTTACCGTAGCCTATGGACGCCTGCAATACCAGAGGCATAACAGCGCGTTGCCGACCCTTTAAAAATTTCCAAACACCCCTTTTGATGAACGTAGCCATACTGTAGCCACTTGGGAAAACCTCTGCAGGGATATCATTTCACAACCTGAGCGTTCGCGGGAGGAAGTTCCTCTGAAACCGCACAGTCCGGTACCACCCTGGCTCTAAAGTGGGGATGAATCCTCTGCCGATCGCGAGCGGTGCGGTGAAAAAAGGTTGCTGTAGGCATCATGTTAAATGAGTAGGGTAGACTGCGTCGTGATCGCCCCTCGAAAACTTTTATTCCCGAGTGGTTATTGGTTTTTCGAGCGATACGGCCTATCCATTGCCACTTCAACTTACTTGACACTCAGCATTTATATCAATAGCACAAGCAGTGTACTCACTTTAGCGGTTGTTTGCAATATTAGCGCCTTGAGCTCCTTGTACTGGCGCGTTTGTATCTTACACGTCTCACGGAATTGCTTGCGTATCTGCATTTCTTTTTGCTGTAATTAAAAAAAAGTATTTGTTGTAAAATATATATTCCAAAACATGCTTTTATGAAATGAGTGATCAGAACGGTGTACTGATCAAAAGGAGTTCAAACACGGCTAGTCCACTATTATCCATCCATCCAGGAGTGCCGTTGACCACGTCTTCATCATCATATCAGCTCGCTGTCACTATAATATTATATTATCATCGGAACTTGATAGGTATGCCAAATTTCAGCTCAATCGAACACCGGGAAGTGGGTCTAATTAAACTTGTAAGATTTGATTACAGACACCTGGACAGGTGAAACTAAAGAAAAGTTTGTAATAAGATAAATTAATTCCTTTACTGTGAAATGTGATTGGACAGTTTTTAACCATACGAACTTTGCGGTTTTAGACTGAATTTTATCAGCTCCTTTCACTCACTCGTGACCGGTTCTCGTATGGCAAAAAAACAGCGCCTCTAGCGGACCGTTTCAGCAACATTATATTAATTACACGACCACACCCACCCATTCTTACGCGCTCTTAAAATTAACACTGTACAACAGAGCACGTTTTTAACATTTTCATTGAGAGTTCTTCAATGTTTTCATTTTGTTTGTAACAACTAACTATTTAAAGTACTTGTCTTTCGGGAGAGAACTGTTTCCTGGGACATCGCTCACGCTATTCCATGTAATCATAATCAATATCATTTATCATCATGTAACAAGTAATTAATTTTGTAAAAATTAAAAAAACCTCAACGCAATGAAACGTCTGAACCAATTTTGATCAAACATAGCTAAGAACACTCCCGACTAATTCACCTTTCAAACAAAAAAGAAAAAAACGGTTCATCCGTTCGGGAGCTACGATGCCACAGACACACAGCCACGTCAAACTTAGAACACCCCGTCGTTTTTGCGTCGGGAGTTAAAAATATCTCATTTCAAACTTGCAAACTATATTCGTCTTCAAAAACACGCTCTGAGAGTGAAAACAACAGTGCAAAGCTACAATCATAGATAACACGGTATTCCAATCATCCAATGCCTTCCTGCAACCGTTTTGTTATAGCCTTGCAAACGAACTTGCTCGGCCCGCCAGATTAGGGGCAGTTAGCCGCAAGGTTCATTGACAAAGTGTTGATTGAAATCGCTTCGTAACCATGTACCTTGAGACTCTTCGGCTGCTGTTTGAGCTGCAGAGCATGTTTCTTCCGTAGCTCATGTTCCGCCCGCTGCATGTACTCTCGCTGATTCGCCAGCTCTGTCGCGTGCTGATTTGATAGTTGTTCTTCCCTAATTCAATTAAATGAAATTGTTTATTTGCTTCAAACATGGTTAAAAAGTTCTTACAAGTAATTATGTTCACATGTATCACTAAAAACATTGGCTTGCAAATTTTAAAATTCTTAAATAAATTAATATCTGAATATTTGACTGTATTTACTTTGCGTGTCACTTTGCCTGTCCGAAAGTTTGCGCAATGTACCCCAACTGTACCCGAATACCAACATACATCCGGATAGATGAAAACCACCTTTGCAAGTTGTTGCAAAGACTGCTCGCTCGGTCAAGTAAAAATAGAGTCAACACCGACAACAGGTTATGGGCCCAGATAAAATGCCAAATGCATCAAACAAATACATAAAATAGGGCTTTGAATTTTTAGATGAAAAATAAAAAAGTAGTTCCATCTGGCTCGATAGATGGCGCTGACTCAAAATCCACTGTCAAAAATCCTTTTATTTTGGTTGTGGCTACTGTGTGGCTTTAGTTTAGTTTCCACAATTTCACCAATGTCAACGTCGACAGGATATAAAACGGTAAGACGATGGAATCCGAGTATGAAAATTGGTCGGTCTCTTAGCTGGTTTACTTTTGTTGTTTGTAAAAGTCACTATGTCACAAAGTAAAACTATCATGTGACAGTTTATCCACAGTGCAGCGACCTCTATTTTTACCACTGAAATCGTGTTTCGAGACTGCTGTGGAAACCCCTCATTTCTTACCTGAGTGCATGCACACCTTTCTGCTGTCGGTACTCCAACTCTTGCGTCTTCTCGTGATGCCGTAACAGCATAGCGTGCGCTTGCTCTAACTGCAGTTGTCTCTTATTCAATTCCTGTAACGAAATATAAAATTGGTAATTAGATTGGTCGTAGCGTGTTCTGTTGTCTTATGAAATTTTGCTGATTCTCTCTAGAATCTTACTTTTGACTGCCTATACCTAAGGCTATTAAGTTGGGTTTCCTTTTTTTCTTTGAATCAGCTCCCACTTGTTCTCGAGGCACCACACAGGCGCTCCCCACCTAGTAGTAAGAAGGATCATCAAATAAAGCCGAGCCGTGTTTGTTGCCCGATTCTTCTAGGTTTGGTCGCGTTGGAACATGAACATCCATGAACATGATTTCAATGAATAACATACTTTTGACTTTGACTTCTTAATTTATAGCATCGAAATCAAATCTGTAGGCATCAGTGGGGGAAATATAGAGCGGGGAGTATTTTGTTGTAGTAGAGCTTTTCTGTGAATGAGTTCCTCTGGGGAAGTACTACCACCATACCTATTTCTGCTGCAAAGCAATAGTGCTTGCATTGCTGTCTCGGTTTACAGAATATGGGTGCCGGTGAAATTACAGGCACATGAGACTTTTCATCTTTATGTCTCAGGATGGCGGGCGCAGTGCAATGCCACATAGGGAGCGTCCTAAGTTCATACCTCTCTCAGCAACTCCTTTTGTCGCTAATTTTATAGGTAAATCTAAGTCTTATACCGATAAAAATAATATTGATACCTCTCTCAGCAACTCCTGCTCCTTATGGTGCACGGCGAGCATTCGGCGCCGCCGGAACCGACGCAGCTCCAGCTCGAGGTATTCGCGCTGCGACCTCACCAGCCGCCCCTCTTCGGCCGCCTCCGCTTGCTTCAAGCTGTCTTTTTGTGACCTACGAATACAGACTACATTTTAAGAAGTTTTTAATAGAAAAACAGACGTGGCGAGAAGGGTTCCACGTGCCATCGTAAAAGACGTAATCTACTTTCATATCGCAAAATTTGAATTATAAATTTCATAACGAGTTTATATTGACATACTTTAACATATAACTTTATTATAACATTTTCTCTAACAAAATAGTGTTATAAAATTATACTCTTTTTCGTTTTGTTTAAGACTGCGCTCCCGCCATTCAGAAATTTTCATACAAACACCGTGGGTGAACCCTCCGTTTTATTGTATTGATTTTATTTATCCAATTTTTTACCCAATTATCTGTACCATATTGACAAACAATCGAATCTAGCCAAAAGTTAGAGGTAACTTTGTGATTTTTTTTATTGAGAAATTTTTGTCCTATCTTCTTTCTGTCTTGGTGATCCCTCGGTATTATAATGTAGTATCCATGCATATTTTTAATGTGAATATTGTACTTGATTTAATCAGTTAAAAATGTAAACTAAAATTGGTAATTTTGCGTTATACACCTTACATTTTCTGTGGTTACGCGCCACATGGTATGCGGGGTAGAATCGCAGCTCACTGCCATCATAATATTGTATTGTCATCGGCACTTGAGTATGCAAAGTTTCAATTCAATCCGATGTTTTGAAGTGGGTGAAAATCACGTCAAAAGATTCCGTTACGAGAACGAGAACGAACTATTCCCCGAGATCATCCTTATTAGTTCAATAGTACTATTAGTTATTTTCGCAAGAGAGTGAGCGCGCGAGCACGCACACCGTCCGACCGATGCGTCTCCGACGTAGACCGAGTACAAACGATCGAACGAACACAAACCAACACTCTTTTACCATTGAACTAACAGTATTAATCAATATATATAAAATCCTAACGTGACTGACTGACTGACTATCAACGCACAGCCTAAACCATAAGTCCTACAGAACAGAAATTTGGAGAGTACGTTCCTTTTGCGATCTAGGGGTGCACTAACAAAGGAATTCCAGAAATTCAACCCCTAAGGTGGTGCAGCGAGGTGTTTTTTTTTTTCTTTTTTATACTAATGAATGACGGAACAAGCAGATGGCCCACCTGATGTTAAGCGGTAACCTCTGCCTATGAACAGTGCATTACCTCATAGGACACGTTCACCTAGGACGCACCCTATGTGGCATTGCAATGCGCCCGCCACCCTGAGACATAAAGATGAAAAGTCTCATGTGCCTGTAATTTCACCGGCACCCTTACCCTTCAAACCGGAACACAGCAATGCGAGCACTACTGCTTTGCGGCAGAAATAGGTATGGTGGTAGTACTTCCCCGGACGAACTCTTTCACAAAAAAGCTCTACTAAAGTTAAGTTTAAGTTTGTATGGAAAAGTACAAGCGGACGAAGTCGGGGGCATTCTACTAGTAGAACTATAAGACTCAACTAGTACATGTGATTGATTGTAGTAGTACGGAGCGCTCCGCTCAGTGAACGCTTAAGGTGGATGCTCACGCTTGCGGCGAGAAATTCAAAAATTTTGGTGTTTTTTGACCATTACAGCTCTTCCCCCACTATGAAGCCTTCTATGATACCCCTAAACACATTTTTACAGTGTTTTTTTTGTTACGGGTATCGTAGCTAAACTGATGATATTTATGAGATACTATCAATTAAAACATGTGTGTTAAGTATCCTAGTTCTCGCGAACTCAACTTTCGCTATCTGAAGAAGTGTTGAAGAGCTGTAATGGGCAAAAAACACAAAAAAAAATGTATTTCACGCCGCAAGGTTGAGCATTCACCTTAAGCACAAGCCTACAGACCGGCTAATAAAGGCGTGTTAATAAATGTGAGTGCTCACTGTAACGTTGCGTCTCTCTGCCGTTTGGGCGTGGCGTCGTCCATGCTGAGTTCCTTTTTCCAGCGCTCCTTGTTCGCCTTGTACTCCCGCTTGCGCTGCGCCTCGAACGCTTTCCGGTCCTGCTCTTGCCGCGCTGTGATGTCTTTGATTAGCTTCTTCTCGGCGGCCGCGTTCTGTTTCTGCTTGCGTTCCAGCTCTTGAGCGTGTTTAGTCTGAAATAATACAATTTGTTGGCAACCGTTTTGACTTTTCATCTTTATGTCTCAGGGTGGCGGGCGCACTTCAATGCCACATAGGGCGCGTTCTAGGTGGACGTGACATATGTGATAATACACTGCTCATAGGCAGAGGGTACCGCTTATCATCAGGTGGGCCATTTGCTTGTTCCGTCATTCTAAGTAGTATTAAAAAACCTTTTTAATAGAACCTCTCAATCTCCCGTAAATGTCGTAAAAGCCGACTAAGGGATTACCCGGACTTTTATGTAAGATTCGTTGGTATAAGGTTTTGTCCGCCGCTAGCTTATTAAGGAATATTACTGTTATTACTGGAAGAAAGCGTTAGCAGAGTCAGTCGTAGGAAGCAATGGCAGCGATGAGCTCACCACTTGTCTCCACTATTTCCCACGATAGTGCAACGCACAGTGAATAAGTTTTTTGTGAAAAAAATATTTTTCAATACGAGCTTCTATAAATTTAGTGATCGTAACCATGTGCTGATCAAAATGAGCCTAAACACGGCCAGTCTACTATTATCCACCGAGGAGTTCCGTTGTCCACCATCATCAGATCAGCCAGCTCGCTGTCACCATCATATTGTATTGTCATCGGAACTTGACAGGTATGCCAAATTTCAGCTTCAGAGAATGCGTGCAACCTCAAAACGCTGCCATTGACTATATAATACTAAAAATGATGATCGTAATGAAGTAGGTACACTGTACAAGTAGTAGAATGTTACTTTGCCTAAGATCTAAGGTGTCTGTGAGGAGAGCTTTTCGGTGTTTCCATACAAAAACCCGAGTAGTGACCCGAACGAACGACCCCGGATGATCTCTTACAAACAGCTCAATTACTAACAAAACTTGTAATCGTGTACCTGTAATCGTTCAAGATCCCTCGACAACTGTTGCAGCAACGCGTCATATTCTCTGTCGAGCTGAGCCTTGTGCGCGTCCACGTCCGCCTTGCAGCGCTCCTCCAGCTTCATGAGCGCGGCTTGGTGTTCCCGGCGCATGCGCTTGTACCCAGACATTTGTTCGTGCATTTCCTGAAAAAAGAATAAGTTTTTTGTGAAATATAGTACATTGTTATACAAGGACTGCCTTGCCGGACTGTGCGGTTTCAGAGGAACTTCCTTCCGCGAATACTCAGGTTGTAGAATGATCTCCCTGGAGGTTTTCCCAGGTGATTACAGTATGGGGTTCTTCAAAAGAGGTGTTTGGAAATTGTTAAAGGGTCGGCAAGGCGCGTGTGATGCCTCTGGTATTGCAGGCGTCCATAGGCTACGGTAACCGCTTACCAACAGGTGGGCCGTATGATTGTTGGCCACCAAGGTAGTATAAAAAAAACAAAAAATAGGGTCGTTAATAGGTTATTGCAAACGAGTTGACGTTTTGTAAAACCGAGAGGAGATAAGATAATTTCATTTGCCAGAACATTGTATCAAGGTCTTAGGACTAACTCGTCGTTTTTAAGTATTTACGTATATTTTTATAATTTCTGCACACGACCCCAGTTCTCCCTATCATCAAAGGTTTGCTGGAAGAAAACTCTTTTAGGGTTAAGCTCGCCTTTGTACATGTCCTCTATGTAAGTTGTTTTTCTTCTCTGTTTGTGTGTACAATAAAGAATAAAGTGAAGTCGACTTATGTTCTACTTTATTACTAGGCATGCAAATTTTCACATAACAATAGAACAAAACAATAAACAAGATTTTAAATAAATTAATATTGAGTAATAAAATTACAACGAGCTCATCGGCGAGGGTTTTACCATCGTCGCAGGTTTGCAATAACCTTTACGTCAGTGTATCAAACGACGTTTTTAATACAAGTTGTGAAAAAACAGTGAGACAGTAACCAAAAATTACGGAACCCTTATAGATTCGTCATGTCTGTCTGTCTGTCTGTCTGTCCGTGTATGTCACAGCCACTTTTTTCCGAAACTATAAGAGCTAGGCTGTTGAAACTTGGTAAGTAGATGTATTCTGTGAACCGCATTAAGAATTTCACACAAAAATAGAAAAAACAGTAAATTATTGGGGTTCCCCATACTTAGAACTGAAACTCAATTTTTTTTTCATCGAACTCATATGTTTGGGGTATCTATGGATAGGCCTTCAAAAATGATATTGAGGTTTATAATATAATTTTTTTCTAAACTGAATAGTTTGCGCGAGAGACACTTCCAAAGTGGTAAAATGGGTCCCCCCCCCCCCCCCCCCGTAACTTCTAAAATAAGAGAATCATAAAACAAAAAAAAAATATGATGTACATTACCATGTAAACTTCCAACGAAAATTGGTTTGAACGAGATCTAGTAAGTAGTTTTTTTTATACGTCAAATCGTAATCCATCCAAGAACTTTTATATTATGTTACTTGCTGCTACGGAACCCTTCATGGGCGAGTCCGACTCGCACTTGGCCGCTTTTTCTTCATCTATAGTCGGCATCATTTTATTCCCATTCTTAAAAACTATTTGCTACCACATATAAATCATTTTATTCCCATTCTTAAAAACTATTTGCTACCACATATAGTGAACTGTTGCTACTAAACTTTTTATTGAACAGGAATAACGAACAAAACCGGCCAAGTGCGAGTCAGACTCGCGCACGAAGGGTTCCGTACCACTATCTATAAAAACAGCAAAAAAACACGTTTGTTGTATGGGAGCCACCTTAAATATTTATTTTATCCCGTTTTTTAGTATTTGTTGTTATAGCGGCAACAGAAATACATCATCTGTGAAAATTTCAACTGTCTGACTATCACGGTTCATGAGATACAGCCAGACGGACAGCGGAGTCTTAGTAATAGGGTCCCGTTTTAAAGTATGGGTACGTAACCATAACAAAAAAAAAAATTAAAGAAATCTCTCTGGTGTGGTAAAATTAACTTTCAAGCGATGTTTATTGGCCTTGTAAGTACACTTTTCGAGCAACTGTATAGAAAAGTATATTTTTTAATGCATACAAACTTTTATAACATTAGTTAACCACGTGCTTATTAAAATGGACCTTAACACGGCCAGTCTACTATTATCCATCGAGGAGTTCCATTGTCCACCTTCATCTCCATCATCAGATCAGCTCGCTGCCACCATAATATTGTATTGTCATCGGAACTTGACAGGTATGCAAAATTTCAGCTCAATCGGATATCGAGAGTGGTCGAAAATTCGTTCGTCAGATTTGTCCCACGTAGACGAAACAGCAGAAGTTAAATAAAAACTTGTAAAAAAAAATAATGCAAAAAGAACAGGTTCCACCGAGATTTGAACTCGGATCGCAGGATTCAGAGTCCTGAGTGCTAACCGTTACACCATGGAACCGCATGACTTAAACGGCGAATTACTGGATTTGTAACTTGTTTCAGAAAAGAAGCGTTACGTAGTTTTCATTTTCTTGACACGCTTTATCTTGCAAAAGGCCCACTGAAAGAACCAGTAGAGCGTTCCAATTTTAAAATTACAAACATAGGATGACGATGCTTTCCTCCTTTTTTCCTGAAGGGATAAGCAGACAGAGCCTGAAAGGGCTTATTTTCACGTAGCAAAGTAGCGGGAATGTAAATAAAATTCTAACTGAAAACCAAAAAAAAATGTTTTGGAGCATTCTAGATCCCTCTCATAATTGCCCGCCTCTACAGCTCGTTCACAGTAAGATGGCACCTGTAAATACTCCATTGCAGGTGCCAACTTATGGTGAACGGTCTGTACACTTATTACACTACACTAGAAATATTCACAACATCACTAAATATGTCATAGTCACCAATAATCTGTTTTGCTTTATTGCAAATTTAAAAAGAAATTAAAAGCTGGAAGAAAGCGTCAGCTGAGTCAGTCGTGGGAAGCAATGGCGGCGATGAGCTCACCACTTGTCACGTCTATATTCCACGATGTTGCAGCCCACTGTGAAAAGAGGCCCATTGAGGCTCTGAACTCTGATTGGCTTTCTTCGGGGAAAAAGGCGTGTGTCTATGTATGTATGTAAAAATAAATAAATTGGCTATGTTGCCATATTCACCATTTCCGCCATTTTACGGAGGAAGTTCGAACCATTTCGACACACGCACTATGCAAGCAGCTAGTTTTCTGACACCATAATATATTTTTATTTAGGTGGTTACCCGCAGCTTAGTGGTAAGTGCCCAAGACCGAACATTATCTAGTTCAATACCTATCAGCTTTGCTATTTATATGCAGGTGATGAAGTGACGAATTGGCAGGTTGCCCACTTTGTATTTTCACACTTGTAATTAATTGTACAACACATTTTTGGTGCATTGTTTTCGAACCCAGATCGGAATCTTAAGAGAGTGGTCTGTGAAAATGACACATCGAATTTTGACACTATTCCATTACCTGTGACCTCCACCTTGCGGTGGGATTTGGAACTAATTAGGTAAACAAACCTCTCAACCGTACAATTGTGTAGAAAACACATTACTTGTTTTGTCAATTACTTCATTGAATTTTTGTTCTGTACGTAATCAGATAAATGTGAAAATAAAATCAATGTATACCACCTATACAATCGTTGCGTGACTGACTGACTCAGTCACTGACTATCAACGCGAAGTCTAAACCCTAGGTCATAGGACCTGAAATTCACATAGGTACATTTCTTTTGTGGTATAGCGGTGCACTAAGAAAGGAATTTCCTAAATACACACCCTAAAGTGGTGCAGCGGGATGTTGAAGTTTGTATAGCAAAAACTGCACGCGGGCGAAGTCCCAGGCGTTCCACTACTGGATACTTGAGAAATCTCTGTGCACATGTTGTGTTTTACATATTATGCTGTGTGCTTCAGGTTTCGTTATATTTTATAACAGTTTTATTCGTTTTATTTTACCCCAAATAGACAAAGTGGTCAACAACTTCAATAACTGTACCAATATGGGTGCAAAGTTAGTATATAAAAACCATCATAACCGAATCGCAAATGAACATGGGCAAGAAATGAACAAACCCACAAAAATAACCAAAAAATACAGGACCAAAAAAAACAAAATTAAATCAAAAACGCCCTAAAAACTCTCACAACCTAAGAAGCCCTACAAACCTTTAAAAAAACCCTTCCAACTCCTAAAAACAGAGGGTTTAGCCTACCCTACCTCCCTAGAGTTCATACAAGTCTTAAACTTTAAGAATCAATTAAAACCTCGTACAAACCCATACAACCCAATTTAAACCGGTATTGAACGACGGACCTTGCTCAGAAAAATATCTTGGGAATCAGGATTTTTCCCAGCAGGGCCCAAATTAGATCATTTTCTCCGCCTCAAAACTCACTATTCTGCCAAACTTCCTGCTGATGTTTTTTTTTCCATTAACTTTCATCCACTAATATACCTACCTACCTTGTTTGTTTATATTAATTTGAATGTGTATGTGCGCCTACTTTTTGGCGATTGTACCTAGTCAACCTTTGGAGGTTTTTAAGGTACAATATTATACCTAATTAAATGTGTAAAATATATTGTGTATGAAATAAATAAAAAACAAAAAAAACCTACACGTGTAGGGCTGTTTAAAAAAACGCTCATACAGTGATTTTATTATTTAAAACTATTAATTTAATCCTATTTCGTCAAAATAGTAACAGTTTTTCGTGTTATTTTGTACAGAAAGACGGATAAAGAAACAAATAAATTATATAGGTACCTACAAACTATGTTGGAAGAAATTCACGTAATTGAAACATACTGACCACAAATTGGCATAAAAAAACGGCGCGGCGAGGACGTTGCATTTGACATGACTAGTAAGACATTTTCATACATTTATTGGCTTCTAAATTCTAATTTCCATGTACAACCACAGAATAAATAATAGTACCTGCTTCTTGAAACATGCCATGAATTGGTTTGGCGTCTTTATGAAAGGATTATAGGAAATTCAAACCCTAAAATCAATTGTGTTGAAGACCTCTGTAGCGCGGCGGGCGAAGGTTGGCCTGCGACGCAGGAGGTTGCGGGTTCGATTCCCGCCTCGGAACAAATATTTGTGCGATTGCAGATATTTGTTCAGGTGTTCTGGGTATTTTCTGTGTATAATAAAAAATATCTATCTATGTATTACATTGTATTAAGTATATCAATTATCTAGTACCCATAACACAAGCTCTGCTTAGCTTGGGGCTAGATAATGAAATGTCCAACGTTATTATTATTATTTATTATTAATTAGGGTCATAAAGTTTGGAAGTATTGTTTGTTATTCTATTAATATTAAAAATTAAAGCGGGCCCCCATACAAAAAAAGTGATTTTGACAAACGCTGTATCTCTTGATCCGCAATAGCTAGACACAACAAAAAATAAAAATTGTGAGTTATAAGTAGGTATGTACCTACCTAGGGGAAAACAAACATGTTTATATTTACTTGCCTTATTTTTATTAATTATCATCATCCGCCCAGCTGGAAATATAACATTTCCATAGAATGCCACGACGACTGGTCTTGAGCCGCCTCCGTCCACAGACTTCCCGCGACCTTTATAAAGTTTGGTACATTGGAAGTTCCCCTCCCACACTGCGTCGTCCGGTTGTTGGTCGCCACTCGAGGACTTTATTTCAGTCATCTTAATAAGTGCGTGTTGCCAGAGATGACTTACGTGACTGAGACGTGATCGCTAACTATCACACACACAAAAGCTCAAAGTATCACAGCGGGCTATGCATGGAGAGAGCTATGCTATTACCATCAGTGTACAAATACGTAGTCTGCGACAACCGTAACTACAAGAAATATTGTTACGAGATATTCGCGCCTAAAGTTTTTTATCTTATATTAGTGATCAATGTCTTTGTAAATATTTATCTGTTATGATTTTGATCTGTACGATCGCTACGATCATTCCCTTTAAAACTGTGTTTATTATATCGTGATAACATTAATGCTTTTTTATTATTTAGTAAATAATACTTGTTTAGTGTAACATTATTTTAGAACGTGCTTTACCTAAGCATGTGCGCCGTATGTAACATAGTTACTGTTCGCATGTCTAGGGATTTTGTTATGGTGTTCAACAAACGGAATATGCTCAAGATTTACTAATCTTATGTGCGGTAACATAACTACTAACTCAGTTATACACTTTATTGAGACCACAGAATAAATAATAGCAAGAACAAAAGGCTCACATCGCGAAAAAAAAATAACGAAACTTGCTGGGACGCAACAAAGTGCATTTCAGTTCGCATAAGTGCTTAGTGCCTAGCGCCAAAACCACCTAAACACCCTAAACACCCACCACCCTTATTCACCTAAACATTGGCGCTCTCTTGTAAATGTTTGAATCTTTTTATTTGTGTATTATATTTTTGTTAAGTACTCAATTTATAATTTTACTAGCTGTAACCTGCGACTTCGTCTGCGCAGGATTATTAAGTAGCGGAGTATTATAAAGCTAGTATTATTAGACTTACGCTGGTGAAGTAAGTTTCACCCGCGTAAGTCTCGATCCCGTGGGAATATCGGGATAAAAATGTGCCTGTGTTATTCCGCGAGTCTAGTTATCTTTATTCCAAATTTCATCCAAATCCATCCCGTAGTTTTTACGGTAAAGAGTAATTAGGATAGGATATTCGGTTACCAAATTACTCCTGCATTCTGCTGCTTGCCTGGTACATTGAAAAGAAAGAAAGAAAGAAAGAAAAACATTTATTTGTGTCACCAACATGGATGTAGTAGTAACAGTCAACAAACAATATTCCACACAAAAATACACACACACACACACACACACACACACACACACACAGAAACAAAGATAAATAAAACATTGGATGAAAAGTATTCACATTGCTGCTGCGCCCTGCGGTGTTTTCCGCATAGGTCTCGATTCCGTGGGAATATCGGGATAAACATGTGCCTATATGTTATTCCGGGAGTCCAGTTATCTCCGTTCCAAGATTCATCCAAATCCATCAAGCAATTTTCACGTGAAAGAGTAACAAAGATACATCCATCCATCCATCCATCCTTCCATCCATCCATACTTACAAACTTTCACGTTTATAATATTAGTAAGATACCTTTTTACATTCTTTGTATTTTTGAATTTTAAACACAAATTAAATTTCAATTAAATGACTATTCCAAGTATATGCGGTACAAATTTAATCTGCGTAGTGTTTTTTTTTCGAATGGAATTAAAAAGATTTAAACTTTTGTTTTCTTGACAAAATCCGAATAAACTTATGGATATAATACTTGTTTTTGACTTTGTACGATGACACGTGACGCGTCGAAATAATAACTTGGTAGCTTTCCATGGCGCATGCACTATTAAATTGTTTTGACCAAATGTTCCCATTTTTAGGGTTCCATACTCAAAGACAAGGAACCCTTATGGATTCCCTTTGGATTTTCATATTGTGTCCTACTAATATTTATACCATCAATTTGTACATATGTTTAAGCAAATAAATTATCTTTATCTTTATCTTTTATCTTTCGTCATGTCTGTCTGTCTGTCTGTCCGTGTATGTCACAGCCTTTTTTTTCCGAAACTATAAGAGCTATACTGTTGAAACTTGGTAGGTAGATGTATTCTGTAAACCGCATTTAGAATTTTACACAAAAATTTAAAAAAAACAATTATTTTTGGGGTTCCCCATACTTAGAACTGAAACTAAAATTTATTTTTTCATCAATGTGGGTTATCTGTGGATAGGTCTTCAAAAATGATGTTGAGGTTTCTAATATAATTTTTTTCTAAACTGAATAGTTTGCGCGAGAGACACTTCCAAAGTGGTAAAAAGTGTGCCCCCCCCCCCCCCCCCATAACTTCTAAAATAAGAGAATTATAAAACTAAAGAAAATATATGATGTACATTACCATGTAAACATTCACTCAAAATTGGTTTGAATGAGATCTAGTAAGTAGTTTTTTTAATACGTCATTAATCGTAATCCATCCAAGAACTTTTATATTATGTTACTTGCTGCTACGGAACCCTTCATGGGCGAGTCCGACTCGCACTTGGCCGCTTTTTTTATGGTTATTTTTGGAAATTGTTATTTTGTACCTTTTTTTTGCATAGAGTCAATCTTTATAGAAAACTGACTATCCATGTTTTTTTTGTTGTATTTGGAATAGTGGTGTATACCTTATTTTATACCAGTCAGTTAAATCATCCTAACGATGAAGTTATAAGTTGGTAAATATTGCTACAAGTATCTCATATATTTTTTTTTTTTTTTTTTATACTAATGAATGACGGAACAAGCAGATAGCCCACCTGATGTTAAGCGGTAACCTCTGCCTATGAACAGTGCATTACCTCATAGGACACGTTCACCTAGGACGCACCCTATGTGGCATTGCAATGCGCCCGCCACCCTGCGACATAAAGATGAAAAGTCTCATGTGCCTGTAATTTCACCGGCACCTTCAAACCGGAACACAGCAATGCGAGCACTACTACTTTGCGGCAGAAATAGGTATGGTGGTAGTACTTCCCCGGACGAACTCTTTCACAAAAAAGCTCTACTACTACTACTTTCTGGTATAAATAGCACTAATTATGATTTCTTCTTTTATTTCTGCAGTTATACATCTTGCCATAACTTTTGGTACGGCTTCTAGAAAACAATGTGTTAAAAAAACTATAATAGTTAATATATTGTGATTTTAACTCAACACCGTGACTAGTTTATATTTTGGGGTTCAATCCTCCCTATATACTTTTATAGCAAAATCTTTCTCAGGTACGTTTGATGTAAAACAACTGGAGCATGTGTGTGATTCGTGATCTCGATAATTATAAAAATCCCATGTTTCCAGAACCTTTACACAGGTATTGTTTGAATTGACACAATTTATAAAATCCTGAAAATCATAGATTTGATTTGCTGATTTTGTTATCTTGTAGGCAACCAGTCCTTTTTTTCAGAATCCCCTTCAGTCTTGTTAGGCCAGTCACCGTAGACACTAAAATCGTGTAAGATCGCAAAAAGTTGCAAGGTTCTGTTTTTTTGGGGTGTTGTTAGGATAAATACCAATTGTGTAAAACCAAGTTTGCAACTTCGATAGAGCTGTGCGAACTTTGCAATTTTTTTACGACCTGGAATGTTTAAGATGACTGGCCTATGTGTCGTTTGTAGGTTAACAGCTAATATTTGTAAGGAAAAAGGTTATACACACCTCAGTTTGTTCAAAATTACTAGTTATAACTAAGTAGTTGGAAGAAACTTTTCTTTTGGGTACTTATTTACTTTGTATTAGCCATTTTGCATTTTCTAGAGCGTTCACATGCGTACTTTTCGTCGCGAGTATCGCCTTTGCATAACTCGCCACACACGACCTACCCACTTTTCAGCTTTGGTGAGTCACTGTTTGTTGAGCTCCCACTGACTGACTGGCACCAATCCCCCACTTTTAATCTTCGTGAATGACGTGGAACAATCAGATGGCCCACCTGATCTTGAGCGGTAACGTCTGCCTTTAATAATCCATTACCTCATATGTCACGTCCACCCCTTGTGGCATTGCACTGCATTCACCGGCAACTATACCTTTCATACTAAAACACAGTAATACAAGCACTAGTGCTTTGCGGCAGAAATACTACTGGTAGTAGTTGTGGTTGGAAGTACATTCCCGAACGAACTCTTTCACAAAAAAAAACTCTACTACTACTAAACTACGATATAATGCGATTGTAATGTCTACGATTACTTTTTCGTACAGTTTTCGTTTACTAAGCAAGACGATGACACAGAATAAATAATAGTACAAGCACGACGATAAGAAGCGACGATGATAAGATTCGATTCCTTTGTTTTCAGAAGTAGTTAAGTGCAATAAAGAATATCAACACTAGTCTTAAGCACCGTATATGTAATGTATGATGTTACTATTCATATGTGTAGTATTTAGTACCACATACACATAATAAAAAAAAATTGTTCAGATATCCACCGTATAATATGTTACGGTGATTATATTTAGGATACATTTTTGTTACATGATCAAGCTCATACAAACACGTCAACCTCATACCTCATACCTAACTTACAATAAAATTAATATTGATCAACTGGATTATCTATGAGGAACTAGTATGTCACAGATAACCCAGTTATTATAGTTGTACCTACTACAAATAATATAACGCGTCCAAATTAAGTCGCGGGTGACAGTAGGTACCTATACCTAGCTTGTATTTTATATTATAAATTTCGTCCAAAATTAGTAGGTACCCAAAATCTGAATTCGTTTATTTTTAACCCCTGACGAAAAACGAAGAGTGTGTTATAAGTTTGGCGTGTCTGTGTGTCTGTCCCATCGTAGCTCCCGAAAGGATCAACCGTTTTTTTTTTTTTTTAATTGTTTTTGTGGGGATTTTTCTTAGCTTTGTTTGATCAAAATCAGTCCAGCCGTTCAACGTTGGAGGTTATTTAAATTTTTACAAAATTAATTACTTTGTGCTATACGTTTTTAAATTCCGACGGGAAACGAAAATATTCGTGAAGAGAAAATATGTACAAAATGTGTGGCTACGTTTCACCGAGGACTTATCGAGGACTATACTAAGTTCCATTGGTCTAGTTGTTACTATGTTGACAGAGTTATTTATATGGTAGCATACTTGTACGGAGCACTCTACACGCGAGTCCGACTCGCACTTGACCAGTTTATTCATCTTCCGCCTCCAATAAAGCATGGACTTTAATGGAGATTTTTTGAATAGCAGCATTGTATCAGCAAAGTATCTATCTATGTAATATATTGTATTTAGTATATCAGTTATCTAGTACCCATAACACAAGCTCTGCTTAGCTTGGGGCTAGATAATGTTGTGCGAACTGTCCAGCATTATTTATTTATTTATTGTTTCGATATCAAAATTTGAAGTACCAGTATTATTATTAGTAACAAACAGTCAAACATAGATAAAAATTGAATGATAGTATAAATAAAAAAAAAAACATACCGTTTCTCACTAGTAAGTCGGGAAATAAGCAAGTACATTTTTGTCAAAAAACGATAATCACTTTGTATAAAGAGCTAGGCATATTCTAAGGAAAATCGCTAAGCGAAACTCTTTTGGTCACAATATAAACTCCTTCGTGAGTATGCTACCGTAGAATTGCATCGAGCGACTACGGAGGCCTGCAATGTTATAAGTATAGATCCACCAACTTATCTCTAGAACCATTTACCTACATTTTTCTATCAGCTACATACATTTCATTCTACAGATAAGTTGGTGGATCTCGAGAATTGGTTTGTGTTCACGACTGTATGATTAAACTGTCAAACCATGTCAGTCCGGTAAATTTTCACAAACCTCAAATAAATAAGAATTTGCATTGGTTTCTTATTACCCGAATTACAATTATAACAACGAAAACCAACAATTTTCAGTAAAATAATACAAGTTTTTGTAATGATATATCGAAGTAACCGGTTGTCCGTTTTCATCTGTGAATAAAAAAGTGAACGAGGGCCTTCCTTCCAGCGCCGTGGATAACCACGGAATGACAGAAAATGGCGTAGAAATCGTGTAGATACGGCGAATTGAAAATGTTTTCGTGTTTTTACACATCTTTTATATGAAAAGATTAAAAACCCCAACATACTTTTAAAACTATGTGTATAGACATGATACTAAAGTGTTTTATTTCTCAGAAATAGCTGTAATTCCGTAGATTTAGGCTCATATGTAGATGCTCTATTTTGATCAATTTCGTGAAAATGGGTAGGTAGTTTTTCAATTTACACAAAATCTAGAAATAACTTTAGAAAACCCCAACATATTTTTATTCAGCCTGAAGTGTTCTTTCTTCTGATCTAAATATTGTTAAGAATAAAGCTAAATTTGGAAAGTTCTAGGCTTTTCAAAACACCACTTTTCAAGGGTTTTCACAGACTAGCCCCTTAAACAGACTTTCGGAAAGCGGGACGTTATGAAACGTTAACTCGTTCTAGAACATTGGACGTGACGTACGTAATATACATTTTCGCCAGCACATGAAACACCTCACACTTATGAGACATCTTGTATAACTGTCAATCTGACATGAGGTAGCCGGTAGAACTGTCAAGTAATGCACGCGCCCCGCCTCGGAGGCGGCATTAACGTGCAGGGTCCAAAAACTAAAATGACGGTAAGAGATGTCTCTCCAATAAAGCGTAAATGTGAGTACAACAGGTCGCGCAACGAGTAATGAGCGCAGACCTTCAATCAGTAGTCATTAGGGTTCCGTAGTCAAAGACAAGGAACCCTTATGGATTCGTCATGTCTGTCTGTCTGTCTGTCTGTCTGTCTATCCGTGTATGACACAGGCTTTTTTTTCGAAACTATAAGAGCTATTCTGTTGAAACTTGGTAGGTAGATGTATTCTGTGTGAACCGCATTAAGATTTTTACACAAAAATTTAAAAAAAAACAATTATTTTTGGGGTTCCCCATACTTAGAACTGAAACTCAAATTTTTTTTTTCATCGAACCTATACGTGTGGGGTATCTATGGATAGGTCTTCAAAAAAGATGTTGAGGTTTCTAATATAATTTTTTTCTAAACTGAATAGTTTGCGCGAGAGACACTTCCAAAGTGGTAATAAGTGTCCCCCCCCCCCCCCCGTAATTTCTAAAATAAGAGAATGATAAAACTAAAAAAAATATATGATGTACATTACCATATAAACTTTCACTCAAAATTGGTTTGAACGAGATCTAGTAAGTAGTTTTTTTGAATACGTCATTAATCGTAATCCATCCAAGAAAGAAGATAGCTTGCTATCCTATGTTTGAGAGAAACAAATATATTGTCACACGACAGTCGTTTTTCCGTTCCTTACCCTGAATATTGGCACCATGCATATACATCTTCCTAGATTGTTACCATGAATGTAGTAGTAGTTTGACATTTGGCCTGGTACGAGTTACACAAATAAAAACAGATAGATATATGCTTGTCTCATTCCAACACATGAATACATTCATATAAAAGAATGAGACTGGTATAATCAATACCGTTTAGTTTTTAGCCTTAGTTCCATGCCTTTAGTCCATCTTCCTAGATCAGTCTCCTTCCGTACCGCGCGCCCCGCACTCGCGTCTCGCGCTCCCTAGATACAGACGCGCACACATGTTTTTGATAATAAGTTGATATTGATCAAACCGGAACATAGGAATGCGGGCACTACTGCTTTGCGACAGAAATAGGTAGTACTTCCCAGGAAAAGCTCTACGACTACTAAAATCATCCACCAATTCAGAGGTCTTCATGGCACTGGAATTCTGTCAACCCCGAGGTCTTCATGGCGTGTGACAGCCACCAATCCCTCATCGGTATAACGACAGGGGGTTGAAGATGATGGACTAACCTGATTGTGCTCCTTCTGTTGTTTAGTGACTATGCTCGTGGTCCGTATCGTGGCGAAGTTGTTTGCGCCATGTTCGGAGACCACAGACATCGCCGCAGAAACATTGTTGCTCACTGGAATAACATTGGATTAAAAGTGAATTATCATGAAACCAGAATTTTCAGTTTGCGAGTCTCTGTGATTCGCTCTAATCATTGATTGCTTTTTTAAACAAACGTATTTTACCAAATATGGGCGAATAGAGTATAATTTGACACTGAAAATACTGTTGTTGGCTTTTATATTGGACATTATTTCCAGCAAATCATATTTATCTCGTAATAAATAAATAATGCTGGACAGTTTACACAACATTATCCAGCCCCAAGCTAAGCAAAGCTATTGTTATGGGTACTAGATAACTGATATACTTAATACAATACATTACATAGATAGGTATTTTTTATTATACATAGAAAATACCCAGAACACCCTGAACAAATATCTGCAGATCGTACAAATATTTGTGACAAAGCGGGAATCAAATCCGCAACCACCTGTAAAATGGCAGTAAGCCTACACATGGCAGTATGTCACGTCCACCTAGGACGCACCCTATGTGGCATTGCATTGCGCCCGCCACCCTGAGACATAAAGATGAAAAGTCTCATGTGCCTGTAATTTGACCGGCAACCATTCCCTTCAAACCGTAACATAGCAATGCGAGCACTACTGCTTTGCGGCAGAAATAGGTATGGTGGTAGAACTTCCCCGGACGAACGCTTTCACAAAAAAAGCTCTACTACTACTAAAATATATCTTGAACTATAAAATATTTCTTTATTAAATATATATCTTCAACCAGCTGTCCCGCGTGTTTCAGCCACGTCTCATTTAGATGACTGCAGACATTTCTTCGGCCGTATCTCGTAATATATGAGCCTTTTTTGTAGTAGTAGTAGTAGAGCTTTTTCGTGAAATAGTTCGTCCGGGGAAGTACTACCTCCATACCTATTTCTTCCGCAAAGCAGTAGTGCTCGCATTGCTGTGTTCCAGGCACATGAGACTTTCCATCTTTATGTCAAATAGGGCGCGTCCTAGTTGGACGTGACCAATGTGATAATGCACTGTTCAGTAGCAGAGGGTACCGCTTATCATCAGGCGGGTCATATCCTAGTTCCGTCATTCATAGTAAAAAAAAAGGAAAAAAAAGTAAAGACTCACCTCTATTCTGCCTCCTCTGCGTGTTCCTATTATCATCGCTACTGTCCGGCTGCCACGTGGAGGGCGCGTTCACATACTCCCTATAATCATTCGCCTGCCACTCCCTCTCTCTCTCCCTCTCGCGCGCCTCCCGTATCGCCTCTCTATTCGCGTAGTCGTCCCCGTAGTCGTCGCACCGCGAGTCCCTATTGGCGTACTCCCGCACCGCCTCCCGGTTCACATAATCGTCGTGCGTCGAGACAGGACTCTCCGTCTCTCTGCGTACGAAACACCAACATGAGTATAGCCATTGCCAGCGCTTGCGGGCTTCAGCGGGCCTGAAAGGTAAAAAGCTCTAGTGCAACGTGCGTAAAGCGGACTACGGTGCGGTGCAAGGCTAACATTGCTTTTACTAATCATAATGCTACATACTATACTACTAAATCATATATTACTAAAAAAAGAACAAGTAAGTTATGGGCAGAATGCATTTATTTATAGAGCTTCTTGTTTGTTCAATTCCTTAGTGAGAAACAGTCATCATCATCATCATCATCAGCCGGTATCAGTCCACTGCTGGACATAGGCCTCTCCCAATGCTCTCCATTTAGACCGATTTCCAGCTCTTCCCATCCACTTTCTACCAGCCGCCTTACGCAGATCGTCGCTCCACCTAACCAGGGGGCGCCCCACACTAAGTTTACCAAGACGTCGTCTCCATCTAAAACACGTTTACCCCAGCTATTGTCAGTTCTTCGGCATATATGCCCAGCCCATTGCCATTTCAGCCTGCTAATTCTCTGAGCTATGTCGATGACCTTAGTTCTCTGTCGGATAACTTCGTGACGGATTTTATCCCTCAGAGAAACTCCGAGCATAGCTCGATCCATAGCACGCTGAGCGACCTTGAACTGATGGACCAGGCGTACCGTGAGTGTCCACGTCTCGGCACCGTAGGTCATTACGGGTAGGACACACTGATTGAAGACTTTCGTCTTCAGGCATTGTGGTATAGAGGATGCAAAGACTCGATGTAATTTACCAAAAGCTGCCCAGCCCAGCTGAATTCTTCGCTTGGCCTCCTTCTCAAAGTTGTTTTTACCCAGCTGTATTGTTTGCCCGAGGTAAACGTACTCTCGAACGACTTCAAGAGGAAGGCCGTTAACGGCGACGGATCCCGGGTTTATATGGTCATTGATCATGATTTTAGTTTTATCTAAGTTCATGCCGAGACCAATTTGTCATGAGGATGCAGCAAGGCTGTCCAACATCTGTTGCAATTCCTGCAGCGACTCCGCCATTAGGACTATGTCATCCGCGAATCGTAGGTGTGAGATGTTCTCACCGTTTATGTTTATGCCCATACCATTCCAGTCCAGCGTCTTAAACATAGTGAACATTAGTGAACAGTTTCGGGGATATGACATCCCCCTGTCTCACTTCGCGTCGCAATTGGATGGGTTCAGACTGCCGATCCTGTACTCGGACACTCATAGTTGCAGCATCATAAAGTAACGCACTTCGATGTAACGATAGTCCACTTGGCATCGCTGCAAGGATTCCAGAACAGCCCAGGTTTCAACAGAGTCAAAGGCAAGAGACACAGGGGCCGATTATACTCTTCAGATTTCTGTATAATCTGCCGCACTGTATGTATAAGGTCTATGGTGCTGTATCCTCCTCGAAACCCAGCCTGTTCCGGGGGCTGAAATTCGTCGAGTCTTCGTGCGAGACGATTTGTAATGACGAGAACAGCTTATAGGCGTGATTCAGGAGCGAGGTGGGCCTGTAGTTTTTTAGTAAGGTTTTGTCTCCCTTTTTGAAATAGAGAACTACTATGCTCCTGTTCCACGCCTCCGGAGTTCTCCCACAGTTAATAACGGAGTTGAAGAGGCTCTGTAGTTCCTTCAGTACAGGAACACCTCCTGCTTTTAGCAGCTCTGACGTTACTCCGTCTCCACCGGGGGCTTTTCCATTTTCAAGCTGCCTCAAGCCTGCCCCAATTTCGTCTAAGCTGACGTCTCGCAAATCATCGGTGTAGTGGCGCGTGAGTGTGGCCCTAGAATCATTTCTGTCACGCTCGGGATGGGGAGCATGGGTAGCATACAACCGGCCACATAAATCCTCGATTTCTGCAAGAATCTCCGGCTTTGAAAGTATGGTTCTGCCATTGGACGTTTTGAGCTTAGTCAGGTGGCTTCTCCTAAGTTGCTGGCTAAATACTTTGGAAACTGGGTTTTGCTCGATTGCCTTTTCAATTTGGCGTGTATTAGAGCTCCGAAGGTCCCGCCGTACTAGCTTCGCAATTTGTTTGTTGAGGGCCGACTTCTGTGTCAAAGTGGCTTGCGTGTGTTCCCGTCTTTTAGTAATAAGCCGAAGAGTCTCGTCTGAGAGTTTGGATTTCGTACCTGTACGCTGCATATGACAGAATTTGGTGCCTTTGTTCCAAATTATACCAACCACATTCTCGAGTGCCTCGTCCACGTCAGAAGCGGTTTCCACGGCAGCGAATCGACTTACCAGTTTGTCTTGAAAGCGATCTGATCCAGCTGCGATTTGGAGCAAATTAGGACGGACCGTAGACTTCACAAGGCGGCTTCTCTCTAGCTTAAAATTTATACTCAGGGTGCCTCTAACCATTCGGTGATCAGATCCGGTGTTAAACCTATTGATCACTGATACAACTCTGAATATATGCTTTTTATCAACCATTATGAAGTCTTTCTCATTTTTGTGACACGGTCTGGGCTAAGCCACGTCCACTTTCCCTGTGATTGCTTCTTAAAGAAAGAATTCATTAAAAATCAAAAATCATCCCCATGTCGTTAAGTGATAGTTTTAAGTATATCTTTATATGTATGTTAGTTATAAGGTATATATTACTATGGGCCTTTGTCTAGGTACAATGTACATTTTTCACTGTTGCCTGAAATAAATAAATGAATTGAATTGAAAAATAGTCTTTCTTCATGCTCCAGAAAGTTGACAAGCTTTTGCCCCTGTCATTTCTGCTTCCATAACCGTGTGGTCCGATTTTCGATTCGCCGCACTTCTGTACTCCCACTCGCGCGTTAAAGTCCCCCATTACAACGTTGAAGTGTGCATTGGTGGTATTATGCAAGGCCTTAGATATGTTCTCGTACATATCCTCAGCTTCTTCATACGGGCTTAACGAAGTCGGTGCGTAGACCTGCACGATCTTCAGAGTATACCGTTTGGATAGTCTGAGGATGAGGTACGCCGCCCTTGTCGATACGCTGGAGATTTCTTCAACGTTGTTAACGAGGGCTTTATTGACGAGGAACCCGACGCCACCATGGGAAAGTTTGTCTCCCTCCCGGTAATACATAAGATGGCCTGAGTCAAGGGTAATGGTGTCCTCTCCCTGTCTTCGGACTTCACACAAGCCCAGGATGTGCCATCGTACATGTTTGAGTTCCTCTTCCAGTTGCACCAGGCTCGAATCAAGCCTGAGAGTTCTACCGTTGATACGTCGCTAGGGTCAGTTTATTGTGGTAGCCTTCCGTAACCCGGGGATTCTTCGCACCCCTCACCCCTCCGTTACCATGACCGCTACCTTGGCCAGGAATAGCGGGGCAGCCGGGAACTATGGGCCATTTCTTTCTGGTGTGCATCATGGAGGTTATGCCCATAATTGCCATGCTGGGCAGGCGGTTTGGCAATCGCAGGGCAGAGTTGGTCGCACCGCTGACGCTGCTGCCCGTCAGCGGCCAGTAGTTTTAAACTGTGCCATGTTAGGGGGGGCTATACCGCCATCAGCCGGTCGTCAGAGCATCTTTCGTTGGTCGGCAGGATATACCACGTGCAGGTGAAGTTGACAATTGGGGTAGTAAGGTGATGGTCTACCCCTTATATCCCATGTTTAGTGAGAAACAGTGAGGTTGACAAATTCAACACCAGTACAAGTAAGCTAAGACGCTTACTTAGTGATCTATTTTTTTAAGTGTACGCTACTACATATCTATTTAACTTAATTTTAGTTATTTTTTTCCCATTCAGTATTTCTCTAATAATTATGTCTATATTATTTCCAATATATACTCGTATCTATCTGCGGAAACTTGTAATTAGCCATCAACAAACATGCACTTGTCCATCCAGGCATGTTATATATTTTTTATCTGATTTTTAGTAAACCTAGCTGTAAGTTTCTTTAAAATTTTGTAAATAAATAAATAAGTCAAATAATGCAAGTATAGTTTTACCTAAAATATAAGTCGCCTCTATGTACCTGCGCCTTAGACCAATTTATATAGCGCGGCAACGTTCTACCAATAGCAAGCTAAAATCTTGCGCTGTTATTGGTTAATCGATTTCGCGGCAAAATCTCGGCTGGTCGAATCTTAGATGTGAGCGGGACAGAGCTATACTATACGTTCGGCTACTGTCAGATATCAGTCTGCGCTTTTCTACGCAAACGAAAACAGTCGATCGGACTTATATTTTGGGTAAAACTGTATCAAACTTTGTAAGCATAACAAGTACTGCGGCGACATCAGTTTCAATCTAGGAAGATGTACTACATGGAAATATGGCTATAAACAAACCGGATTCGATTATACCAGTCTCATTCTTTTATATGAATGTATTCATGTGTTGGAATGAGACAAGCATATATCTATCTGTTCTTATTTGTGTAACTTGTACCAGGCCAAATGTCACACTTGGTACCAATTACTACTACATTCATGGTACCAATCCAGGAAGATGTACATTCATGGTACCAATATTCAGGGTACGGAAAGGAAAAACGACTGTCGTGTGACAATATATTTGTTTCTCTCTAACATAGGATAGCAAGCTATCTTCTAGGATAGGAGTAAGAAGGAACACTCTATAAAATTAGTGGCTATTTTAGCACTCAATCCATGTACTACTTCATTCATGGTTTCAACACAAAGCAACTCGGATAAGTTCACATTTCTACGGTCATGCTGTCAGTGAATGTGTTTGAGAACAGAAGCGCAACACAAAATGACATCTCACCTGACAACGTGCGCCGCGTGTTGGTGGTTCACGTGTTGGTACTGAGGTTGCAGTTGGTGCTGATTATGGTTTGCGCTCATCTGTCAGTTGACAACAACACAATCACAATTTGCTCTACGAATTAAGGCTAAGGTCAGACCAACGCGTTCAGCCCGCGTCCTCAGTGTCGAGCACGGTGGCGATCAATGGTAATACAATGGATCGTCACCGTGCACGCCATCGCGGACGCGGGCTGAACGCGTCGGTTTGGCCTTAGCTTTAGTGTTACAAGAAATAAACAAGTAACAAACTAGGTTATACATTGCAAGTAAAATTGGAAATTATTTTCCAATTAGAAACATAGAAACAACTAGAAATCAACGAGGGCCCTTATTCGTTATGACTCATAGGAGATTCCTTGTCCATAACGTGTGACATAACAATGTATACTAAGCGATGATTCCACGTAGATATCTTAACGGGGCCGCGTTATGTTACGTTTAAAGCGAATAAGGGGGCAGTTCACTAATCTGCAAAGGGCCATTTTGTTGTATAGATCGTGAGATGGTAACCACGAGCACCCAGTTATTTATTTAAGTGCACCTTTTCTTTGGGGAATATTTAATTGAATAATCAAATAATAAAAAACACAGTATGTAATGTCTTCATGATTTAAGAGGCATCCTTTTATATATAAGCAAATATATGCAAACGAATTTTGCTTTACTGCGGGACGGCTTTTACAACAGCCACGGGAGGAAATATAATGTAGCCAGGGGTTCCCAAAGTGGGCGATAACGCCCCCTTGTGAGCACTGCAGGTCTAAAGGGGGGCGGTAAGAGACCCAGAAAAAATGGGGGCGTCAAATCAGACACACTTTCGCATTTTAATAGTTATTAGTATTCCTGGCCGCCGCGCGAGTTGCAATGGTTCTATTCACCTCGCGTTCAGACTGGCCGCAGTCCATACAGGTTCTGTAAGCGTATCCATTTGTACGCGTGTTAGCGTACCTTGATTACGCGTACATTGGAACGCGCAATCTGTACGCGGCTTAAGAGTACTCACAGGATGCGGTCGCCTGCGCAGACTGCCCGATGATGAGCTCTGGCTAGACGCGCCCGCCGCGCTGTGCTCCGACGTCGCCGAGTTGGACTTGGAGCTGTCGCCGCCCGATCTCTCCTCGGCTACCGCCTCGCTGTCACCTTAAGAGTACTCACAGGATGCGGTCGCCTGCGCAGACTGCCCGATGAGGAGCTCTGGCTAGACGCGCCCGCCGTGCTGTGCTCCGACGTCGCCGAGTTGGACTTGGAGCTGTCGCCGCCCAACCTCTCCTCGGCTGCCTCCTCGCTGTCACCTTAAGAGTACTCACAGGATGCGGTCGCCTGCGCAGACTGCCCGATGAGGAGCTCTGGCTAGACGCGCCCGCCGCGCTGTGCTCCGACGTCGCCGAGTTGGACTTGGAGCTGTCGCCGCCCAACCTCTCCTCGGCTGCCTCCTCGCTGTCACCTTAAGAGTACTCACAGGATGCGGTCGCCTGCGCAGACTGCCCGATGAGGAGCTCTGGCTAGACGCGCCCGCCGCGCTGTGCTCCGACGTCGCCGAGTTGGACTTGGAGCTGTCGCCGCCCAACCTCTCCTCGGCTGCCTCCTCGCTGTCACCTTAAGAGTACTCACAGGATGCGGTCGCCTGCGCAGACTGCCCGATGAGGAGCTCTGGCTAGACGCGCCCGCCGCGCTGTGCTCCGACGTCGCCGAGTTGGACTTGGAGCTGTCGCCGCCCGATCTCTCCTCGGCTGCCTCCTCGCTGTCACCTACAAAAAAAACATAACGGTCTCATGGCAGCTCAAATAACTAGCAAGAAATATGAGACTACATTTATGTAGTATATTTAGTAGTAGTAGATATTTTTTGTGAAAGAGTTTGTCTGGGGAAGTACTACCACCATACCTATTTCTGCCGCAAAGCAGTAGTGCTCGCATTGCTGTGTTCCGGTTTGAAGGGTATGGGTGCCGGTGAAATTACAGGTACATGAGACTTTTCATCTTTAGGTCCCAGGGTGGCACAGTGCAATGCCACATAGGGTGTGTCCTAGTCCTAGGTGGTGTGACCTATGTGATAAAGCACTGTTCATAGTCAGAGGGTACCGCTAACATCAGGTGGGCCATCCGCTTGTTTCGTCATTCATGATCGGAAATTCATGTAAAGAATGTAATGAAATGGCGTAATATCACCTTTACTGTTAATAAATCTGTACTCACCGATAGCGCTTTCATTGTCGCCATCAACCATCAGTATCTTCTTCATCTTCCTATAATTAAGATTATCTAAATCCCGCACGGCCGCCTTCGTCCTTTGTATGAGATCCACCAGCACGTTGGGAGACCGAGGCCTGATCAGAAACGTGGAATAATTAGCTTACATCCTCTGGGAAACTAGAACATGTATCAAAACTAAAACCCATCTCCATTATTTTAAGGAATTGTGTGGGGTCTGCTTACATGTCTAGCGCTTAACTGAGTCAGTCCATGAGGTATGGAGGCGGTACGGGAGGGGTGTTTTCATCTCTTAAATTATCAGGGGACATGTGACAAAATGTACGAAAGACGTAACGAAAACACCCCTCCCGTACCGCTCCCATACCTCAGGGACTGCCTCAGTTAAGCGCTATACCTGAAGTAAGGGGACAACGCACAATATAATATATTTTTTGTAGTAGAGCTTTTTTGTGAGTTTTTCCGGGGAAGTTCTACCACCATACCTTTTTCTTCCGCAAATCAGTAGTGCTTGCATAGCTGTGTTCCGGTTTGAAGGGCATGCCAGTGAAATTACAGGCACATGAGGCTTTCATCTTTATGTCTCCGGGTGGCGGCGGGCACAGCAGACTCACGCACAATGGACCACCCACAGAGTGTGAATGCGGGACAGGGAGTTCTTTAACAATAACTCCTCGCGTGGATGTCGTGTTAGCCGGCTAAGGTATTACGCCAAGGCACGGGCAGCAGCATTCTGCTTAGTATCTAACATCAGCAGTGCGATCACCAATCCTGCCAAGCGTGGTGATAATACAAAATCCCTGCCTTTCATTTTATGAGGGGATAGATGAGCAACATATTGCGGAGACTAAGGCTGAGATAAATAGACGTTACTTAGCACAACAATTACAACAATTGTTGGAGGGACAGATCCCTCTCTAACTCGCATGATTTGACATGTGTTAAGCATTATCCTAAGCAAGATCTATTTATCTTGGCCTAAGATCCAGAGTCTCGAGCACCGCCGTAAAGTCACATGCCTTTCGATCTTCTATAGGTCTCATTTCGGGGAATGCTCCCAGGAACTTCACGATCTGATCCCACCATCTCCTTTTCATCATAGGACGAGCAGACGCACGGCTCGGTACCATCCTTACCTCATTAGTATACCCTCTATTCGTACGAGTACTAAACATTTCAGTTCTACCTTTATAATGCGAACTGCTAAGAAGTGGAAAACACTACCGTCGTCTGTCTTTCCTGAAAACTATAATCTGGGTCTCTTCAAGGCTAGAGTGAATAGGTGCCTTCTAGACCTTTGTGCTCCATCTTCGGCCACATCGTCACTTACCAAAAGTTGAAATAGTGATCAAACAAAGTTATGAAAAAAAACCCATGCCTATTTTCAGTGTCCGAACACCAATTTTCATACAAAACATTCGTTTGCACACTCAAAGACCTTAAACGGATATACATTCTCTGTTCCATTGTGGGTAAAAAACCCCTAAAAGTCATTTTAACGAGCACAAAACCTTTAAAATTAGTTATTTAAGTAGTTTAAAATTTGCATGCAGATGTTTTTGGTGAAAAAAGTGAAACATAACTACTTTTAAGAACTCAGAAAAGGTCTATCATTGTAAAAAAAACGTTGTGGACGTCTAGGTCGCTGATGATGTTGAATAATAGTCACCTGGTGATGAAGGGATGTGATAGTAGCTTCGTAGACGTCGGTCGATCCTGAGGGTTCTTCTGGAGACAGGCCTCCACGAAGTAACGGAATGTGTCTGTCCATTCGGGCGCCTGCAACACATGTAGTTGAAATAATTACAAGTCGAGTGAAGCTTTGTAGTGAAGGTTAGGAACGGTATGGTAATAAAATAATAAATATTGCTGGACAGTACCACACAACATTATCTAGCCCCAAGCTAAGCAAAACTTGTGTTCTGGGTAATATATAACTGATATACTAAATACAATACATTACATAGATGGTTTTTTTCATACATAGAAAATACCCAGAAAACCCTGAACAAAAATATCTGCAGATCGTACAAATATTTGTTCCGGGGCGGGAATCGACCCCGCAACATCCTGCGTCGCAGGCGAACCTTCGCCCGCCACGCCTAAAAGGTCTTCGCGCTTGCGTTGAATATACTACGCCAGGTATGCTACATTTTGGATTTCTTATTACCTACCTATTTTTATTGTTTATTAATTGATTTTTCTTAGTATTATGTATAATGTACAATGGTCACCTTGGGTAGCCCTACAGGCATACACTTCGGTAGATTAGTAGCTTACTTGTAAAGGCGGCGACTCGTTCTGTGCGATGTGGTATAATGCAGACATAGCGTTCATGTTGAAATAAGGCGGCTTGCGCTCGGCAAGCTCGATACAAGTTATTCCTAATGACCACACGTCCACCTGAAATAAAACAATACTTTATTAGAACCAACCGTTACTTGGCCAGCGTTCGGGAAGCTACGATATATATATATATATATCTTCTCGTCAAAAACACCGCAGAGCCTCAAGAGGAAAGTCTAATCAATGCATGTTGCCAGTGGTGGCTTAAGAATCCGAAATGAGGAAACCGTACAACGTACAGAATTAGAACGTTGAAGTGGCAATGAGCAGGCCATATAGCTCGCAGAACTGTCCCCGTTGGGGAATAAAGGTTCTTGAGCAGCGACCACAAACCGGACGACGCAGTAGGGAAAGGTCCTCTTTCGATGGACCAAAAACATTTTATTACATAGCAGCTCAAGCCGATTTGACGTGGCATTCTATAGCCTATGTCGAGCAGTGGACTTCTATAGGCTAACCATGATGATAATTAGAACTCTCATGTGTAGAGGGTCCATCTCCATTCCTCCCTCTACCCTTCTCTCAGCTACGCACATGGATGCGGCTCCGCACCATTAACCAACACAATGAACGCTGGGCATGGATTACGAACTACAGACAGTCAAAGCAGGCCTACCGGCTGCCTTACCACAACTGACACTTCGCCTGTCAACCATCAAAGAATAGACCTTCGCACCATCGTGGGGACACTCACAGGACACTGTCTCCTGAATAAACAACATCGGAGCCACAGACAGCCCACTCTGCAGAGGGTGTCTGACCGAAGAAGAATCAGCTGCCCACGTAGTCCTGGAATGTGTGGGAGTAGCAGCTCAACGTAAACAAATCCTCAACAACCCGAGGTCACTCCGCCAAGCCAGCGAAGACCCCAGGAAACTTCTGTGCTTCAGGACGGAGTTAGGCTGGCTAACTAGGTACCTAGTCAGACAACTCTCACGCATAATGGACCACCCATAGTGTTCGAATGCGGAAAAGGGAGTTCATTAATATTATCATTTATAGAGCTCCTAAAGTGTTGTTCCAGGGAAGTAACTCACCTTGCCATCGTATTGCCCCTCATCCATCGCCAATATAACCTCCGGAGCCATCCAGTAAGGAGTGCCCACGAAGCTGTTAGCCGGACACTTGATACTGGCGCTGCCAAAGTCTGCCAGTTTCACTGTCCCTTGTTCTGTTAGAAGAATGTTGCCGGCTTTGATGTCGCGATGGATCCGACCGAGGCTGTGCAGGTAGGAGAGGCCTGACACCACCCCTTCGCATATGGCGGCTATTTCTTCTTCGCGGAGCGGGCGTTTGTGGACCTGTGAATACAAAGGATGTTCTTCTATACTAACCTGCCTGAGATCGTCCGCGAGGATTTTTATATCTTGTAGTGTCCGTCAATACTCAATATTGTAGTGTAGTGTCAACACGCAAGGAACTCAAGATAACTACTAGACTTTCTTCCATCTGCCTCCAGCGAGTCCTTGAGTATGTTGGTTTGCACGGAAAAGCAGTGACAACTTAGAGAAGCTGATTGTCACTGGCAAAATTGGGGGAAAGAGGCCACGAGGCCGTAGCCCGTAACGTTCGACAGACCAGATCCGCAACACTCTCGATTCAAAATTTCACGAAGCCGTGCCCGGTGCAGCTCGCTGGCAACATATCTCATTGGCGCTACATCGTCCGGAACTATTCCCCGAGATCATCCTTATTAGTTCAATAGAACTATTACAGACTGTTCACCGTAAGATGAAGATGTCCCTTAGGAATAGTGCCAACCAAGGAAGGGGACATCTTACGGTGAACGGTCTATAGTTCCTTTCGCAAAAGAGTGAGCACGCACTCCGTCCGACCGATCACTCGATGCGTCTCCGACGAAGACCGAGTACAAACGAACGAACACAAACCAAGACTCTTTTACCACGGAACTAACAGTACTAATAGAACTATAAGTAGAAATAGCGCACTACCGGCCTGGCCGCTAGTGCGCTATTGCTCTAAGACTGTACATGTGATTGATTGTACTAGTACGGAGCGCTCCGCTCAGTGAACGATTAGGCACAAGCCTAGTGATCGCAGTATTGTTATTGAGTACTAGGGTGGATGCTTGTCCATCCCCTGGTGTAATACCTTAATCGGCTTTTACGGAGGTGACGGAGGGGTATTTTCTTAGGCCGGCCACACCGCAGCATGTACTCATACACACTGTATATTAAATAGACCTGTAGAATACGCTATTTATACTTATAGTCAAAGTCAAAGTCAAAAGTATTTTATTCATTGAAATCACAAGGATCATTTTGAATCGTCTTAAAAAATAAATTTACAGTTACTCCTGTTCCAACGCAACCAGACCTAGAAGAATCAGGCAACAAACACGGTCTGTTTTTCTTTTGATGATCCTTCTTACTACTAGGTGGAGAGCGCATGTGTGGTGCCTCGAGAACAAGTGGAAGCTGATTCAAGGAAAAAAGGAAAACCAAAATAAAAGCCTTACTTAGGTAGGCAGTCAAAAGTAAGATGATAGAGAGAATCAGCAAAAGTTCATAAGGCAGCACACACTACGCTTGATATACACATAAATAACACATCAATAATAAATTATATGTAGGTACAGACATTGCAAATTGACAAATTAGGTGTCGAGGGGCAGAGCGACATCAGGCCACGCGGCTTTGATACACATGTATTATGACTGCAATAGGTGACGTTTCGATCGAGGCTCGAAAACTTAACTGTATGTGACGTAAGACGAAAACAGGAAACAATAAATGAAATTATTATATTTATTTATAATCATTTGCATATTTGGCATGTAGACGGAGTTAATTATATAATTTAAAGTTGCAAGGTGTAACCGAGCTTCGCTAGACGTTTTCTTTTTTTTAAATCGTGTTTACTAAGTGTATAATTATCCTTTTTGTGTTTAGTAAGTCACAATCTCTAATGTCCGTCTTCAGCAAGTATTGTCATTTGAATTTTCGAAATTAGGATCGGTTTTTTTGGCCCCAAAAACCTCTATATAGCAAATGCACGGTGGTTTCCCATTACATCAATATTTGTCATTTTCTATCGTCTCGATAAATTTAGATATTCATGCAAGTTTTCAACTTTGAGTTGGGTCAACTTGGAAAACGGCGTCTGTATGTATGTTAGTCCGACGACAAAATGCGAACCGTTAATCCGATCTTCGTGAAAAGCAGCTGGATAGATAGTATTGGTACAATTTGTAGGTAAGGTTATGAGCTAAATAGGTCGGGGAGTTGTTGAGATATTGGGGGTAAAAACTTGAGATAATCTAGTCAAGTGTGGTGTCATATGAAAGGGCTCAGTTAGGACATTTTCAAACCATTTCTAACTTTATTTTTGGCATTGCTGTTTTAAGATATAAGCAAAAATAAAAACCACTTCTAGGGTATTACCGGTCGTTCCACAATGATAATACTAGTAGCTCGCATGTGAAAAATACAGGGAAAAGTACAAAAATTAAGAATTTCGTCATTTATTATTTATTCGTTTATACCTTTTACATCGCGTGTCAGAATTAACAAATTTTTACATTGTCGTTTTTTTTTAAACTATGACAGACCCTCGATTGACCGCTATCTCACCTGTTGGTAAGTGACGATGCGGCCGACGTTGGAGCACGAAGGTCTAGAAAGCACCTATTCAACTCTAGCCTTAAATAGACCCATATTATAGTTTTCAGGAAAGACAGACAACGGCAACTTGTTCTAATCCTTAGCTGTTCGCATAACAAAGGTGGAACCGAAACTCTTAGTGGGAGTTGCGGGTTGCCGTCTTCTACATCGCGTGTATTCGCAAGGGCACAGGTCGTGGCGAACCACTAGTTAAATTGATTAGATTATACGTAGGCTGTTCAGAGCCTTCGTAAGTTCGGAAATTTATACCTAAATTAAAACGTTCTATACTACAGCTATTTACATAACAACCGTTACAATAAATTAATAAACTACAAACTTAGGTGACTCAATATACCCGCCCGCGTACTTATTCAGTGCAATGTTCTAAGAATCAATGACGTCACAAATCATGTGTGAGAATTCAGGATTTCGGATGCAACTTAGTCATCGATTACGAAGAATTTTATTAGAACTTAAGTTTATCAATGACGCGTGTTTTTGAACTCGGTGTAAACAAATAGGCGTACGCGAATTACGTACCGTACAAACTGTCGCGATAGCATCATCGTGGAGTAAGGCCGTTTGTCCACCACCGCCGTCACCGTCACGTCAACGAGAACGAGATGACAGCGCCGATGTAGCGATACATACATTTACTATAGCCGCACGTCCACCGCACATCCGTCACCCGAGCGCGTGCGGTGGACACGCCGCTATAGTAAATGTATGTATCGCTACTTCGGAGCTGTCATCTCATTCTCGGTGACGTGACGGTGACGGCGGTGGTGGACAAACGGCCTAAGACCGAACTAAAATATTCACAGGGCAACCCATCTCGGTCATCTAAGTTTTTGATTTTATTACTACTGGCCGCACGCGGCTTCGCTCGCTTTTTACAAGGGTAACAAACAAGTAGTCAAGAAGAATCTGGCATTTTTTAAAGGAACTGTGTTTTTTTTATTATATTACATTTTAATGTGTTTTCGAGTTATTGAGTAATATGTACCTATATGATGTGAAGTATAATTGACTAATTATCAATAAATTGTTTATATCTGTTTATCACCCAAAAATTCATACTTAGTTTAGTTAAGTTTAGTTTACATTCCCCCACAAGATGAAAAACACGACAGTCTCTCTCGAATACTCTAAGAAAATGATCGCTTTATGCATGTTTGTTGTAACGACAAGCAGCAGACGCAAACGACAGCTTTGCGTCTAGACGCAGATTCAAACGACAACTCTACGTCTTTTTAGCTACTAGACGCACAGTTTGAGCTGGGACTGAGGCTATTATAATTCTCGGTTCTAGGGAGCTTTAATTGACTTATGATCTATTACAAGCTTTTTTTGACTAAGCCTCTATACAGCTGCATCTTCCTTGTGTAACAAACTGTTTTTTTTAAATTGAATGCTTTACTGTAAATTGACGTGACTAAGTGTCCCCTGTGATCCTAAGGTATTAATAAATATATGAAATCTGAAAATATATTAACTTGCAATGTATGTCCGTGTGGAATCTTGCAACTAAATTTTAAAGCAGTCATCCTCAACCGATTAAGCTGAAATTTGGCATACCTGTCAAGTACCGATGACAATACAATATAATGGTGACAGCGAGCTGATCTGATGATGGAGACGGAAGGTGGACAACGGAACTCCTCGATCGATAATAGTAGACTGGCCGTGTTTAGGCTCATTTTGATCAGCACACGATTACAATCACTAATTTTATAAAAGTTTGCATTGAAAAATATATTTTTCACAAATATCTTTTTTCATCATAGTATTGAGTAAGAAAGTAACTATACATTACCTCGATAATGTCTGAGGCGGAGCCAACGCAGTATTCCATGACAAGCCATGCTGTGTGCTCGCGTTTATAGCATCCCTTGTACTCTATGGTGTTAGGATGCTCCAGTTGTTTCAGAAATCTATGGAGCAAAACATTATAAATCAGCACACCTGCATCATGCCTGCTTTCTTGTAGCGGTAGACATCAACTCAATCATCTAATGGAACGTCAATGGAACTGGCCAATGTTAATTGTGTAATAAACAATGACAAATTCAATGAGAACAGGGAAATAGTTATCTTTTGACCCACAATGCTATGCGAAGACACTAACACCCGTTTGCACTAAACATATCGCCTTGTTTAGACTACTACTAACGATAAATTTGCTTGCACTAACCCTAAGCCATTCCTTAGTCCACTTAGGCTAGGTAGGCTGTTCTTAGGCTTAGGTGTATCTTAACTAGGATAAGCCTAACTTATGTTTCACTCAGCTCAATTCACACCAAGATTGGTAGCGGCCGGCACAGCAGGCAGTTACAGGCGCGTGGAACCTCTTACCTTGTAGAGTAACTGTGAGCACTCACATGTTTGGTCACAAGAGGTCGCGCGACTGTTCGAGTCTCTCAAGCGATACCATTTATTAGTAATAAACATCATGGTACCACTTCATTGAAATTTGAAATGCAGAGTTATTTATTAGCACTGAAACTACTCATCGCTGCCAAGCCAGCCACTGCGATCTCGTTTTGAAAGAATGCCTTAGATACCGAAACAAAGATGATTTCTTGTTTTCTCCATACAAAAAAACGTGTTTTTTTTTTGCCGTTGTTATAGAATCTATAATATAGATGATGGCACGGAACCGTTCGTGCGCGAGTCGGACTCGTACTTGGCCGGTTTTTGTATTCTGTGTTCATTTGCTATCATTTCAGCCCTTGGACTGAGCAAATTGTATGCGAGTGGAAAAGTGATGCAGCACTCATTGAAAATTGTCCTTTTCTTTATAGCGTGATTTAGTAACAAAGAAACATCTTATGCATAAAAAAAAAGAATTCATAATATTAGTAGGTTTATAAGGCTGTGACAAGTGGTATGAAAGCTTTTTAAAATTAAAAAGTTTTAAAATACAAGTTTAAATAGGCCGCGCAACGAGTTACGAGCGCTGACCTTCAATGCGCAGTAGTCATTTATTGGGTGTGTATAGCGAATGCGCGAATGTACTCACGCGCAATCAACCCCACCACTTTCGCCGAACGCTCATAACTCGTTGCGCGACCTGTACTTTCGGCAATATTTTTCAGCAAAGCCCCCCCCCCCGGTCTGATCGAAAAAATAATTCCTAATTTGAATGTTGGTATTGCGTGACACCGATGGCTCAGGCGAAATACTTCCACTTCTCATAATGTAGGTACATCCGATTTTTTTCGAAAAATGTACACTGCACTTTTTCAAGAATTTTATATTATTTTATCACCAACAATGGGTTCTAAGAGTAATTATAATACTCGATAGAAGGTCACACAAAGAAAAAAAAGTAGAAGGCGAAAACCCACATTTACATATTTATCATAGCTTTCAGAGATCCGATTTTCGTCAAGAGTTCACAGCGCAGAGTTGAACTTGCTTTATGACATGGTTTCAATGGTTTCAGGTTGCCAGCTCTTATCCAAAATAATTGTGATTTGTATGGGTTGGTACACGATTCAGAACAGTCATGGATAGTTCTGCAAAATTTTTTTGGAAGTTTTACTGGGCAAATGTCACTAAAAGTTGCAACATTGATCTAATCGCTTTTTAAATATTCATAACACAAACGTGTGATTCACAAACCTGTCAAAGATACATAGATTAAAATATTAAAATTAACTTCTTACTTGATTTCCTTCAAGATGTCCTGCCATTTTTCTTCACTTTGTTTCCCCAGATAGGACATCTTCTTGATAGCCACAATCTCCTTTGTGAGATTGCAGCGGGCATAGTAGACGGCTCCGAAGGACCCATGGCCAATCTCCCGCAGATCCTCAAATATCTTTTCCGGATCATGGCGGCTGAATAGCTCCGCTATGTCTGGGTCTTTGAGACTGCCAGGTCGTGGCATTTTTACTGCAACAATTATTTAATTTTAAAATCTAATATATAATCTTTAAAATCTATATAGTTTCAATAGATGGTCACTGTAAAAATCTTTAGTGTTTCAACAGATAGCCATTGAAAAATCTAATGTTTCAACAGATGGCCACTGTAAAATCTAGTGTTTCAACGGATGGCTACTGTAAAAATCTTTAGTGTTTCAACAGATGGCCACTGTAAAAATCTTTGGTGTTTCAGCAGATGGCCACTGTAAAAATCTTTAGTTTTTCAACAGATGGCCACTGTAAAAATCTTTGGTGTTTCAACAGATGGCCACTAAAAATCTAGTGTTTCAACAGATGGCCACTGTAAAATCTAGTGTTTTAACAGATGGGCACTGTAAAATATAGTATTTCTACAGATGGCCACAAAAAAACTAGTATTCCAACAAATGGCCACTGTAAAAACCTTTAGTATTTCAACAGAAGGCCACTGTAAAATCTATAGTGTTTAACATAATATGGCCACTGTAAAATTAGCAGGTCAATGTGTTTTGAAAGAAAAATCAATCTTAACAACGTAGATTTAAAGACCAACTCAGTTCGAACTGCAGTGTGGCGCTTGCAACAAAGGCCCAGAGCCTGATTTCAGATTTTTATTACTTTTTGATATTTATATCGCCTACAAGTAACAAAAACTAAAATTTGCCACCTTGATTCACTAGTAAGTGGCAATTACATTATTTGGGGTATATTTTCACACAGCATTAGTAGGTATTATTCAAATAAAATCTGTATTAGCCAACAAAATTATCGATGTGTAAAATTTTTTTGATCAACTGAAATACTTAACCAGAATTTCAGGCACCTGCAAGCATTAGATCAGATACTATCCTGAACTACTAATTTTTTACCCAGACTTATTTGTAAGATTTTTTGGTATAAGATGCCAATAGGTTGTTATAGAATGTGTTATTACTGGAAGAAAGCATTAGCTGAGTCAGTTGTGGAGAGCAATGGCGGCGATGAGCTCACCACTCGCCACGTCTATATTCCACGATAGTGCAGCCCACTGTGAAAAGGGGCCCATTGAGGCTCTGACTACACCTTCTGGGAAAAAGGTGTGTGTCTATGTATACATGTCTATTTTTTTCAGTATCTAAATCTCTTTATTTCCAATATAAAGCTAGTTTTTATCTAACTTCAAAAAAGGAAGGGGTTCTTAATTCGTCGGAATCTTTTATTTTTTATGTAGACTCGAAGACGCCTGGACCGATTTAGAAAAATAATTTATTGTTTAAAGCTTTCATTTATCAGACAATGGGATCCTGGAGAAATCGAGGAAACTCTTCAAATTTTATTGGCACACCTGAAGCCATTTGGGTATTATTATTTTTTATTGAAAGATTTGATGTATCTTTTTTTATATACTAGTGAAATGAAAATTTGGGTTACTGGTCACCTTCAAGATATTTAACTTCAATCTCATTGAATGAATGCTTCATTATCATAATAAAAGATTACAACTAATGTAACTACATGAATGAAAATCAAAGTGATACAGGTATTTGATACAACACAATTGGAACCCACTTCTAGTGCCAGCTGAGCGCCGGCAGCGTCCGTCAGTTATTTAGAACAGTCCCGTGGCCCCGGGCCATCCTCCGCATCACTCGCTATCTGCAACAGTCGGAAACGGCACCGATAAGCCTGGCCACGCCAAAACCTTTCACACACTCCCGATAACTCGATAAACCAAACCTGCAACGCAGTCGGAACATAGGCCCATACAAACTTCTCAATCCCAATAAATTGAGAGACTTACACCTGAATAATCTAATTATGCGAGCTCCAGTTAAACGGCACCGCAACCCACCTCGACGCAACCATCGAGACACGAACAGTCGATGGAAGTGGTCACACTTTGTGATGTTCCCGACTGCGCAGCATATCCTTCTTTATCATTTACCGTCGATCACACCCTTTTTGTTATGGCCAGAAGCGAAAATATCGCAAATTACTTGGCACTTACCAACAGAATTTCGCTTCAAAATGGCGTTGGGGTATCGTGCGCAATGATGGTTTTTTGTTTCACTGAGCACACAATTCATAGTTTTCCATCACTTTTGGCATTCGCTTTAAAATCATCAGAACACTTTTTAATAATCAAAGACTTCAAAAAAATTAGCTAAATCGGATTTTTTGAGAAAATTATTTACAACTTTCCCCATATCGAACCATAGACAACTTTTTTATTTTTTTGTCATTTTTTTGAAGGACCTAGTGATGTATTGTCCCTTTCAATATCGATTGATTAAACCAATGTTGCCGTAGGTCAAGCAAGTGCTTGCTGGCTGAGTGTGACACAAACTTACCCCATGGTTTTCGCTCAATGCAGTGTACAGTGCCACCAACTTATCTGTAGAATGATTCGAGGGCGCCACCATCGAAAAGGGTGGCCACATATTAAATATTTTGCTGCAATCGGTATAAACATGGTTGTACGGGGACCTGACGAAATTGTAAGAATAAAGTAAGGTTGACTAACCTTCGCTTCGCTGACGACATTGTTCTCTTCTCCTCAACAGCATCCGCACTACAGTCCTTGCTCGAAGACCTGCCCCCCTATTCCCTAACTGAAAGTCACTCGGTGACTAACGTTTGACAAGAAGAATGATCATCAATTAAAAAAAAATACTATTAAGAATTGACAATTGATGGTAATTTTACTTGTCAAACGTTGGTCACTGAGTGACTTTCAAGATAGGGAATGCAATGAGCAATGCAAGCCTTGAAGTTGGATTCAAGATGAACACCCGCGGTTACGTTTGCACCATTGATTTGCCCCATTAATGGTGCAGACGTAACTGGTTAGTTACGTTTGCACCATTAATGGTGCAGACGTAACTAGTTAGTTATGTTTGCACCATTGATTAATAGGGAAAAGAAAAAACAGACAAACAGACCGTATTAAAAAACCGACCAAGTGCAAGTCGGACTCGCGCATGAATGGTACGGGTTCCGTACCAATATTTAGAAAAGTTAAGATAAATAAATTGTAGTGAGAAAAATCTAATGATTCTTGTTGGATTTTAAGTTTAAAGGCTCTCACCAGAGGTTTGGTTTTTCATTTGGTTGGTGGCAAAAATAACATTTTGACAGCTGTCATCCAAAATGTAGATTTTGTCATCATCTTTCATTTGAGCCATACAACGAAACTCTAGCAAGAGTAGTTTCCGAAATATGACTGTTTCAATTTTGACAGCTGTCATCCAAAATGTAGATTTTGTCATCAGCTTTCATTTGAGCCATACAACGAAACTCTAGCACGAGTAGTTTCCGAAATATGACTGTTTCAATTTTGACAGCTGTCATCCAAAATGTAGATTTTGTCATCAGCTTTTATTTGAGCCATACTACGAAAATCTAGCATGAGTAGTTTCCGAAATATGACTGTTTCAGTTTTGACAGCCTAAAGTTGTTATTGTTGAATCACTTAACCTGCATTGTTTCCTCCTTTTTACTGAAACAATTAGCCTTATTTTTAACTCTTTTTTTCCATTCATTTTTTTTTCTTTTATGTGGGGTATCATTTTTTGATCTCATGAAGTAGAGTGAGACAATTTTTTTTCTATAGTAATGGATAATAAAGTTATGAAACCGTCAAAGCCAGTTTTGATTTCCAAAACATTGTTACTAAGTTTTTTTTTTCCATTTGACGTAGTAACTTGTTTTGTAAATATGCAACTTGTTATACATTTAGATCGATATATTAACACCCTAATGTACACCAAAAAATAAATGTAATAGGATTAACCACAAAAATACAGTAAAATGGGCGGCATTATCGCTGCAAGCATATTAAGTGTATATTTATATTTTACCAGTAAATACTAAAAACTTGAAACATTTCGTGATATTTCTAGTACATTTGGTACGGAACCCTGAATGCGCGTGGTCCGACGTCCACTTGGCCCGTTTGTTTTACCCTTTTAGGCAGGCTTAAGATAACCCCAACAAAGATACTCCCAGCCTTGATAGCCTTGAACCTACTATCTAGTGACAAATATGACAAAAACTAGCCATGATATTTCACCGAAAAAAATATTGGGGATGTTTCCATCATTATCATCATCCCTACATAATTTTAATTTTAATTATAATTCATTTATTCAGACAACATGATCCAATTTACCATAAACCGCTACTGGACATCTGAACATATCTGTAGATTAAATTACATCAATATCGGTTCAGCTGTCACGGCGTGATTGATTAACAAAGTCTTAAAGCATTTGATAGCAAAGTAATCCAGGAGATGATAACAAGTCTTGTTTGACTTTATAAAAAAAATACTCTCGTGGAAACTGCAACTTTTGCAGTGACTATATTACTCGTTGGGCTTACATAAAATATTTCTCCATCTATGGATGGAAAAGGTTTTTTGTGGGGAAGAGTGGGCTTGACTTGACTTTGAAAGCAATCTTACGTCAAAATCGTAACAACCGAACACCCACCCAAAACGGTGGTTGTTCAGTTAGGGTCACGTGACGCTAACCGAACGCTCTAACCGAGCCTCCGAACGGAACAACCCATACGCTTTGGCGACAAGCACATGATTTGACTTTGACAGACGTCAGAATTGTCATAGGTAGTTGTTCGGTTAGGGTCACATGACGCTAACAGAACGCTCTAACCGAGCCTGTGAACGTAACAACCGCACACTCTGGTGACAACCATTACTCAGAGTGTACCCACTGAACGCACCCTAGTTTCCGAAATAAGACTGTTTCAATTTTGACAGCTGTCATCCAAAATGTAGATTTTGTCATCAGCTTTCATTTGAGCCATACAATGAAACTCTAGCACGAGTAGTTTCCGAAATATGACTGATTCAATTTTGACAGCTGTCATCCAAAAAAACGGCTATAGTTGCGATTTGTCGCAACTGAGAGTTCAAAAATTTGTCGTGTTCTGAGCGCCCTAAAGATTGATAAAACTATGTGATCCCAAAAAAGTCAACATTATAGGAACACAACTTTAAAATAATACAACACTAAAATAACAACATTGCGGGAAATCATACATTTTGGAATTTCAAAATTTTGCAAAGTCAACCGAATGTTCCTAAAGGAACTTGTTTTTTGGTGAACATTCTATCCCAAAAACCATGTCAAAAACAAACGCTAAATAAACAATTTTTTATGGCGAGAAAAGCAAGGTTAGTATGTTGTATCAAATTTAATGGTGCAAACGTAACTAACCAGTTACGTCGGGGCAAATCAATGGTGCAAACGTAACCGCGGGGATGAACATGTCACGTGGTGTGTATAAATACTTATTCTTTTATCATTTGATGTTGTCATTCATACCACAATTTTTATTGGAATAAAACCTGAATTCATTGGTTTTGCTGTTGTTTATATCAATTTATTCCAATAATAAAAACATACATACATAAACTCACGTCTGTTTCCCGGAGGGTTAGGCAGAGACCACGGATTTCCACTTGCTACGATCCTGACACACCTCTTTTGCTTCATTCACTCTCATCACATTCTTCATACATGCTCGTCAGTTAAGGAAAGAAAGAAAGAAAGAAAGAAATAACATTTATTTGTGTCAACAACATGAGTTAACAAACAATATTGCACACTAAAAGACACAAACACACACAGAAACAAAGAAAAATAAAACTAATTTGTGCCTCTTAGTACTAGCCATGCATCACTGACACAAATTGGCGTCCAGCTCAGCATTTGTTGTGTTGTAGCAACACAACGCTGATCTTCCGCTGAAACCATCTGAGTGAAAAACACGGATGTCTGCTTCACAATAAATAATTATACATAATTAATGAACAAATTATAACAATGAAGTATATAATAAAATAAAAGACGTGATGTGACGTGACGTTAAGGGTACTCTTGACCTGGCCTTTTTCCAGAACGTCTCCGATCTGGTCTGAATATGTTCGCCGAGGTCTTCCCCTTCCCACTGTCCCATTCACGCTCGTCTTATGTACCCGTTTCGTCAATCTACTATCGTCCATCCTTTCTAAATGCCCAAACCATCTGAGCATACCTTTTTCAATCCTAGTCACTAAGTCTTCTTTAATTTCACAACGCTCTCTTATCACACTATTCCTTATTCTATCTCTCAAAGTCACACCACACATACTTCTCAAAGCTCTCATCTCCACTGCATTTATTCTACTTTCATGTTTCTTCTGCCATACCCAACTTTCGCTACCATACATTAGTGTAGGTACTAACACCCCTCTATGCACGGCCAGTCGTGCCTTTTTGGACACATTCCGACTGCTCATAAAGGCGTGAAGTGCCCCATTCACTTGGTTTCCAGCATTCACTCTCCTTTCAATATCATCTTCATGCTTGCCGTCTCTTGTAAACAAAGTTCCCAAATATACAAACTTTTTTACGTGTTCCACTCTTTCTCCACCAATTAAAACATCACATATTGTCATTACTTTCGTCTTACTTACGTTTACTTTCATTCCTTTCCTCTCAAAACATTCATGCGCAATTGTTACCATCTCTTGTAACTCATCCGCGGACGGCGCAAGCATTACTTGGTCGTCGGCGTAGAGAAGACATTTGACGAGTAACTCATTCATTCTTAACCCACATTCACTATCTTTAAAATCTTGCAAACAACTGTCCATGAAGAGGTTAAACAGCCACGGTGACGCTACACATCCCTGTCTAACACCCTTTTCGATGCTAAACCATTCAGTGTATGACCCGTGTATTGTTACGCAAGCACTGGAATCCTCGTAGAGAGATTTCAGAGAATAATAAAAACGTGATGAATAATGGCCTCGTTAACGCGATCGCTAAGGCCAGATAAATTCGTCATTGATCCCGGGACTTCAGCCGCCGACTTGAAGTACCAGCATTAGAAAGAAACGTTCACGAATTACATTGCCGTTGAAAATGATTCGACTAAGGTAACTGATGATGTAAAATTAAAAATATTACTAAACAACGTATCAGCCAACATATATTCGTACATAAGTGAATCTAAAAATTACACGGCTGCTGTGAGCATATTAGATAAATGAAATTCATGCTCGGTACATGCTGACATCAACTAAACAAAAGCCAGACGAGACAGTGGCAGAATATCTACGCACGCTACAACAACTAGCGTTCGAGTGCACCTTTAAAACTGTCAGTGCTGAAGAATACGGAAACGAATACGTACGTGATGCTCTCATAGCGGGCATATATTCCCAAAAGATTAGACAAAGACTTCTTGAAAACCTTGAAATAAGTCTAGAGGAGGCTTGTAATCAGGCAATATCACTTGAAATGACCGAAAATAATTCAAAAGACCTCAATACCAATCATCCTACGATGGAACTAAATCAAATTGAAGATCTCAATCATGCGGGAAACTCTAACCTGGCTGCAACCCTGTCACGTAGGCACTGCTTCTTCTGTGGTGGAAACGTACACCAAATAATAAAATACCCAGCTTTTCACGCTACTTGTCAAAACTGCGAGAAAAAAGGCCATTTTGCCAAAGTTTGTAGAAGTTAAAACGCCGATATCAAGAAAAGTAGTAATGTAGTAGTACCTATGGAGCAACAGCTCGGAGCAATTTTGGCAGCGTCTCCCGCTAGTTTACGCAAAACTACGGTCACCATCACCATAAACAATTACAAAGCTGATGCCTTGATTGATAGCGGTAGTTCAACAAGTTTCATCGACAAAAATGTTGCACACATGCTGAATCTGAAACTCTTCCCTTGGAAGGAAACTGTAACATTGGCTTCTAAGAACCGTACTTCATCAGTAGATGGATTTTGCTATGCAACAATTCAACTAAACGAGCATATCTACAACCGAAAACCTCTCTACGTACTAGAAGATCTTTGTGCAGACGTTATCATTGGGCATGATATTTTAAACGACCACGCCTATCTGGAAATTAAATTTGGAAGTTCTAAAAAACCCCTTAAGATTTGTAACGTCATGGATGCATCAGTACCTGCAGTCTCACTCTTTACTAACTTGTCAAATAACCAGTGAACCACCAGAATTACCAACAGAGGAGGTTCAAAACGAACGAGAAAACGAAGAACCAGCACCACGACGCTCTACTAGAGAGAGACGAGCTCCAGTCCGTTTTCAGGACTACTAACGAGACTGATTCTGACCAGGGGTGAATGTGGTGTGCATAAATACTTATTCTTTTATCATTTGATGTTGTCATTCATACCACAATTTTTATTGGAATAAAACCAAATATTGATTGGTTTTGCTTTTCTTTATATCACAACGGTGAAGCAATGCAGTACGTCCAAGATTACATATATCTCGGCCAGATAGTTTCCCTCCAGGCGAGCAGACAGGATAGAGAAATTGCAAGAAGCACTGAGAACGCCTGGAGAAGTTATTGGTCGATGAAAGAGCTGATGAAGGGAAACTTTCCCACAATACTAAAGCGCAAACTTATGGACATATGCATCCTTCCCATTCTCACTTATGGCTCGCGAACTTGGTCTTTGACAAATATTCAGAAATCCAAACTCATGATTTGCCAACGGGCGATGGAGCGCAGTATTCTGGGAGTTATATTAACCAACCGGATTCGAAACACCATACTGCGCTCCAAAAGTAAAATTGCCAACGTAGGAGAAAAAGCCGCCCAGCTGAAGTGGAATTTGGCTGGGCATATCTATCGCATGCCTGATGAGCTGTGGGCCAAAATAAGCACTATGTGGAGCCCTGACAGAGAGACGGCGTCGCGGCAGACCACGCAGGAGATGGCGCGATGAAATAGATACTTTTAACACAGATTGGTAAATAATAGCACAGAATCGTAGTGACTGGAGGAAATGGGGGGAGGCCTTTGCCCAACAATGGGATGCTTCAGGCTAACAGTAACAGTATGTTTACGTCCGCTACTTTCCTTTTCATGGAACTCCATATCATTTCTATCGGATCTAGTTCACAGTGATACGCTGACAGACGTAAGCAATTGTGAACATGTTGTGCAAATAAAGTATCAACTTCAAACACAGGATCAGAAAAAATATAGGTTTAAACGTATAATATCCAACGATTTCGGATTTTTTTTTAATAACTAGCGACTCGCCCCGGCTTCGCACGGGTAGCCCCGTTGAACCCCCCCCCCCCTCCTACCTTTCCCCCCTATGTCAATCTCCTGGTTCTAAGCTACCTCCCCACCAACTTTCATCCAAATCCGTCCAGCCGTTTCAGCGTGAAGAGGTAACAAACACACTCATACACTAACACACACACAAACTTTCGCTTTTATAATTTTAGTGTGTGTTTAAATATCAACGGTATTCGAACATTTTAGAAATTTTAAAGATTTGAGCCTTTCCGGATATTTTGGATCTTTCTCGAACATTCTCGCATTCTTCTTCATGAATAAGAGGGTGAAATTGGGGGCTACCGTACCGTAAAACTTTCAGGCTGAGTTAGTTTATTTTCGAAAAAAATCCCGAAGGTTCTAGACCTTTCGGAAATTTCTCGAAAGATCTATAATTTTCTGGAGTTTTCAGAAAGTTCTCTATCTTTTTCAATTTTTTCCGGAGGTTTTGAGATTTTGGAAATTTCTCGAAGGTTCTAGAACATTCGGAAATTTCTAACTTTGGAAATTTCTTGAACTTTTTCAAACTTTTCTAAAGGTTTTTGAACTTTCAGAAATTTCCGGAAGGTTCTAGAACTTTTGGAAATTTTTAGAAAGTTCTCGAACTTTTTCTAACCTTTCTGGAGATTCTCGAACCTTTTAGAATTGCCTTGAACTTTCCAGAACCTCCCCGAAGTTTTCGAACTTCCTCGAGCCTTCTAGAAGTTTTGGTTGAGTTTCAGGTCAAGTTGACCTCATTCATTCTAAACCTTAACCACGCAGCCCAAAACCCAAACCACAGATTACTTACTACGCTCAAACCGTCTAAACCATTTTTCTCTAAACCTTAACCGCGCAGCCCAAAACCAGAACCTTCTTCATGGATGGGAGGGCTGGGGCTACCCTACGGTTAATCCTTTGTTGGGCTGCATTGGTTCGTTTTTGAGTTTTATCGGCACGCACATTATATCAACTTAGTTTTTTTATATATAATGATAATGATAATCTGGAAACACTGATCTGCAGTGGCAGCCTGTGGCAGCCAAAGTAAAGAAAGATGGTAGCCTAACGGTTCAATAGTGCAACTTAGAATCCAACGATACCGGGTTCGATCCTAGGCTCCGCACCAATGACTTTTCTAAGTTATGTGCGGAGTTCCATCGCTCAGTGCTTCGGAGGGCACGTTAAGCTGTTGGTCCCGGCTGTTATTGATTAATAGCAGTCGATAAGCCATGTCAGAGGCCCTCGGGCGGCTTGACAAACTCTGACACCAGAGGCCAGCACTACCTCATACGAAACGACGACGACAGTCCCTCAAATAGTGACCCAGGTTTTAATAAAAAAATTCACCTAAAAAAAAAGAAGAAGACGAAGAGTAAATTTGATGCATTGGTAAAGTCAATTCCTGGTCCAATTATATTTGCAGGGGACTTTAATGCCCACCACACTTCCTGGGGTTTTGGGTCTGACTCCCCTCGTGGTAGAGATGTTTAGATGTAATTGATGATAATAATTTGGTTTTACTTAATGATGGTCAAGCCACGACAATTGGTTCGATGACATGGCGTCCAAACGCACTAAATTTGTCTTTGGTTTCACCATCGTTGGCACTTCATTGTGAATGGTCTGTTCATGATAGCCCTCTTGGTACTAGTTATCATCTTCCTGTAATCATAGAAGTCTTGGTTAGTAGTAATAATATTGATTCAGATAGTAGTTGTCTTAATAAGAAACATTTGCCCATCTACCCAAATTATAAACATGTAGATTGGAAAATGTTTCGGAGTTGCGTGGATACATCGCTAGTTGATTTTCAAATTGATATTTTATGTCCTCAGGATACATATTCACATTTTTGTGACATATTGCGCACAGCCACTGCGAAATCTGTTCCTAATTTGAACAATTCAAGTTGCTCTACCATCAGTCATCAATCTTGTACTAAGAATCCTAGTAAAAAACCTTACCTTATATGGTGGAATCAAAAGTGCCCAGAGGCTGTTTTGAATTTCAAAGAAGCCTATTTAAAGTTCAAATATAACCCAACTGTGGAAAGCTATATAGAATTCAAGACTTCGGGCTCTTAAAAAACTCACTATTAAAATTGAAAGACAAAATAGTAGGGTCTTGCTTTGTGAAACTTTCAATCGCTATACTCCGTTATCTGTTATATGGAAATTTATGCGTAAATTAAATAAAACATATACTCCTAATAATAATGAAGATGACACATGGATTTTAGTTTTTTTTATGAAATATACTCCTGATTTTGTAATAAACACACCTAACGCAGTTGATTCTAGTAGCTTAAATCCCAGCAATATTTTTTTGCTTAAGCCATTCTCAATTAATGATCTAAATTCCGCCATTTTCTCTAGAAGAGATACAGCCTTTGGTCTTGACGGAATACCCTATATTCTTTTTAAAAATCTGAGTAGTAATAGTTATAATTTTTCTGAAGGTTTTATAGTAGATTGTATCATAAGGGAGCAACATAATATTTTTACGGCGAGGGCGCTTTTTTGAATCCAGAGCGAAGTGTAGCGAGGGATTCTTTAGTAGAATCCTGAACGTAGCGAGGGATTCAAAGTACGTCGCCCGGGCCAAAAATATATGTTGCGCCGTGCGCACTCTGCTTTTCATCACCCACTATGAGAAAATAAAAGGCGCCTCATATGTTATTGTAATATAATAATAATAAATAATAAATAATGCTGGACAGTTCACACAACATTATCTAGCCCCAAGCTAAGCCAGAGCTTGTGTTATGGGTACTAGAATAACTGATATACTTAATATAATACAATACATAGATAGATATTTTTATTATGCATAGAAAACACCCAGAACACCCTGAACAAATATCTGCAGAACGCACAAATAATTTGTTCCGAGGCGGGAATCGAACCCGCAACCTCCTGCGTCGCAGGCGAACCATCGCCAGCCGCGCCACAGAGGTCGTCAATATTATTATTTAATAAAACAAATGGTTGTTTTTTTGTTTTTTTTGTTGTGTTTTTGTGTTTTTTTGGGTGTTTTTTTGTGTTTTGTGCTTTTTTGTGTTTTTTTTGTTTTTTTTTTGTTTTGTGTTTTTTGTGTGTATTGTGCTTTTTTGTTTTTTTGTATTTTTTTTTTGTGTTGTGTTTTTTGTGTTTTTTTTTGTTTTTGTGTTTTTTTGTGTTTTTTTGTGTTTTTTGTGTTTTTTGTGTTTTTTTTTGTGTTTTTGTGTTTTTTTTGTGTTTTGTGTTTTTTGTGTGTTTTGTTTTTTTTTGTGTTTTTTTTGTGTTTTTGTGTTCTTTTTTGTGTTTTGTGTTTTTTGTGTTTTTTTGTGTTTTTTGTGTTTTGTGCTTTTTTGGTTTTTTTTGTTTTTTTTTGTTTTGTGTTTTTTGTGTGTATTGTGCTTTTTTGTGTTTTTGTGTTTTGTGTTTTTTGTGTTTTTTTTTTGTGTTTTTGTGTTTTTTTTGTGTTTTGTGTTTTTTGTGTGTTTTGTTTTTTTTGTGTTTTTTTGTGTTTTTGTGTTTTTTTTTGTGTTTTGTGTTGTGTTTTTTGTGTGTATTGTGTTTTTTTGTGTTTTTTGTGTTTTGTGTTTTTTTGTGTTTTTTTTGTGTTTTGTGTTTTTTGTGTGTTTTGGGTTTTTTTGTTTTGGGTTTTGGGCCGTCGTACCAGCCAGTATTTATTCAAACAATATTTGCATTCGAATTATTTGGCGCTGGTTCCAAATTCAATAAGTGCGCCGCAATTATCTTTGCCGCACACTTTTTGAATTAGGAACTTAATAAGTGCGCCGGAAAACTCATTACTGCCCGCTAAAAGTTTCTCATAGAAAACACCACCGTTGGGTGCACTTAAAGGCGAACCCAGTCGTCCTTTTCGAATAGATGGGATGAAAAATTTATTATGGGACAATAATGATATACCTCCAGACTGGAAAATAGATTGTTTGGTTGGTACCAATTTTAAAACCTAATAATCTCAAATTATCTCCTAATTCCTATCGTCCTATTACACCTACTTCATGTGTTGGTAAGATATTTGAACAACTGCTGAAACATCGCTTAGAATTTTATGTGGAACTAAACAATATCTTGCCTTCCAATCAGTTTGGTTTTCGTAGAAATCGTTCAGCTCGTGAAAGTATTTGTCAATTACTTATTTGTACAGCTTGATATTCATAATTCTTTGGCATCAAAAAGTCTTTGGGTAGCTGTTTTTTTTGACATTGCGGGCGCTTTTAATAGTGTCAACTTTGTCGAGAGTTGTTAACAATAGGAATTCCTGGAAAAATTCTAAATTGGATTCAAGCCTTTTTAAACGATAGAGAAGTTTTCGTCAAATACAATAGGCACCTTTATGGACCTAGACTCTCTTCTGTGGGTGTTCAGGGTGGCATCTTGTCACCTATAATTTTCATATTGTATATACGTCGCTTAACTCTAATATCAAGTTCGCATGTAAAAAATTTACAGTTTGCAGATGATTTAGTTGTTTATGCATCAGGAACTGATTTAGCTCAAGTTGCTGAAATTGTTAATGATGCTTTAGCTTAACAAATATTTTTCTTACCTAGACCTTAATGTTAATCCTTCAAAGACGATGGTTGTTGTTTTTGGGAAAAGATATAATAATATGCCCATTATTGACTTCAATAATTCTCCTTTACCTGTATCACTCGAGGTTAAATTCTTGGGGATATTATTCTCCAATAATTTATCCTGGAATAATTATATTAATCATATCTTCAATAAAGCTAACAAAGCTAACAACATATTAAAGTCTTTGGCTGGCTCTTACTGGGGAGCAGACCCATAGATTTTATTAACATTGTACAAATCATTAGTTCGTATTAATTTTGAATATGGTTTCTATTGTTTTGCGTCTGATGTTAAAATTGTAAATAAGATTGATTTTTTCAAAACAAGTATCTTCGCTTGATTACTGGGGCATTTAGAAGTACTCCTATAAATTCTATGCAGATTGAATGTAATCTTCCACCAATAATCATCCGTTTTAACTATTTAAGAGAAAGATTTATCCTCAAACTTTATAGTGTATATGGCAATAGTCTTTAAGTCAATCTGGCTAGCGCTCAACCTGTTTTAAAACCAATTTTTATGCTACAAGATTTCCAAAGTATCTTCTACTCTCTTCAAAATTTAAACATATATCAATCAAGTCATATTTTACCTTGCTATGAAAGATCTTTCATTAGCAAATTCCCAGCAATGAAAATTATTATCAACAATAATCTGTCTACTAAAGAAGAAGTATATGTGTTGTTGTCAGAGTGGATAGATCATAAATTTATTTACACGGATGGATCAAAAAATTATAATGCTGTGTCTTTTGCTATATTTGAACCATCTTTGAATATTGGTGTTGGTCATAAAATAGATAAACATGCTAGCATTTTTTCAACTGAGGCTGTCGCTATCTTGAGTGCTTTGAAACATATTAGAAATCGTAACTTAGGGCACAAAAAATGGGTCGTAGTAAGTGATAGCATGAGTGTTTTACAAAACTTAACAAATAACAAATTACATGCTAGCACTAACAACTTAATTTATTCTATAAAACAGTTATGTGTTGAGTTAGCGGATTTAAATATTCATGTTAGTTTTGTGTGGGTGTCTTCACATAAGGTGTAGAAGGAAATGAAAAAGCAGATTATCTTGCCAATACTATAGTTAAATTTGCAGATACTCTCTCTAACCTTGAGAGCAACGATACAGATGTTTCTTTACCATACACAGATGTTATAAGCCTTTTAAAACAACGGATGTGTCAAACATGGGAGAGACATTCATATCATTGTACACAAATCGAGAACAAAGGTAGTGGGTATGCTGTTTTGTATATTCAGATTAATGCTACACCATGGTTCTGCAAAAGTATTTTTTTCATATATATAAAGTTTTACTCAACTATTTGCCGACTACGTTTTGGTCATTGCCGCTTGAATTTTCATCTTCATCGTTTAAAAATGGCTGGTTCTTCTTCTTGTAATCATTGTCAATCACAGGAGGTTCAACCATTGAGACATATTTTCTTCGAGTGTCCATCTTTCAGTATCCAGCGCCTTATGCTGATAGATGGGCTTCTTCTAATATATGGTGAGCCCAATCTGGCCCCGCGGTGCATTCAGGAGTTACTTATGAATGCCTCAACTTTTAATTATTTGTACAAATTTATAATTAGTACTGTAATTGAGATTTAGATATATAATTAATAATTTCATAATTGTAATAGTTGTTGTGTTGTATTTAACGAAAACAAAAAAGGGATCTTCCTTCCTCTTCTTTATTTTTATGAACTATGAATGTCAGTGACCTGACAGATATTTCGTTGCTTTTTTTACTTTGAAATGACATCTTACCTAACTAAGAAGAAGACATCATTAAAGATTAAATCAAATGATATTTAACCTGGATTTGACTATTTTACGAATTTGAATAACAATTTATACGAAAAACCTAAACATAAACAACTTACGGAAGAAAAAATACGTTACGTACGACTAGGCGGTATGGTCTAAGACTATAGCATGCCCAAAAGGGCGAAAGAAAAAAAAAAAAAAAAAAAAAAAAAACTAGTGCTTAACATGGCCACCCGGCCGCAAGTGGGCACAAGCGTGACGTCCGAACATGCCAAGTTTATTGGTTTCTTTAGTCATTGGTGGCAGCACACTACAACCACTGACAGCGAAGTGACGTTTTGCATAGTTTCCATTTTGGCCGTTCTACAGATAAGTTGGTGGCACTATAATTAGGGGTTTTCCAACAACGGCCGTTTCACATCATGCTTGAAAATAGATGGCACCTGTTCTGTACCTTAACTGTCAAAATAAAGTGAGATGTCAAAGTCAACAACGTAGGTAGTGATATATTTTCGTGGTATTTTTGTTACTATCACACAAAAGCACATACAATGCATTTGTTAATTTTGGTAACCACATTTGAGTCAGCGCCATCTATCGAGCCAAATCGAACTCCTTTTTTTTAAATTCTAAAATGATGAAGTGTGGCATATGTTAAATCATTCAAATATTTGACTGTGAAAGTTCCCCGCAGCTGCCCGCTGCTCTTCAGTGTTGCCAATTTAGCTCATTTAGAGCTCAATGAGTGGTTTTCACAGCTGTTTCACATCATGCTTGAAAATACCCTTGAAAATAGATGGCGCCAGCTCTGAACAAAATAAAGTGAAATGTTAAAGTCAACAACGTAGTGATATATTTTCGTGGTATTTTGTTACTATCACACAAAAGCACAGACAATATATTTGTTAATTTTGACAACACCATTTGAGTCAGCGCCATCTATCGAGCCAAATAGAACTACTTTATTTTTATTCAAAAATTAAATGCCCTCATTGGAAGTCACCATCGCTATTGTAAGCCCATGCTATTTGGTCACCAAGCCTATTTTGATGCAAGATCGTATAATAAATCCACAGAACACTAATTATGAATTTCCCATCGGCAGATTTGTCATTATGTCAAGCAGTGTTGTCACATCTACCAATTTTTTGGTAGATCTACCTATTTTACCTATAATCTACCTATCTACCACCCTCGGCCTCAAATCTACCTATTTTTGAAAATATTACGATTGTAAACAATTCTCCACATTTAGCCTGTTAGCACTTAAAACGGAACGCGTAAAGTGAAATAACTGAATGATGAGGAACAGAGTATGGAGCTACGGAGTGAAAATTACATTGACATTGACAATGACATCTGTAAAAACTGACTGAAGCTTGCTTGACTTTGTCAATTTGATACTGAACTTGATGTCTATACATCACCAATAAATAATTTTAAAAATTTATACGCATTTTTAATCACTAAAAATGTACTTAAACTTGATTGGTAGATATTTTTCATGTCAAATTCTACCTATTTCTACCAATTTTTGCACCATGTTCTACCATTTTGCCAAAATTGTGTGTGACAACTCTGATGTCAAGCCACAAATGCCATAGACTTAACTTTTTTTTCATCTGTGCGTGAACTGGTTCAATATTGTGATATTGTTTCCTGTGTGTGGTTTTCTACCGCCAGACGTTCGGTTTCTTTCCGTTCGGAAAATGTGCGCGCTGTTGTAGATTTTGAATTTTTGTATGTCAGGTGAGCACAGAATATATAACAGAACACAGGCACATAATTTATCATAGTACAAGTACAATTCGTCTCCGAATCTGAAAAATTGTGCGTTGCGGCCTGCCTAAGCACTTAGCACAAACCATAGACGTAGAATTTTTTCGCTACGCTAAATAAATCTATGGCACAAACCTACAGCGTTTTCACCGTAAGATGGCACCTGTAAATACTCCATGGCAGGTGCCAACTTACGGTGAACGGTCCGGCTCGTTCACCGTGAAATGGCACCTGTAAATACTCCAAGGCAGGTGCTAACTTACGGTGAACGCTCTGTTTAGTAGAATGAAATGTATGTAGATGATATAAAAATGTAGGTAAATGGTTCTACCATGGCCGTACTACGTCCATGGGTTCTACAGATAAGTTGGTCGCTCCTTATGTACATGCTGTGATGTGTTATGTCATTATGTGATCATACCATATCATTCATTGATGCATATTGATTCATTCAATCAAATCATTCACTTCATTCACTCACGACGTGCGCTTGCCGCTGGAATTTTATCGACAATTGTTGGTGCTCTTTATTTTCTGACTAAATTGGGGAAAAGGTAAACTCTCGAAATGTTTCCAAATATTGACCTGTGTTGTAGATTAAGATAAATCAAATGAAATTCCCGTCCGAAAGCCTATTTTGTGTAAAACTGGTATGGCATCATAGCATCACTAACAAAATGGCGGGACGAAATCCCAGAAATTATACGCGATGCTCATAGAAACCGCTGCTGAATTGTGTAGCTGTCGTTATTGATACGATTATTTTATGTTATTATCAAGCAAATAAATCCTGTTAGGAAAAGTATAGGTTATAATTTGTATTATATTGCCTTTGTTTTGTTTTTGCTGACGAGCTCGTTCTGTATCAGATGGCAGACAAGAAGCCCGGCGATGAGGTAGAGGAAGAGTTCTCAGTAGAGAAGGTGCTGGATCGGAGAATGCGGAATGGAAAGGTACCTACCAAACTTCAAGGTCTTGAGGACCGGTCTGGGTCAGAGTACTTATGGAGGCACTGAGGAAGGCGTTGGAGTGTACAAGTCTGTTTACCTCAGTGCCCCCTTATGTACACTCTGACCCCGGTCTGTCCAAAGCAGGCTGCCAATAGTAACTTTTTAACATACCTTGTTATATCTATGCTAATGATAGATGAACACTTTATTTTTAACTTAAAAAACATAAACAATTAGTACAGTACAATGGGCGGCCTTATCGCTGAGAGCGATTTCTCCCAGGCTACCTTGGGATGGGCAGAAATTAGCTAAGCAGAAACAGAAGGCAGTGCACAGAGTTTTCAAGAAACAAAATAAATGAAAAGAATCAATTACCTATGTTAATCCGAATTCATATACCTAATAATTTAACCAAAATAAACTAATACATATCAATATATAATAATATTATCAAAAATTCAAATAATACTGAAAACTCTAAAAAGGTAATTAAAAAATAATGTACTTGGTGCAATAGCTGCCTAGAGAACCACATTACTCAACAAACAGGTATGTTTTGCTATCTCGTCTATGCCTGCTCAACCTTCAAATAATATGAATAGACCTTCGCACCATCGTGGGGACACTCACATGACACTGTCTCCTGAACAAACACCCCCAATATCGGAGCAACAGACAGACAGACAGCTGCAGAGGGTGTCTGACCGAAGAAGAATTGGCTGTCCACATAGTCCTGGAATGTGTGGGAGTAGCAGCTCAACGTAAACAAATCCTAACTACCCGAGTTTACTCTAAGCCTGCAAAGACCCCAGGAAAGTTCTATGCTTCTGCAGCTGTCTCAACAGGCTTGGCGGAGTAACCTCGGGTTGTTGAGGATTTGTTTACGTAGAGCTACGAGGTTACGTTGTCAAGAAAGACAGAGTTAGGCTGGCTAACTATCAGTGGCGGCTGCACCTTAAGTGCGCTTGTGCGCCGCACTACCATTTTAAACCTTATATATTGAACCAACCATACCTATACCATACACCTAAAAAGTATAAACTTTCAAAAATCAAATAATGTTTTTCGTTCACTGCCTATACTTATAACAATTCATACAACCTTACACAGAAATTACAAGGTTTTGTAATAATAGCTAAATAAAATCAAGCAGACCTGTTTTGATTTCTACTGCAAAATAATTAGATCTTATTTTTGCTTGAGCATAACCGGCCCAAGCGAGCTCTAACAAACTTCTATGAAACACTATAAATAAATAAATGAGCTAAAGGTTTTTTGGTTTTGCTTTCCCTGACTGATTTTCACTCGAAACAACTCGAAACGTCGGGTGTCCCTTTCACAAGGTAAAAATTTGCTATTTTATTTGAAAATATTCAACTCGTGCAGTGTGCACCACTGATTCTCGGAGGCACCAGCCAGCCGCCACTGCTACCTACCTAGTCTGACAACTCTCACGCATTATGGACCACCCATAGATTTTGAATGTGGAAAAGGGAGTTCTTTAACATTGTAATCAAGTCTATTCCATCGTCTACAATCAAAAACTCCATAGAAACTAATGTTTGGTGATGGAATGATGAATAAAATGCTTTGACAGACGAGCCAGCAGGATTCACATGCATTTGTGTTTGGTTGTAGGTCAATTATCATTGGATTATGACAGTCCTGAAAGGCCCATTGAGGCTCTGCCTACCCCCCTTCGGGAAAAAGGCGTGTGTCTATGTATGTATGTATGACAAGTCCTTGTGTTAATTCTAACCTAGGTGCTATTGTAGATAGATAGATAGATATATAGAAAATTCTTTATTGCACAACTTAATAAGTATTTGTGCATAGGCGAACTTAATGCTAGATAGCATTTTCTTCCAGCTAACCTTTGTGTAATGGAGAAAACAATAGTAGGTAGTGCACAACAATTTGATTAAAGGATAGATTGTAGCAATGAAGATAGAGCTACAAAAGAGTAGAGCTTTTTTGTGAAAGAGTTCGTCCAGGGAAGTACTACCACCATACCACATACCTATTTCTACCGAAAAGCAGTAGTGCTCGCAGTGCTGTGTTCTGGTTTGAAGGGTAAGGGTGCCGGTGAAATTACAGGCATATGAGACTTTTCATCTGTATGTCTCAGGGTGGCGGGTGCAGTGCAATGTCACATAGGGTGCATCCTAGGTGGACGTGACCTATGTGGTAATGCACTGTTCATAGGCAGAGGGTACCACTTAACATCAGGTGGGCCATCTGCGTGATCCGTCATTCCAAGTAGTATAAAAAACATGCATTTCATACAGCAAATATTTCTCTATTTGCAGGTGGAATACTACCTGAAATGGAAGGGCTACAGTGACGAAGACAACACCTGGGAGCCCGAGGAAAACTTGGACTGCCCAGACCTTATACAAACCTTCGAGGAGGCTCGAAAGAAAAAAGAAGCTGGTATGTATGTTACCAAACCACAAATAGTTTTCAGACACAAAATACATTGGATAGCCCTGATTGTAAAGTATGTTGAGTAAAAGATGTGTACCACACTACCACCTATTAATGGACTTTTTGGAGTGCAGCTATGAGAGTGCAAATTTACCAGATTAAAAATGGGGTATTGTTTAGAATCGTGCCGCACGAATTAAGGGGGGAGGGGGGAGGGTCGTAGGGGACGCCCCCCCCTAGAGTGGGGATGTGCGGAAACTTATAGTTTTGGAGAAAAAAAATAAAGAAGTTTTGAGGTTAAGTATGATTTTTTTGTGAGGTTACGTATGAAGTTATATAATTGGAAGTGTCGCACTCCGGTATGGGCTCTCGCCAGTACTCTCGCGAGGTTGCTCCTGAGTGTCGCTTCACGCATTCGACCTTCGCTACACTACGGAGGTCGCCGGCTCGCTTCGCTCGCCATCTCCCCCTTCGCTCCGCTCGGCCTCACGGGCTTGCTCCGCTCAGGACCTCCCACGCGAGCTACTGGCTCCGCGTTTTTATATACACTCTAGGGGCGTGACGCACAAGACCACGTGGAGTCGGTGTGCTCCGTGTCGGTTCTGTCACTTATTTTAAACCTAACCTACTCATGTCGGAATGCCCGTAGTCGATTCTGAGTCTCATACCGGAGTCCGCCACTTCCGATTATAAAACTTCATACTTAACCTCACAAAAAAACTCATACTTAACCTCAAAACTATATTTTTTTTCTCCAAAACTATAAGTTTCCGCACATCCCCACTCTAGGGGGGGGGGGGGGGGGGGGCGTCCCCTACCCCACTCCACCCCTCCCTCCCACTCTCCACCCTTAATTCGTGCGGCACGATTCTAAACCCAACCCTCATGCTCTACCTACCGGTCCATATATGGGCTGTTCAAAAAACATGATGGGAGAGAGAACAATGGAACTGACAGGAGGTTCTATTTTTCTCTACTTTTATGTGTTTTTTTTTTACATTCATAGGCCTTTGTTTAACCTTGATCTCACCTTTTGTTGATTGTCGTCTAACAACAACAAGTGGTGAGATCGCGGTCAAACAAAGGTCTACTAAAGTTACAAAAAAAATACAGAGGAAAAACCTCATGTAAGTTCCATTGTTCTCTCTCAAAAAAGTTCAGAAAAAAACCTCCTATGGTCTAGTTTTTATAGAATAGACCCTTCTCTCTCCTCCCGTGGATGTTGTAAAAGGCGACTAGGGTTTAAACCGGGGAAGCACAGCTCAGGTAATATAATATAATATAATACAATTTATTCATCAAAAAAGATTACAGTAGGTTTTCAGTAGTTGTGTATACATACACAAAAAACTTAAATACCAACAACAGCATCGAAGGTCTTTATACGTTTTTGGTACTTATTACATAGGTATACGTAATCTCTAGTACCTAAACTAGGCCTTCCATTTTTATTGGTAACAAACAAACATAAACCACACAACACACACACATCTTACCAAATAAAACCAAACATGATATTGAAACAACCCACATAATTTAGTAGTATTGCGAAATCACTTCAATGTACATATTTATGCAAGCTTCGATAATGCTATAAATAATGCCGTCTCCACGGCCCGTTACACAATCAAATTATCTGGTCCCGTACCTACTATCAACCATAGAAACTACCCATCCATGCATCTACTGTAATTTGATGAAAAGAAGCATATTATATAACACAAACCAGAACTATCAACTGAGCGAAAAATTAATAGATTATATTTTAAAACGTAGGTGGAATTTTCACAAATATTTATTTATTTATTTATTAGTAGGTGGATGCTACTTGAGTAATCAACACCAACACTGCAAACACCAATCCACCTGCCAAGCATGGCAAATACCCCCATTGCATTCTATGGGGAGGCCTCGTCCAACAATGGACATCCGGCTGATGATGATCTAAGTCTGGATAACGAAAGTGTATCTTGATGTGTACCTTTAACTAGAGAGTATGAGGGAAACTAGCATCAAACTTTACACAGCAGGTAATTTACACTAAATTCAGAGGAGATTGTTTCAGAGGGAAAAACAGCAAAGCCAGACAAAGATGTCAAAAAACGCAAATCCTCGGCAGCCACGCCAGATCTCAAAGGAGCTAAAAAATCTAAAACTGACGAGAAAAAAACATCTGGATTTGACAGGGGATTGGACCCGGAGAAAATCATTGGTAAGGTTTTTTTTTTTAACTATTGTATACCCTCTTTTGTCCGCGATCTCACCTGATGGTAACAGACGATGCGGCCGACGTTGGAGCACGAAGGTGTAGAACAGGGGTTTCCAAACTTATTTTGTCTACTGCCCACTTTGAGAATAAAATATTTTTTAGCGCCCCCATTTTTTTGTGAGCTATTTTAGCGGGGATTAAACATGCACAAATGGGGTTATTTAACAGAAACTTGTTAAAACATAATTTTCACTAGAAACGGGATATTTACCATGATTTTTGAGTTTTATATGTTCCCGATATTTCGGAACAGTTGCATGCGCCATGATCACGGGAGAACTGACTAAAGTCTTTGCGAGTAGATGTTATTAAAAACATGCAACTGTGCCGAAATATCGGGAACATATAAAACTCAAAAATCATGGTAAATATCCCGTTTCTAGTGAAAATTATGTACATTACCATGATAGTTTCAAAAATTGTTAAAACATGATTGCCCGCTGTCTATTATCTACGAAAATGACCTATCATACCTATTAAAATGCGAAAGTGTGTCTGATTTGACGCCCCCATTTTTTTCTGGGTCTCTTACCGCCCTATTTAGGTCTGCAGCACCCACAAGGGGGCGTTATCGCCCACTTTGGGAAAGGCTGGTCTAGAAGGCACCTATTCATTCGCTCAACCCTTAAATAGACCCATATTATAGTTTTTAGGAAAGACAGACGACAGCAACTTTTTCCATTCCTTAGCTGTTTGCATTACAAAGGTGGAACCGAAACCACAGAATTAATATTATGCCGAAACGCTTAGTGCGAATTGCGGGTATACTGACGAGTTAAGTATGGTACTGAGCCGTGCGCCTGCTTGTCGTATGATGAAAAGGTGATGGTGGGATCAGATCATGAAGTTCCTGGGAGCATTCCCCGAAATGTAACCTATAGAAGACATGCAACATATAGGCATGTACCTACCAATCAGGATTTTCTGCCGGCCAGCAACCATTGTGCAATAAATGTTCTCTAGCAGTTACCGTGAACCACAGTGTAGGAAGGCTCCAGCTCAATATAGGACGGAGGCGATTCTAGGCCATTCATCGTGACGTTCGTTAGAGGACGCAGCTGTTGCCGTTAAATCGCTGATCATGGTGATGAAGAATCAGCCTTTGAAATGTCTTTGCTCAGATCAACTGTATAATCTAGGGCCCTAAAACTAGAGAAGACAGTCGATGGTTAAGATGGGAAATAAAATAACGTATAGGGAAGGTAAATAACGCAAAATTACCAATCTTAGATTAGATTTTTAACTGACTAAATCAAGTTCAATAATCAAATTATAATACAGAGGGATCACCCAGACAGAAAAAAGATGGGACAAAATTTAGTCGATAAAAAAAAATCATAATGTTACCTCATAACCTTTGGCTAGATTCGATTGTTTGTCAATAGGGTACAGATTATTGGGTCAAACATTGGATAAATAAGATTAATGCAATGAAACGGAGGGATCACACAAGTTTTTTTTTTTAAATTATCTATATTTCACGAGATATTCAATAAAAACCGCTTCTTCGAGCGGCACGTGGCGTTTTTTTTGTATGAAGATTTCTGCCTGGGGTTGGCGAAGTCTTAATCTAGTGCCTTGGGCATGGTTCTAGAACTCAGTTACGCAAGAAAAAACAATACTCATTTGAAATAGGCTTTTTTTAGGTTTTCTAAGTTCCAGTGGAAAACGGCGAAAAAACTGTATTGTTGCCAGGCAAAATGAGCGTAGGATAAGTTACCGGCGAGCGAAGCGGGCTGTTAAATGCATTGTTCTTAGTTAGGATAGCAGATTAAACACATCAACCCAGAAAACATCTAAAGGGCCGATTGCAGATAAAAAGGAACAATAAAGAAAGTATAAGATCAGGCACATAGTTACAACAAAACAAAAGTCAGCAAAAGTTACCGGATACACACTCCTTCGTTGATATGTTAAACTGTCTTTATTGATTACTAGCAGCGCCCCGCGGTTTCACCCGCGTAAGTCTCGATCCCGTGTGAATATCGTGATAAAAATGTGCCTATGTGTTATTCCGGGAGTCCAGTTATCTCCATTCCAAATTTCATGCAAATCCGTCCAGCCGTTTCAGCGTGAAGAAGTAACACAACAAACTTTTGCATTTATGATATTAGTAGGTAGGATTAAAAACACGGAAAACACCGGCGAGCAGCGCAGGAGGTTGCGGGTTCGATTCCCGCCTCGGAACAAATATTTGTGCGATCTGCATATTTTTTTTTTCTGCTCGCATTGCTGTGTTCCGGTTTGAAGGGTAAGGGTGCCGGTGAAATTACAGGCACATGAGACTTTTCATCTTTATGTCTCAGGGTGGCGGGCGCAGTGCAATGCCACATAGGGTGCGTCCTTGGTGGACGTGACCTATGAGGTAGGTTACCGCTTAACATCAGGTGGGCCTCTTGCTTGTTCCGTCATCCAAGTAGTATAAAAAAAAAAAAAAAAAAATTGTTCAGGGTATTCTGGGTATTTTCTATGTATAATAAAAAATATCTATGTAATATATTGTATTAATTATATCAGTTACCTGGCTAGATAATGTTGTGTGAACTGTCCAGCATTATTTATTTATTTATTTACTTGCAATAGTATTGATTTTGGTTCATAACACATTTGTCTTCATAACTAGTATTGATTTTGGTTCATAACACATGTATCTTCATAACTAGTATTGATTTTGGTTCATAACACATGTGTCTTCATAACTAGTATTGATTTTGGTTCATAACACATGTGTCTTCATGACATTTCCAGGTGCAACAGACAGCAGTGGCGAGCTGATGTTCCTGATGAAATGGCAAGGCACAGACGAGGCAGACCTGGTGCCGGCCAAGCAAGCCAACACCAAATGCCCGCAGGTTGTCATACAGTTCTACGAGGAGCGACTGACATGGCACACACCAACTCCTGACGAGGGAGCCAACGAGGATTAGCTACTATATTAGTAAGTCATCTCAATCATTTATTTTCTTTGGCGACCTGGCTATGGTTCGCCTGCGACGCAGGAGGTTGCGGGTTCGATTCCGACCTCGGAACAAATATTTGTATGATCTGCAGATATATTTGTTCAGGGTATTCTGAGTATTTTCTATTTTTTAATATTATTATGAGCCTGTGGTGTCCCGTTTTCTATGTATAATAAGAAATATCTATCTATGTAATGTATTGTATTGTATTAAGAAGGTACTTATATCAGGTCTGCTTAGCTTGGGGGCTTGATAATGTTGTGTGAACTGCCCAGCATTATTTATTTTTATTTTATTTATTTTGAGCCCGGCATTATTTTTCCTGATGGACTTGTTTGATTGCCACCACAAGCAGACATCAGGATTTTTTAGTTTTGGTTTCTCCCCTACCCCAGGGGAGTTAGTCAAAATATTATATTAAAAGTAAGTTCTCATATCTCGCCGGAGTGGTGGAGACGCCAGGTTGTTTTTTATGTTTTTGTTCTACTTGGAATGATGGATCAAGCAAATGGGCCACCTGATGTTAAGCGGTACCCTCTGCCTATGAACTGTGCATTATCACATAGGTCATGCCCACCTAGGTCGCACCCTATGTGGCATTGCACTGCGCCCGCCACCCTGAGACATAAAGATGAAAAGTCTCATGTGCCGGTAATTTCACCGGCACGCTTCAAACCGGAATACAGCAATGCGAGGACTACTGATGTCGTGAAAATCCTGATGTCGTCTCCCCAGGGGGGAAATCAGGGGAGACATGAGTCCAGCACCTTATTTTTTACTTTTAAGATATTAGTAGACTGCCAGCTCAGACTGAATGGTTATTTTTGCTGGCTCTCTGACTATAAACTGGGAGTAGGTACGGTACACCACGATTGGCTGATAGTTATTTTTTTTAATTTAGCATGTATCCTTTTTTACGCAAATTACTTTTTTTATATCCTTGAATACAGTATTACTGACTTAAAAAAATAAAGGAAAGTCTCCATTATGTAAAACTTCCTAACTTTAATATTTAAAGTATGTGTCCTCCATGAAGCACGGTCGTGGGACACACAGTATTTGTAATCTTCGTCCAATCTTTTTGAAATACTTACTAACATCCATTTTATTTGTTTCAGGTAATAGATACATTTATATTTTCATCAAGATGATATAGTGAGTACATTTTTTCTGAGGGGACATTATTATGGACATTATTGTATTCCATTTCACTTAAATGGAGTATAGTCTGTTGTATCTATGTCAATAAGACAATGAGAATACACAACTCTTAAGGCTCGGACTTTATCATCCGGAATACACCAGCCCTGAGAAAAAAACTATTTTGGCATGCACTCTACTACATGCGCTCCGTTTGAATCCGGATAAAAACACACACTTGCGCTGAATAGTTACCACTTTGGAGTTTCAAATGAAAATTATAACTTGTTGAAGTTTTGTTTTAAGCTTGGCCGTTAGTAGGAAATAACGGACCGGGTCGTCGGAAAAACCGGAGCATAATTCGGGTGCTTCCGGCCAAAAATCGGGATCGGGTGGCCCCGGAATAAATGTAGTTGATGCTAGCATATTTCATAGGTTTGTTTGGGCGACGGATTGAATCAGGGCTTCTCCGATTCCGTTTTTTCTTGGACTGGGGAGAAAAAGGTGCCTCGGGGCTGGTTGATTCCGGATGTTATAGTACGAGCCTAAAAATCGGCCATTTGTGTATGGCTTATTAAAGAGTATAGTTGAAAATTGGACAACTGCCTGTTTGAGGTAGTTTGGTGTCACGAGTGTGCACATGCTATTAATATATGACCCATTTTCAAATTTCTGCTAGAATGCATTTTTGTTTTTGGTCTATTGAGGCCAATTCAACATAGAAATAAAATTTATTATATAAGGTTAGTTTATGAATAAGGACAACAGAATTCCGATTTCAGAAATTCAAAGAATTTTTTTAAGGAAAAAAAATTGCAGGATTTTTAAAATTTTAATAAATAAGTTTTTTGTTGTAAAATATCTATTTCAAAACAAGCTTTTTTAAAATTAGTGGTGAGGACAGTGTGCTGATCAAAATGAGCTCAATCATTGCTAGTCTATTGAGGAGTGCCGTTGTCCTCCTTCCGTCTCCATCATCAGAGCCGCTCGCTGTCACGTTAATATTGTCTTGTCTCCTTACTTAATAAGTGTGTCAAATTTCAGCTCAATCAAATACCGGGAAGTGGGTCTAATTTAACTTGTAAGATTTGATCACACCGGGACAGGTGGAACTAAATAAAAGCTACCAGTAGTTGTAATGATCAAGGACTGGTAGAAGTGATTGTGAGTGAATGCAATATTTTTGTGCAAATGATTTTTTCCAAACATGCTTGGATGCTCATGCATTTAGAGGACCTTCTACGAGATTAATCTACCTTGCCGGTCTAGACCTATGTCTGGGTCTATGTTAGTATGACAATCCATATCTGTCATGTTATCACAAAGGTTGCCTGAAAGAATACGCTTTCAGCGATAAGGTCGCCTATTATACTGTATTTTTTTTAGTTAATGTTATTAAATCTATCTATACATATACCAGTAATCCGTGGTCCTTGCTTTGCATGTTAGAAAAATTCCATAAGCCTTGGCCGCATTATTGATAAAATCATGAATGAGTAAATAAATATAAAATATGAGTAATAAAGTTAGCTCCAATATTATTGGTTAAAAGAAAAAAAAAAACTTACCACGCAGTAATGTACTCGGATGTGTGCTTGGGCTGCGCCTAGTCCCACATTCTGAAGGCTTGATCACACGTACCTCGGCCGACGAAAGCGGGCCCCGTTCTACCTACTAGGCTGAGTACTGTCTCGCCCGTTTACTCTGAACAGACCGTTCACTGTAAGTTGGCACATGCCGACTGCCGTGATGTTGGCACTATTTCTTGTCAATGTGTTGTCAGATGGTCAGATTGTCATAGACTGCTCCGCTAGCTTATTACGTATCTTGCAATAGCAATGCGATAGCAAGAATTGCGCGATTATCGCATCCAAATCGCAAATTCGTATTACGTATCAGCAATTCCTAATACGAATTTGCGATTTGGATGCGATAATCGCGCAATTTTTGCTATCGCATTGCTATTGCAAGATACGTAATAAGCTAGCCGGTCGTTTTAGTGATAATATTTATTATTTTTCGCATTAATCATCCCAAAGCCAATTGGAAGCAATGCAAGAGAGATTGTGTTGAAGGTGTGTGCCTTTTGTGAGACAGAATAGGGAAACAAAGCCCCGTTAATTCCACTCAATCATGTGCGATCTCGCGTCGCCGCTATGACAGGTTAGTAAAAATAGGGATACCATTGAAAGCAATGCATGAGAGATTGTGTTGAAGGTGCGTGCCTTTTGTAAGAGAGAAAAGGGAAACAAAGCCCCGTTAATTCCACTCAATCATGTGCGATCTCGCGTCGCCGCTATGACAGGTTAGTAAAATAGTGATACCATTGGAAGCAATGCATGAGAGATTGTGTTGAAGGTGCGTGCCTTTTGTAAGAGAGAAAAGGGAAACAAAGCCCCGTTAATTCCACTCAATCATGTGCGATCTCGCGTCGCCGCTATGACAGGTTAGTAAAATAGGGATACCATTGGAAGCAATGCTCTCGAGATTGTGTTGAAGGTGCGTGCCTTTTGTAAGAGAGAAAAGGGAAACAAAGCCCCGTTAATTCCACTCAATCATGTGCGATGTCGCGTCGCCGCTATGACATGTTAGTAAAATAGGGATACCATTGGAAGCAATGCATGAGAGATTGTGTTGAAGGTGCGTGCCTTTTGTAAGAGAGAAAAGGGAAACAAAGCCCCGTTAATTCCACTCTTATTCTTCTTCTTTTTTTTTAATCATGTGCGATCTCGCGTCGCCGTTATGACAGGTTAGTAAAATAGGGATACCAGCTTCCGACACAATGTCTTGTGTCTAATTCAGGCATTTCGAAGAGAACCGTGAGTAGAATATTTAAAGAAGGTGAAGTTGCTGCCTCTACCTTTGTAAATCGCAAGTTTCCTGGAACACATCGTCAAAAATGTAAAAAGGTGGATCTTGATGATTTCGATTTATGCGCAATAAGACATAAAATCCATGAAATGTCAGAAAAGTTGTTCCTACCTTGACTACATTGCTTGTAGAATTAAATAATGACATAAACTTTGGTGGAGGTCGAACGACTTTCTCTTATGATTCTTGTATGAACTTGATAAGTATAGTTGTTAAGTATTGTATAATAGCACCTTTCCAGCAAAAGCTTTTTTAGCCTACTTTTGAATATACTTTGACTATCAATTGTTTTTATGAATAACCACAATTAATGTAGATGTAAGAACCTTTTTCTTTTTATCTTGTTGCTAATTTACAGTAATTATACGCCCTTACTTTCCCTAGATATTTCAACCGGTACTTCTCCTCCACAGTCAGACTCACTTTTTTTATTAAATTTTCTTTTTTTTCTTTGACTATGGATAGGTTTTTTTGTAGCTGATGATGTTGATTTACATTAGTTAGACAGTTGAAATTTTGATAGTTAGACAGTTCTCGCCACTTCCCCCCTTCGTGTCACGATGAAATTTTCACAGGTGATGTATTTCTGTGGCCGCTATAACAACAAATACTAAAAAACAGAATAAAATAAATATTGAAGGGGGCTCCCATACGAAAAAGGTGTTTTTTTGCCGTTTTTATAGATAATGGTACGGAACCCTTCGTGCGCGAGTCCGACCCGCATTTGGCCGGTTTTTTCTGAAGACAAGATTGTGACTATTTGTGTTTGTGACTGAGTTTTAATACATGTTATTATTTTGCAGGTTCAAAAAATTATATTCATTTTTTTCCGAATCCTGTAGTGGATTTGGAAAGATTTACGTTCTTGGATGTACAATATTGGTGGAGAAATCTTACAATTAAGTAATGAGTTTATTTACAAAAACTGGCGAGTGTGTCGCAAGCACTTTGAAGTAAAATATTGTTGCTGATTCAATAGAATTAGCAACATAGCCGTGCCACAGATAAAATAATACTATACTAGTACAGATACCTCATGCCATACAACGAAACGCGACCGCCATAACTCGGGCTATTGTGCGGGCTATTTTGGTTGCCTTACCTGGGCGCTAGATGCCGCTAGCACCGCAATTGATAGCCAGAGCCACCTAGCACCTGCAACTGTAATTACCGCGTAAAACGCGCACACACTCAACAGATGGCGTTTGTTAAAAAACTTAGGCCCGTCGCACATGGAGCTACTCAAAAAGAACTACTTACAAACTCAAATACTAACAAGATCAAATGGCCCACCTGATGTTAAGCGGTAACCTCTGCCTTTAACAATGCTTTACCTCATTATGATTCCATTGCCACGGTAATGCAGCATGTGGTGTAATAAAATAGTTTGCCTAATAATCTCTGAGATTATAAGCTGAAGCTGAAGATAGTAAAGAAGTAACTGAAACTTTACAACATGAGCATCTATATAGTGTCGTGTCATCGTGTGCGAGGTACAGTTTCTAAGTGGTTTGTAATTGTAATTACTGATTATTTCCGTCATTTTTGAGTAGCTCCATGTGCGACGAGCCTTTATGACGATTACGGTTTTTTTAACTCAACATCTTTATTAAGACTTCGTCAACCCCAGGCACAAATCTTCATACACAAAAAAACGCCTCTCGCCCGCCGCTCGAAAAAGCGGTTTTTATTGAATATCTTGTAAATTTAGATAATTTTACAAAACTCCTATAGTGAACCCTCGGCGTTGTTGAATTGATTTTATCTATCTAATTTTTTACCCAATAATATGTACCATTTTAATAAACAATCGAATTTAGGCAAAAAATAGATGTAACTCTGGATTTTTTATATCGAGAAAATATTGTCCTATCGTGTTTCTGGTACAGTGACCTCTCGGAATTACAATTTAGTATCCATGCATATTTTTAATTTAAATACTGTACTTGATTTAGCTTCTTAAACATCAAATCTAAGATAATGAATTTTGCGGTACCCCACATTAACCACCTAGATGTCGCTCGCGACTTCATCCGCGCCTAGTCCGAAAACTTTCCCGGCGTGCAGATAACAACTAACCGCGCCGTGACACGACATTTTAAACGAACGAGCACTCAAGTTTTACAATATAGGAGTCCATTCCAGAAAATATTTGAATCCCGACATCTACCTCTATCGTGAAACTATATTCTACAACGTCGAAATTACGCTGAAATATGGCTAAATCGTAAAGTGTATTTTTTTACAAACACAACGTTCCCGAGCCAATTTTCATATATTACTGAAACATATGTTTGTTAATTTTATTTGAGGAAACTGCCTATGAACCAGTTACGAAACCCCGGTTTCCTTGACGGCCGAAGCGGAAATTTCAAGTAGGTATCTACTGCCAACACTTTCCGAAATACACAGCATTTTTGTTTTTACGTGAGCACCCCAATTTGAAACCCTTAGCATACGAATTTTTCATTTTCCTTTCTAAGTAGACCTTTACACCGTAAAAGGAATAGGCACACCCTCTAAATTTCAAGTCTCAACGACCAGCGGTTTAGGCTGTGCGTTGTCACTCGGTCAGACAGTCAGTCAGGACATTGCCTTTTATATATAACTAGTTTGTCTTTGGTTACAATGATATGTATAAAGGTCTGACATTTTATTTGAAAATTTTAGAATACTAGTTTTCTTTTTCATTTCGGGCATGACGTCATTGGTCATCTGTTTTTTTTTAATAACGTCATCTATCAAGTTACTACTACCTGTGGTACTACAAACAATCTGTGTCAAACCTCAACCTAGTTCAAATGATTACCACCAGGAAAACGACATCATTAGATTTTTCTAAAAAATAATTAAACTTGATTGAATTGGCATTTATTTAATTTGCCCGTGTTATGGGTATTTTTTGATATTAGAAAATATTTTTTTCAGGTCCTTATATTCATTTTTCACATACTTCAGTAACAAATCTATACCTGTTACGCCATCTATTGAATTTCAATAGAACAATATATTTTTTCTATGGGATGAGACCCCGTGGCCGTGCCTACTGTCAACATGCCAAGCTTGTCAACACACAAATTTCTACACGCCACTTCAAAGGAACAGCGACTGTTTAGCCAAATACAAAATTTTCCTTCTAATCCGTCTGTACCTAAAGATGATGTTCTTGTTGGGCCTCATGCAACTGTAAAATACAATCTCATGCATAACCAAAAATAAAATATTGGCTTACAAACACAGAAAAAACAGAGAATTTAAAATCTTAGCTTCTAGTCGGCCGTCTCTGGCAAAAGTTAATCCAGGAAAGGAAAAGCCTTAGTGAAAGTGATGGAAGATATGACAAATTCAGCGAAAGTGTTGCAGTTTAGAGAACATACAAAAAATAAAAAGGAAGACGATTTCACATCAAGGAAAAAATAATAGCCCTGACCATATTGAAGCAGAGCCCTAAGGCCTACAGATTTTTAAGGAAAATATTTGTCTTCCCTCCCGCAAACACAAGTTATTGTCTAAGGCCAATGTACAACCAGGAGTCAATAAGAAGATTTTTGCTCAGTTGAAAGCAAAAGCAACAACAATGAAGACGAACGAAAAGTTGTGTATTTTATTGTATGACGAAATGTCGCTTCAAGCAAACGTGACATACAATGAGAGAAGGGACAAAGTAAACGGGTTTGTGACTGATGGCAGGGAAACGCGTTTTTTTTTGGCAAATCACGCCCATTATATAATGCCTAGGTGAGGAGTTGATTGGAAAGTGGTGGTATGATATGGAATCCCTATATAAAAAGTACATAAGCATGGTGGAAAAACTGAAAAATGAGTTTACAAGATATACTTATAGGTATTTTTTTTAACCGTAAACACCGTTTTTACGGTCAAATTAGCAAAACTGATGATATTTATGAGATACTATCAATGAAAACATGTGTGTTATGTCTCTAGGCGCCTGTTACACGTAAAGTATTTACTGTGATCCGTCAGTTCAGTATTTATTGATAGACGTACGTAATTAACACCAGAAGAACACACGTTCAATATTTATCATATTACAACGGTTCGTCAATGCGGAATCAAGAAATCTAGAAATCCATGATTAAATATTGACATCCATCAGTACGCTAGTTACGTTACACGTTCAATAAATACCACGATACTTCAGTATTTATTGCCGGAACACAGTAAATACTTTACGTGTAACAGGCGCCTTAGTGCTCGCGAATTCAACTTTCGCTATCTGAAGAAGTGTTGATAAGCTGAAATGAGCAAAAAACACCAAAAAATTTGAATTTCGCTCCACAAGCGAGACGAAATAAGTCATTATAATGTGTATAGGTAGGTCTAATGAATAATGTCTATTGTATGTTTAGAAATCAAAAGGTGCATATTGTGTTTGAAAACGTTTTACTAACATTAGCCAGGCACCTACCCTAGCTATTTGCTATAGAGGCATACATATGTAAATAGCGATAGGTATGTAGCTATATATATAGTATGAAAAATGCAAGCATATATATATGTATATATGTATATATATATGCTAGGTATGTAGAATAGAGCTAAAGCACAATAAATAATAGTTACTATGGCAAAAGTTCATTTAGTCGAATACAGAGGCGCGCATGAGCTCTTCCCCTCACTTGGCGGGAGATTTACCTCTATTTATATATATAAAAAAAAAACTGGATACGAGAGACGATTATGACGTTTAAGCAAGTGACAGTGATATGTCTGGAATCGTTCCTTTCGACCATAATAACTGCCAGAAATAAATAAATATATAAATAGTTTATAGTTTAAATTGTGTCATCATTTACAACCTTACTAGTATTATAACTATATTATTAAAAAATATGCAAGTAAAACATATTAATCTGTAGTGGGTACATACAAATTTCGATTATGTTGTCGGCGACCACCAACCACCAAGTGGGGTAAATGCTACATATATTGTTGGCAACACCGTAGGTAATGCTGCCAATACACAAGGCATTTGCCAACTTATGGTGAACGGTCTGTACGTGTGGTCAAATCTGTCTTGAATTGAGGATCTGTTTTAGTTTTAACTAATCCTGCAATTTTTTTATGTACGTATGTGTTTTTATATTTACTTCGTAGAACTGTACTGACTGCAGGGCAACGACCACGCAACGAGTAATGAGCGCTGACCTGACCTTCAAAGCGCAGAAGTCATGTTTTGTGTCTGTATAGTGAATGCGCGTATGTAAACATGCGCAGTCAACCCCACCACTCGCCGAGCGCTCATAACTCGTTGCGCGACCTGTACATTTCTCTATTTTTGGCTAGTTCATGCCATTAAGGTAAAAATCCAACTGATCCCACCTCCGCCTGGGCTTTCCACGTGACCGTCGTTTGTTTGGGACCCAGTAAGTGGTGGTCTTTGCTCATAGCCAAACCCCGGATACTCGTACAAAGCGTTGAAATTTATACTATTCCATAAAATGTGCGCGGCCTAAACATAAGACCGACTGCTAGAATGAGGAATCCACGATTGGAACCGCCAGTTTCGGGGCGAGAGTGGCCGTTCTCACTGTAGTACTAAAATAATGTATATTCTGTGTCTCGATATAGTCTTCTCTCATTACAATACAAGTAGAGTCCGCGCCACTACTGAAGTCCGACGGCCTTTTGAGGAACTAACGGATTACAGAGGTAGATTTTCGCTTTTATAGTTTTGCGCATAGAAACTAGCGCTCGTCACCGGACTTCAGTCGTGGCAGACTTCTAGACGCACTAGAGTTATTGACGTTTTTTTTTAATTGTTTTATAATTGATTTTCAGAAACTTGTGCTTATCGTTTGTTCACCCGTTATTCACCTTCCTTTGCCTTCATCAACAGATCAGCTCACAGTTTTTTTGAAAAATGTTTTTAAGTGTGGTATCTTTCGCTTGTGGCGCGAAATTCATTTTTTTTCGTGTTTTTGCTCATTACAGCTCATAAACACTTGTCCAAATAGCGAAAACTATGTCGCCGGTAATTATATGACCTAACACACAAGTTTTAATTTATAGTATCCCATAAATATGATTAGTTTAGCTACAATTGTGCTTCAATGGTTTTTACAGTTTTTTTTTGTTTCAAGCACATTCATAGCCAAACTGATTATAGTTATGTGATACTTAAAATTAAAACTTGTGTGTTAGGTCATATAATTACCGGCAACATAGTTTTCGCTATCTGAAGAAGTTTTGATGAGCTGAAATGAGCAACACGAAAAAAAAAACGCGCCACAAGCGAAAGCAACCACCTTAAGTGGATCTGACCGTAAGTTGCCTAAGTATTAAGGTATGACATTTGTGTAGATAAATGCTTGGAGAATTAAGGTGAACACCCGTCCACCTTACTTATCCATTTTAAGTATCTGCTTAAAACTAAGAACTGCTAAGGCGGCACTTTACTACTGCTCTCGACCTGCTGTACACCTTGTTAACTATTGGGCGAGTGTAAATAATTATAAAACACTACAAGTTTTCTTTCTTTGTCTAAATAATAAGTAAATGTTAAGTTTCGTACGCGTCAACTCCCTACCACCTAATACTATAGTTGTTTAAAATAATGTAAGTGTACCTACCGTACAGGCAATAAAAGATTTGTCAAGAACATTTATATTTTTTATTTCAAACCTCTAACATAACCTTATCAAAATATTTAAGCTGATTTAGATAAAGTTTGCTATTTTCTGTAGTTCACACGTATACACCAAAGACTAAAGTGTAGTTATTCTAAGACTTTCTAGTAACTCTTTGAGGCAGGGCCGGATTTAAGAGCTGTTCGGGGCCTCCACAAAATTGCACTTATAAAACAGCCTAACAGGGCTGTCATACCTCTAAATCCAGCCCTGTTATGAGCTGCTTCTTTCATTTTAATTGAACGATATCTGGAGCGACCGACCTAAGCTCGGTTTTTCGAAATAAAAAATAAATTACAGTCTAAAAGTGGTCACTTATTCAAAAACTGACCTCGCATACCATTGCTTCCTTAACCCAAATTTGGAAATTCACGTTTTCTGGAAAAACAAATTTTTCGCCCCCGACAACATGCAGCAAACTTTATCGAAATCGTTGAGCCGTTTTCGAGAACGTGATTACAAATATTTCTTCTTCTGATCTTTGGTAATGGCTTCTTAGTACACGCCTTTATTAAAAATATATGAAAAGTATTGTAAAATTTTAGGTAGGTACCTATAAGTATTGGTATAATATTAGTATCTTGGGTAAAAATATTAGTAAAAAAACGTAAAATGGTTATTATTGCCACATGTACCAACTCCAACACCTACACGACTAAATCTACAGTATTATAAAACTATCTATATAAAAATCCTATCAAAAGAAAATACTGAACACAAAGCTACGGTTATGAAATGCAAATGCAATGCATACAAAAGTCGAATTGAAGGTATAAATAAATAGTTTTTTTTTCTAATACGCTCGACCTATCTATCAGAAATGTCATGACATGACATAGTCAATCTTCGATAAAGGAACTTAATATATCGATGTAGTCAATCGTTTCTAAAATAATTATAATAGTGCATTTTTACTTCAACAGACGGATGGTCTTCAATTATCTTTTTCAGTTGGCGCTGTTTCACGGTGGTATCTTCATCGCTTTCATAGTTCGGGAAAACCTTCAATGTCGCGAGGTATGCCTGGATAAAATCAACATCAGAAAGCATTTGTTCAAATATCTGTAGCTGAATAATCATAGGGAAGTCTCGTAAGGTCATCTCCAACGCTTTAGCGTATAGTACGTAAATGCAAGGGAAATAAGACATCACATCTTCCTTCAAAGAATCTAGGCAAAATTTCCCGAACTCTGCGGCAATTTCTGAACAAATTTTGTCCCAATCGTCAGTCTCATTTGAACTCTGGATTAGTTCTGTCAATCTCACAGTCAACTTCCACATCGTTAACATCAAATAGTTTTCAGATACAGATAAGTTCTGTAACTCATTTTTGATTTTCGTAAACATTTTAACGGGGATGACCATATTGTTTTTGATCACATAAGTATTTAGGTCGGCCAACAGATTTTTGAGTACCTCTTGGATATGACGACGCATGAAGTAACTCCCTTCACGTTTTTCGTTCCACATATCTAGCGAACGTTTTATAAGAGGATGCAAAAGCTCTTCGAATCGCTGCATTTTAATTTCTTCTTTTTTTGTACACAGTAAATAAGCAGAAAGCACCTTTAGCATGCCGATGCCCGAGCTAACGTAACCAGTGTTATTTTCGAATTTGAAGAATCTTTCGTTTATAAACTCTGTTAAAATATCGGCAACGAACTCTGGAGGCATTAACTCCATTATATCTCTTGTATACTCTGCCATTATATCTATATGATACTGGTAATTATCGCTGTTCTTTTTACTGTTGTGAATCAAGGTTTTCAAAAATATGTAGCTTTTCATTAAAAACTTAGGCCTCACACACAGGGGCACATCGCCGACACGTGGCAGTAACTTGTATATTTTATCATCTTCTTGGAAGCTCAAATTATCAATGAAAACTTCCAATAACTCCCACAATTCCTGTGCTTTAGTATCGTTTTTCTCTTTCCGTAATAGCTCAAACATAAGTTGAAAAACTACGGTTCTAATGCTACTATTTTTAGTTTTTTTCCAGATGTTGTAAATGTGTAGTTTGAGTTCGCTGTGGTCCAATTTTAAGAATGCAAGCCGAATACCATGCTTCTGCAGCGAGACGGGAGCATCCAGCAACTTCGGAACTTGCTCTTTGCTGTGGACGCGGCTCAAGTTGTAATATATAGCGAGTAGAGAGGGAAGGGCGTACTGCAGGTAATCCCCCTTCGCGTACTGTAGAATATCTTCCGGCAACGGCTGAGGTCGCGCAATGTGCATGTTTTTAGCAATAACCCTCTGCAAGCTGAGCGAAAGTTCATCCGTTTTACTCCAATCAACTTTAGCTACTACGGGAACATATTTCTTTATAATATTGTTAAGTGCCTTCTGCGGGAGCATAGCACAGATTCCACGAATAAGAGCCTTGTGATTACCAAGTTTATCGAGTCGGGCGACATAGGATTTGGACCAGTCACTGGCCAGAGAGTTTGGCCAGTAAATCCTCAACTTATTCAAAAGCTTTCTTAGAGAGACTGCGTCATTGCAGCAAATTGTTTCTACTTCGTTATTGTATCGTTCTAGCAATGCAGGATCATGTTTTATAGCGTTAAGGCAGACATCCTCAGTTGGATACAAGTTCACTGATTCTTCAAACATGTATTTCCGCCAAGATTTGTTTTTGTTGTATAGTAAGGAAAGATCAGATTTCCAATTATTTTCCTTCTTGATTTTTATGAACTCTTTAATTTTCTTAATTATGAGTGGGTAGTCAGACAAAGCCTTATTCCAATCCAATAATAAGTTAAGTAAATAGTCAAGCCATGTGATGGCTTTGCTGAATTCTTCCTGGTTGTTAATTTCGTTACTCTCTATTGATTTCTTAGCATGTTTAAATAAATAATCAAATACTTTGTTGCCTTCTTCTTTGCTTAGTTTCTTTTGATAATTTTTAAGAGTATTAAATGAAAACTTTTTCTCTATAATCTCTGGTATTGGCTTGCTTTTAAGAAGATTGTGAATAATCACAATTTCTAAACAATTCTGTTCAGTGCTAGCGGATTCAATGTAAACATCCATACTAATGATAATTGTGTCGAGTAAAATCCAGGTAGCATCGTCATATTTATGAATGTCAGTATTAGAGACAACGTTGGTTAGGAACTCTTTCTTGAATTGAATTTCTTCTTTTAAGTGTTGAGCATTGTAGTAAGTCAATACAGTTTTTAGATATTCCATATTTCCATTTGTGCAAAGAAGTAGAACTTTAAGCATTGCGGACTGTTCATATAAGTTCGTTTCAGAGTGAATCAATTGTTTAATTTCAGGGAATGCAATATCGAAAGGTGCGAATTCATACCAAAAGTAACTTGGTGTAAGTGAACATACTGAATTGCATAACAATCTTGTAGCGAATGTATCAGTGCCCCTTTGCAAAGTATTTTCGTCAATTAGTAATATAGCTTTATCAATGAAAAGGTTCTTAACAAAATCAAATTGTTCTTCTTTCTGAATCTTGGAAACAAATAGTTTCATTGTGGCATATTTATAGAAACGCGCGTGTCGATTGGAATGGATATCGTCTTTATTAGCTTGTTTGTACAAGAACTCTTTAATCTCTTCGCTTTTAAAATATTTCACGAATGTAGGTATATGAATCAGTGTTGAATATATTTCGAACTTTTCTTTAATTCTTTCAGAAACTTGTTTCATTATTATGTTTGTAGTTTTAGCGTTGTATTTCGGTCGTTCATGCTTGGATACCCTTTCTACTACATCCAAATATATGTTCAAGTGCGTATTTACTAAGAAAGATGCTGATTCTAATATAACATAACACTTATGTTGTTCATTCGTAGCGGCTTCGAAAATTGACACAGACTTTTCGAAGAGCCGCTTCAACTCGAGATTTTCCATGTGATCCATGTATTTTTGTACGTTTTTCTCTATGAATGGTATTGAGCACCGAGATAGCCATTTTGCTGCGACTTTTGAATCAGTTTCACTTTTCAGAAATTCTTCTACTCTTGATTCGTTTTTCAGGTGTTGCCTTATGAGTTTCGCGAGTTTGATGCCAGCGACGGTTGTCATTTGAGGGAATACCTGGTCTCGTAGATGTTGTGGATTAATGATGTGTTCATATTGATCTTCGACTAACCACTTGCTTTTCTTTAGAGCTCTCGAAACATATAACATGTCCTTAGATTTCAGGACGCTGATGATGTAGTCTACATCTTTTTTATTGCTCGCTATATCTATTTTCATTAAGTTTTCGAGGTCTTGTTCTGCCGGTTTGAATTCTTTTTCATCCAGTGTCTTGTTTTCAGCGATTGCATCTTTTACAAGTTTGTTGTAATTTTTATGTTTCACTCCTAATGTCTCGTTTTTCAAATCTTGCAGCGCCATTTTCTGTAAGCAGTTGAAGAGGGAAGTTTTAGTTAGGTTAGGGGGAAGATTAGTACCTATACTACAACATACGTTGAAACGAAACGTATGTTGTATATATTGTATATATGTATATATGAAACGATGCGGCACAGCTACATAGACATACATAGACAGTTTTTTTTATGAATTTGGCCGATTAGTGTGTAACTAGCTGACCCATTCGCAATCGCTACGCAAACACTACCTACAAAAATAAATTTATTTTCAGTATCCCTTGAAATTATTTGCAATAAACGGAGAAGTGCGAGTGAGACTTGCGCCCTGATGGTTCCTTACTGTAAAATATTAAGTACTAGAAAATCGCTTTTGGAAGCGATGGTCAAACGGCAGTTTGTACTCGTGTACAGTTTTCTTCTTCTATAGATGCGTTTTGTTTGATACATGAATGTATCTACTTTATTTATTTTAGGGTTCCGTACCTCAACAGGAAAAACGGGACTGATGATGATTAAACTTAGCAACCTTCCCTTAACTTCCGTCAGCTGTGTCCTCTTACGTTTGTAGAATAGTAGGTATCTAAGTACCTACTCTGTGGCATCACACAGCACTAACCTATTATTCTACTTACTTCTGGTTTATCAATCTTGCATTAAATTGGTCAAACAATATAAGATAGGTAACAAATAACCTGTAATAACTTCGAAACCTATCACTGTGTGTGGTCCGACACGCGCTTGGCTGCTTTATAAATAAATAAATAATGCTGGAAAGTTCACACAACATTATCTAGCTCTAAGCTAGGCAGAGCTTGTATTATGGGTACTAGATTACTGATATACCTACTTAATACAATACATTACATAAATAGATATTTTTTATTATAAGTACATTGAGTACACCCTGAACAAATATCTGCAGGTTGCACAAATATTTGTTCCGAGGCGGGAATCGAACCCGCAACCTCCTGCGTCGCAGGCGAACTTTCGCCTGCCGCGCCATTGAGGTCGTCAGGTTTATAAGTACCTATATCAGTTATATCTTGAAATGAAATTGAAATGAAATGAAATTTAATTTATTTTACAACAAACATTACATATATGTATACACCAAAAGTACAATCTTATAAGTATTTATTTTTTACATGTTAAATTTGTTCTGTACCTACTTTATTGGATAAACATTAGTACCCAAACTAGGAATACCTGTGTTATGGCGTACTAATGCCCTCCGCCAAACGATGTAAATTTATATAATTACTAAAGACTGTAGACAGTAAATGATTAAAAAATTAAAGACAATAGTAGATTAAATTTAGGCTAATTTTAAATGTGTTTTCTTTTATATATTGTATAATAATATATTTATTAATAATAGTAATATTATATAAAATATACATATATATACAATAAAAAAGAAAAAAAAAACTCTTAGTAGGAAACAAATAAATAAACATAAAACATGCAAAAAAGATGCCTTGCGTAACCAGGTAAACTCCATAGTTACACAACTTACACAAGGGCTACTAATAAAGCTTCAGTAGAAGCATAGTCCTGGTCCAAAAGCCAGGCTTTTACAACTTGCTTACATTTAAACGTGGTAAGGGCATAGAATTTAAGGTTTTTATTAAGCTTCTTATAAATATAAGAACTCATAATTTTGTAATTTTGTTATCTAGTACACAACACAGGCTCTGCTTAGCTTGGGTGCTTTGATATCTCAAGAAGGACAAACTTGACCTATATTGTCGGGTGTTCAATATATTAACGCATATCACATCATCCAAGCGTGGCGCAGCACAAAGAGACTCATCTTCTCTCATCTCCTCATAACAACGGAGCGAACAGGTGAAAATTCCGACAGGCTATTTATCTCTCAAGTGGCTGCCGCGAGATAATTCACCACACCGCACAGGAATAAAAGTAAGGCGCACAGACATTGAAGATGTGGTCTGTGCGGCGCGTCAGCCAGCCCGCTACTTACCGTCACCCCACACCGTTACTGCTAATCGCTTCCACACTATCAACGATATCGTCGACAACACGGTGCTGGACGAAGGGGAGTACGAACAGACCACTGGCGGGCATAGGCTTTGTTATAGGGTCCCGTTGACACCTTTTGAGTAGGTACGGAACCCGAACCCATAATGTTAGGCACCTACCCGACTTATTAAGGCGCTATAGGGCCAACGAAAATTTTTATGTCAGGGTGTGAAGCACGCGGGGTCGCCCCGCCCACTGAGCGGGACGCAGGATGCGCCGAGTTCAATGACCCGAATTCTATCGGCGGGTAAGAGCGTTTTCACAATTTCCGATCCGATATCCTTATCGGAACACATTTCCATACATTTTGTCGGTATCTGATATTGGAGACCGATAAAATGTATGAAAATTACGGCCGATAACGGTATCGCATCGGATAGTGTGGAAACTCTCTAAGGCGCCTTGCTATTATTTTCGCACATACGGTCATAAAGTAGTAAAATATGCGCACAAAAAATAATAAGTTTTAGTGCTAGTAATAAATAAATAATAAAGAATTTTTACGTAAGTTTTTTTATTATTTCTGTTGGATATTTGGATAATCACATTACCTATAAAAATGGATCGTCAGGAAGGTATCTAGTTGTGGCAGAAAATCAGATGTTCCATAAACAAAATAAGTACCTCATGATTCGATCCTAAGAAATTACCTCTCTGTCTCCTCCAGTGGATGTGTGCAGTGGTCTGTCCGACCTAAGAGTAGGCCCTCCGTCTCTTTCTGAGGAAGAGTGCAGGGGTGTGTGTCCGGCCTAAGAAATTACCTCTCCGTCTACTCCAGTGGATGTGTGCAGTGGTCTGTCCGACCTAAGAGTAGGCCCTCCGTCTCTTTCTGAGGAAGAGTGCAGGGGTGTGTGTCCGGCCTAAGAAATTACCTCTCCGTCTACTCCAGTGGATGTGTGCAGTGGTCTGTCTGACCTAACAGTATACCCTCCGTCTCTTCCCGTGGAAGAGTGTCGTGGTGTGTGTCTGGCCTAAAAAATTACCTCTCCGTCTCCTCCAGTGGATGTTTATAGTGGTCTGTCCGAACAAAGAGTAGCCCCTCCGTCTCTTCACGTGGAAGAGTGTCGTGGTGTGTCTGGCCTAAAAAATTACCTCTCCGTCTCCTCCAGTGGATGTTTACAGTGGTCTGTCCGACCTAACAGTATACCCTCTATCTCTTCCCGTGGAAGAGTGTCGTGGTGTCTAGCCTAAAAAATTACCTCTCCGTCTCCTCCAGTGGATGTTTACAGTGGTCTGTCCAAACAAAGAGTAGCACCTACGTCTCTTCCTGTGAAAGAATGCCGTGATGTGTTTCCGGCCTCAGAAAATACTTCTCCGTCTCCTCACGTGGATGTGTGAAGTGGTATGTCCGGCCTAAGAGTTACCCTCCGGTTTTTCCTATGGAAGAGTGCTGTGGTGTTTTTCGGGCCTAAGAAGATACCTGTACGTCACCTCACGTGGATGTGTGCAGTGGTCTGTCTGGCCTAAGAGTAGACCCTCCATTAGTTCCCGTGGAAGAGTGCCGTGATGTGTGTCCGCCCTAAAAAAATACCTGTGCGTCTCCTCAAGTGGATGTGTGAAGTGGTATGTCCGGCCTAAGAGTAACCCTCCGTTTTTTCCTATGGAAGAGTGCTGTGGTGTTTGTCCGGCCTAAGAAAATACCTGTGCGTCACCTCACGTGGATGTTTGCAGTGGTCTGTCTGGCCTAAGGGAAGACTCTCCGTGTCTTTCCATGAAAGTGTGCCGAGGTGTGTGTCCGGCCTAAGAAAATACCTGTCCGTCACCTCACGTGGATGTGTACAGTGGTCTGTCTGGCCTAAGGGAAGACCCTTCGTGTCTTCCCGTGGAAGAGTGTCGTGGTGTGTGTCCGACCTAAGAAAATACCTGTGCGTCACCTCACGTGGATGTGTGCAGTGGTCTGTCTTGGCTAAGAGTAGACCCTCCGTCTGTTCCCGTGGAATAGTGCCGTGATGTGTGTCCGGCCTAAGAAAATACCTGTCCGTCTCCTTCCGTGGATGCATTGAGCATCACATCAATCTACAAATTCTACCTATATCATTCTACAATTTTCAATGTAATAACTACTCATTTTGATTTCTAGCACAGATAATGTATGGTAGTAAATGTGTTACTACCATACATAACATACATACCATACCACCCATCCAAAGGACGACGATTTTGGCATAGTCGTCAGCCGCCATTTAGTTTTATTTTTAAGTTAGAGGCGCACTTTAAAAAAATTACATTTTCTAGAGGGTACTGGTCATTCGCAAAACATCCACTTCTCATAATGTACACCGCACTTTTCTAACTATATTTTTTTTTTCATAAAAGCTGGATATGGGTTACTGGCTCACTGACTCATTGACATCGTTATTCTCCTAGAAGGAGTCGTTTTAGTGATGGGTCATGTTCTAGGAAAGTGTTTAGTTTTTTAATCAGACTCGAGAAAAAATCTGTCATTTCAAAAATCCAAGCTGACCAAAACCTTTCTTCGAAATGGTGACCGATCGGATCCGTTCAAACGACGCATCCTACTGTTTTTTGGGATAGATTAAAGAATAAAATAAAAAAAATAAAAAAATAGATTGCTGCTCTAAAATGGGTTTTTTAAACAGACTTGTCCGACTAGAATTTGGTGAATTAAAGTTTTTTACCAAAGTTAACACTCGAAAATTTGGTTTATATAGAACTGTTGTAAGTATCTTGGTGTATATAGGGTGCAAAATCACAACTTTTTTAAAAACCATGATGGCGCATGGCGGATTGTTTGGTGGTCATTTTGTAGAATCGTAAAGTTTTCAATTTTCAAATTGAAAAAAGAGACTGCGGGCATGGCCGGAGCTTGATGACTAGTAAAGGGCTATCGTGTGGGAGAACAAGTGGTGTTGCCTGGTGGAAATTGCAACTTTTTTACTTTTCGTTACATTTTACTTGTATTTATATTTTACTTTTAAAACCAAGAAGTCAAAATGTAATCATATGAAAAAAGAAAAAAGTATAAAATAAAAAAACTCAAAAAAAAAAAAAAAAAAAGTCATTTTATGAAAAGTCCAGTGTACATATTGCGAATAATGGAGATGTCCAGAAGTGGTATAATATTCTGAGAAAATTTCAGAAGTTATGAAATATATCTAAAAAAGCTTATTTATTGGGCTACTCGATTACATAAATTTTATACATTATAAAACCTCCGTTTCCGAAAAAAAATAAAATTGTTCTTGAAGGGAAAACATAATGAAACAAACATGCCAAAACCACACGTGTGTAATAAATAAATAAATAAATAATGCTGGACAGTTCACATTACACATTTCACATTTTTTATCTAGCCCCAAGCTAAGCAGAGCTTGTGTTATGTGTACTAGATAACTGATATACTTAATACAATATATTACATAGATAGATATTTTTTATTATACATAAAAATACCCAAAACACCCTAAACAAATATCTGCGATCGCACATAAAATAAATTATTCTATTTCGTCTTCTTCTGCCTGTACCCAAAGATATGATGACTAAAATATTATCTAACACGAAAATATGCTATTTCGTCTTCTTCTTCCTGTGCCCAAAGATATGATGACTAAAATATTCTTCTTGAATGGAATACGTGCTAACACACAATTTACAATAAATTTATCTGTGCCCTGAGCTACCTGAAAAATACATATGTTTATAAGGAGGCGAGGAATGTAGGTACCTATGCATATTGCTAAAGGTACTATTATCATTACAGGCAGCTCCTATCTATTAGTGAACTCTCCAACAGTGTAGGTAGGTATCTACTTAGAATGTATCCTGAACCTACACAGAACAGAAAAACTAATAAGTGAAGTATTAGTAATAACGCGACAACATGGAACGAAGGTAGGATAGTCGTATGAAAAGTTCTTTGTGGTTGTCTGTCTGCGGCCTGTCTCGCTAGCTAGAGAGTATCAAAATTCCTTAGTCTGCCTTCCAAAGAGCGTCAAGTTCACCTTTTGGGAGTGTTACAAGTTCTAACTTTATTTTGAAAAACACAACATTTGAATCAAGTTTAAAAAAATTGAGGTACATTTATTATTTTTCATTAGCTGAAAAATAGCCAAATAAATGCCCTTTATCCGTAAATAACTATTATGTTGCTTAGAATTTCTAGTTATTTTTATACCGGCCTTCATATATTTTTTGGACATCTCCTTTAGTCTATTTGAGCAAAAAAATTGAGTGTATATTTTGCGAAGTGGAGGTTATGCGAAGTTGTCATATTGAGAATAAGTGCGGTGTACATTACAAGAAGTGGACGTTTTGCGAATGAGTTGTATCCTCTAGCCATAGCACAATAACTAGTGGGCCGGTGGTGAGTGAGGTGCGAGCAGCTGGCGTACAGTTTTCCTTTGCCGCTTACTCGCGTGTATGCACAAACCTCTACAAACCCCTGCAAACCCTACCAACACTACAAACCCCTACAAAATCCTACAAACCCTACAAACTCCTTCCAACGCCTACGAACCTCTATAAATCTACTTTGATTTTGACCCTTAACCTTGACCTTGACCTGTACCTGTACCTGTACCTGTACCTGTACCTGTGCCTGTACCTGTGTCTGTACCTGTACCTGTAATTATACCTGTACCTGTACATGCTCCTGCACTAATTAATACGAATGTCGCCTCTTCGTTTATCTCACTCACTCGACCATCGTTCCACTCAGTGGAATCGTTCCACTTCGTGTCACGCTGGTCTCGTTAGCTCGATAAGCTACAGCAAAGTTAATTTGAAGAGAGAAAACTAACGTAATATTCGTAATCAGCACCCACAAATTACTTGAAAACGACACCCATATTAGTTTTTTTCTGATCTTACCATTTTATAGGGTTACCAGCTTATTTTATTTTATTTTTATTTTGTTCTTTTAGGAAAACTTACAGCTAGGTACACAAATAAACAAGTAAATATAAAATAGAAAGCCAATTAAAAGTTTCCACACATATTACAGAATTTAACAAGAAATAGAAAATAACAAGTAGACAGACAAATAACTAATACACATATTAAACAACAATCTATAATTTAGGTATAAAAGTAAAGTAAATATTATTAAGCACACGCTTTAATGTTGTGGAGGAGGTATTGAATAAGTCAATATCGACCTCTCGCGCCACTGCATTAAAACAACTGCACGCTCTTAGTAAATATGAGTTTTGCCTATAGTTGGAATTAACTAATGGAATGCTAAGAAGGTTAGAACTTCTCAATGGTAGTTTAGGAGTTCGAAGCCCCAATTGGCCGAGTAGCTCAGGACAGTCGACCAAGCCGCTTGCAATATTTAGAAGATAGGATAAGTCAGCGATACGCCTTCTCTCTTTTAATGGGAGGATATGGAATTTCCTACAACGCGCGGAATAATTGGGTATAAACGTCTTCGACCTGAACTGTAAATATCTAAGAAAACGTTTCTGTATTCTTTCGATACGGGCTATGTATATGTCATAGCGAGGGTTCCAAACCTGAGACACGTATTCAAGATGACTCCTAACATAGGCGCAATATAGTATCTTAAAAGTCTTTACCTGCTCAAATTCAGACGACATCCTTATTACAAAACCTAAAGCTCTAGAAGCTTTCTTGATAATATTGTCAATATGAATGTCGAACAGCAACTTAGAGTCAAATGTGATACCAAGATCCCTAATAGAAAATACTCTCTCGACAGGGGTATCTTTAAGCATATAGTTAAAAACTAACGGCTGCGGTTTGCGTGTAAAGGAGCAAATATAGCATTTAGAGACATTAAGGTCTAATTTATTAGCAATGCAGTAATTCTGAAACCTATCGAGATCACCTTGAAGTTTAACTACGTCTTCACTGGTTTTTACAGGGCATAAGATTTTCATGTCATCAGCATAAAGCAGGAACTTAGAATGAAGAAAGCTAGACGAGATATCGTTGATAAAAATAATAAAGAGGAGTGGCCCCAGCAAGGAACCTTGTGGTACACCCGACGGAATGCACAAGGCCGAAGACGTATACCCATTCAGTACTACAGTCTGAGATCTATTCCGGACGTAGGAGGAAAACCACCTGAATAGGTTACCCCTTATACCTGCAATGTGCAGCTTGCGCAGTAAGATGATGTGGTCTATTCGGTCGAACGCCTTGCTATAGTCGGTATAAATGACGTCAACTTGAGCAGGTTCAGACATATGGTGTGATAGGTAGTCACTGCAAAGAATTAGATTTGAGGTAGTTGACTTCCCCTTCAGAAAACCATGTTGAGAATCTGAGAACGTGTGCTTCAATGCAGGATATAGCTGATTATACACCAACCGCTCAAGAACCTTAGCAAAGACACATAGTTTTGAAATTGGCCGATAGTTTTCTACCATATTTTTAGCCCCCTTTTTATGAATAGGTGTAATATATGCAGACTTCCAAATTTTAGGGACTATACCATCATCAAGGGATCTTTTATATAGTAGGGAAAGCGGAACTGCCAAGCTAGATGCACATCTGAAAATAAAGACAGGAGGAATGTGGTCCGGTCCAGCAGATTTTTTTAAATCAAGTGATTTGAACAATTTAGCGACATCCGATTCAAAAATTTCGATTGACGATATATCTGATGAAGATAGGGTTACGTCAAGAGCGTTGACATTTGTGGTATTAGATGAGGGGTTATTTAGGAAAGTAGAATGAAAGTAATCGCTAAACATTTCACAAATTTCAACTCCTTTGTCAGATGAGCACTGGCCAAATTTTAATACAGAAGGATATGAGTTAGATTGGTTTTTGCTTTTAACGTATGACCAAAAAGCCCGGGGGTTTTCTTTAATTCTTTCTTCAACAGAAGCAATGTAGTCATTAAATAATTCTAATTCTAAAGTTTTAGCACGTTCGCGTAGGATAACAAACGATTCGTAGTCTGCACGATTCCTGTACCTCTTAAATTTGGAATGAAACTTAGATTTTTCTTTTAAAATTTTAATTAGAGGGGTTTTGTACCATAGGGGATATTTAGTTGAGAAATTTACTACTTTAGACGGTATATAACTATTGCGGAGGTCAGTTAATACATCATAAAGAAATGAAACAGCATCATTAAAAGATTTATTGTGAAGTTCATGTTGCCAGTTAAAAGCATCTAATTTAGAGGAAATTGCTGTATAGTCACCAAGGTCGTACAAATACTTACTGTATGGCCTAGGTGTAAGCTTGTCTAATTTTACAAAATCAGCAGATATGCAAAGCGCCTTATGATGCGGGTCTTCTGGTACCAGCGGACTACTACAATGTGAAACTGTGATTAAGCTGCTAGAAAAAATAAGATCCAATATTCTATTGTTTACGTTTGAAAAAGAGTTGAATTGTAGTAAGTGGCAAATATCAAAATTATCAAATAAATCCAACTGATAAGAACCAACTATGTTATTGGGCTGGGAAGAGACCCCATCGCCCGACACGGACCAGGTTATATTGGGTACCTACTAACTTACCCACGTAACCGAAAAATTTAAGTAATATTCGTAATCAGCAACTACAAATTACTCAAAAACGACACCCATATTAGTTTTTTCTTATATTACCTTTACGCAGGGTTGCCAGGTTACCTTCCTACTCACTTACATACGTACCTGACTGCAAATTTGATGATTTATTCGCAATCAGCACCTCCAAATTTCTCGAAAACGCCACCCATATCGTTTTTTTCAGTCTCTCGATTATACAAGCACCGTTTCCTCCCAGGGTTACCAACAATATACAAATTTATATAGGCAAAGGTTATTTTTAAGGGTTTCCTTCATAATACCACATACATTTTATCATCAAAAACTTAATTTTTTATATATATTTGGAGAAAATCTAAGAAATTGCCCTAAAAACGGGGAAAATATTTCCACCTGGCAACACCACTTGTCCTCCCACTCAACAGCCCTATACAAGTAATCAAGCTAAGTGTTGCACACAGTCTCTTTTTTTCAATTTGTAAATTTTATATTCCACCATTTAACAAAATGGCCGCCACACCATCTGCCATCTTGGTTTTGAAAAAAGTTAGGATTTTCGTATATTCACCGAGATGCTGGCAACATTTCTGCATATACAAAATTTTCGAGTGTTAACTTTGGTACAAGACTTTAATTAACCAAAGTCTAGTCGGACAAGTCTGTTTAAAAAAGCCATTATAGAGCAGCCTTCTGTTTTTTTTTGTTTGTAACATTTTTCTTTAATCTTTCCCATAAAACAGTAGGACGCGTCGTTTGAACGGATCCGATCGGTCACCGTTTCAAAGAACTGTTTTGGTCAGGACCAAAAGTGCGGTGTACATTATGAAAAGTGGACGTTTTGCGAATAAGCCGTATCCTCTAGCCATTTATGTACAGTTTTCAAAGTGCGCCACTAACTTGAAAATAAAACTAAATGGTGGCTGACGACTATACCAAAATCGTCGACGCCCTTTGGATGGTGGTAGCCGGTAACACATTTACTACCATACATTTTCTGTCCTAGTAATCAAAATGTAGTTAACATTGAAAATCGTATCCTAATGCAATAGGTGGAATTGGTACATTGATGTGATGCTCATTGCATCCACGGGAGGAGACGTAGAGGTTTTTTTTTTGGCTGGACACACACCACAGCCCTCTTCCATGGGAAAAAACGGAGGGTTACTCTTAGGTCGGACATACCACGTTACATATCCACGTGAGGTGACGGACAGGTATTTTCTTAGGCCGGACAAACACCACAGCACTCTTCCATAGGAAAACACGGAGAGTTACTCTTAGGCCGGACATACCACTTCACACATCCACTTGAGGAGACGGAGAGGTATTTTCTTAGGCCGGACACACATCACGGCACTCTTCCACGGGAACAGACGGAGGGTCTACTCCTAGGCCAGATAGACCACTGCACACATTCACGTGAGGTGACGCACAGGTATTTTCTTAGGCTGGACAAACAACACAGCACTCTTCCATAGGAAAAAACGGAGGGTTACTCTTAGGCCGGACATACCACTTCATACATCCACTTGAGGAGACGGAGAGGTATTTTCTTAGGCCAGACAAACACCACAATACTCTTCCATAGGAAAAAACGGAGGGTTACTCTGAGGCCGGACATACCACTTCACACATCCACTTGAGGAGACGGAGAGGTATTTTCTTAGGCCAGACAAACACCACAACACTCTTCCATACGAAAAAACGGAGGGTTACTCTTAGGCCGGACATACCACTTCACACATCCACTTGAGGAGACGGAGAGGTATTTTCTTAGACCGGACACACATCACGGCACTCTTCCACGGGAACAGACGGAGGGTCTACTCCTAGGACAGATAGACCATTGCACACATCCACGTGAGGTGACGCACAGGTATTTTCTTAGGCTGGACAAACAACACAGCACTCTTCCATAGGAAAAAACGGAGGGTTACTCTTAGGCCGGACATACCACTTCATACATCCACTTGAGGAGACGGAGAGGTATTTTCTTAGGCCAGACAAACACCACAATACTCTTCCATAGGAAAAAACGGAGGGTTACTCTTAGGCCGGACATACCACTTCACACATCCACTTGAGGAGACGGAGAGGTATTTTCTTTGGCCAGACAAACACCACAGCACTCTTCCATAGGAAAAAACGGAGGGTTACTCTTAGGCCGGACATACCACTTCACACATCCACTTGAGGAGACGGAGAGGTATTTTCGTAGGCCGGACACACATCACGGCACTCTTCCACGGGAACAGACGGAGGGTCTACTCCTAGGCCAGATAGACCACTGCACACTTCCACGTGAGGTGACGCACAGGTATTTTCTTAGGCTGGACAAACAACATAGCACTCTTCCATAGGAAAAAACGGAGGGTTACTCTTAGGCTGGACATACCACTTCACACATCCACTTGAGGAGACGGAGAGGTATTTTCTTAGGCCAGACAAACACCACAACACTCTTCCATAGGAAAAAACGGAGGGTTACTCTTAGGCTGGACATACCACTTCACACATCCACTTGAGGAGACGGAGAGGTATTTTCTTAGGCCAGACAAACACCACAACACTCTTCCATAGGAAAAAACGGAGGGTTACTCTTAGGCCGGACATACCACTTCACACATCCACTTGAGGAGACGGTGAGGTATTTTCGTAGGCCGGACACACATCACGGCACTCTTCCACGGGAACAGACGGAGGGTCTACTCCTAGGCCAGATAGACCACTGCAAACATCCACGTGAGATGACGCACAGGTATTTTCTTAGGCTGGACAAACAACACAGCACTCTTCCATAGGAAAAAACGGAGGGTTACTCTTAGGCCGGACATACCACTTCACACATCCACTTGAGGAGACGGAGAGGTATTTTCTTAGGCCGGACACACATCACGGCACTCTTCCACGGGAACAGACGGAGGGTCTACTCCTAGGCCAGATAGACCATTGCACACATCCACGTGAGGTGACGCACAGGTATTTTCTTAGGCTGGACAAACAACACAGCACTCTTCCATAGGAAAAAACGGAGGGTTACTCTTAGGCCGGACATACCACTTCATACATCCACTTGAGGAGACGGAGAGGTATTTTCTTAGGCCAGACAAACACCACAATACTCTTCCATAGGAAAAAACGGAGGGTTACTCTTAGGCCGGACATACCACTTCACACATCCACTTGAGGAGACGGAGAGGTATTTTCTTTGGCCAGACAAACACCACAGCACTCTTCCATAGGAAAAAACCGAGGGTTACTCTTAGGCCGGACATACCACTTCACACATCCACTTGAGGAGACGGAGAGGTATTTTCTTAGGCCAGACAAACACCACAACACTCTTCCATAGGAAAAAACGGAGGGTTACTCTTAGGCCGGACATACCACTTCACACATCCACTTGAGGAGACGGAGAGGTATTTTCGTAGGCCGGACACACATCACGGCACTCTTCCACGGGAACAGACGGAGGGTCTACTCCTAGGCCAGATAGACCACTGCACACATCCACGTGAGGTGACGCACAGGTATTTTCTTAGGCTGGACAAACAACACAGCACTCTTCCATAGGAAAAAACGGAGGGTTACTCTTAGGCTGGACATACCACTTCACACATCCACTTGAGGAGACGGAGAGGTATTTTCTTAGGCCAGACAAACACCACAACACTCTTCCATAGGAAAAAACGGAGGGTTACTCTTAGGCCGGACATACCACTTCACACATCCACTTGAGGAGACGGTGAGGTATTTTCGTAGGCCGGACACACATCACGGCACTCTTCCACGGGAACAGACGGAGGGTCTACTCCTAGGCCAGATAGACCACTGCAAACATCCACGTGAGATGACGCACAGGTATTTTCTTAGGCTGGACAAACAACACAGCACTCTTCCATAGGAAAAAACGGAGGGTTACTCTTAGGCCGGACATACCACTTCACACATCCACTTGAGGAGACGGAGAGGTATTTTCTTAGGCCGGACACACATCACGGCACTCTTCCACGGGAACAGACGGAGGGTCTACTCCTAGGCCAGATAGACCATTGCACACATCCACGTGAGGTGACGCACAGGTATTTTCTTAGGCTGGACAAACAACACAGCACTCTTCCATAGGAAAAAACGGAGGGTTACTCTTAGGCCGGACATACCACTTCATACATCCACTTGAGGAGACGGAGAGGTATTTTCTTAGGCCAGACAAACACCACAATACTCTTCCATAGGAAAAAACGGAGGGTTACTCTTAGGCCGGACATACCACTTCACACATCCACTTGAGGAGACGGAGAGGTATTTTCTTTGGCCAGACAAACACCACAGCACTCTTCCATAGGAAAAAACCGAGGGTTACTCTTAGGCCGGACATACCACTTCACACATCCACTTGAGGAGACGGAGAGGTATTTTCTTAGGCCAGACAAACACCACAACACTCTTCCATAGGAAAAAACGGAGGGTTACTCTTAGGCCGGACATACCACTTCACACATCCACTTGAGGAGACGGAGAGGTATTTTCTTAGGCCAGACAAACACCACAGCTCTCTCTTCCACGGGAAGAAACGGAGAGTCAACTCTTTGGTCAGACAGACCACAGCACATCCCACATCCACTAGAGGGGACGGAGAGGTAATTTCTTTGGCCAGATCTCTACTCCTACTAGGTATGTAGCTATCTAAAGTAACAGTATGAAGTCAGAGTTTATTCGCAAAACAAATCGGATAATGTATTTGTTTACCTAGGTTTACTTTTACTTACCTTTGTCACAGAATAAATAATAGTACAAGTACCTATGTTGGCTCTTTTCATAATTATGATTTGCGAGTAGCCTGACTTGATAGTTTCCATTTCATCCGTAGTCACGTGACCGATGGCGGGAAAATTGACACAGATCCTGCCTCGATGCGGTCTGCGACCGGTCTGAGCAAGCCGAGCGCACGCTCTGGTACTTATATTTGTGTTTAAAAAATTATTTAAAAAAATCCCGTTTGGTTTTGCTAAATTTTGTTATTGACTTCACTAATTTAAATAAAAATGAACATGACACCAAGTGTTTCATAAGTTAAAACGTGAAAGAAGTAAGTCAAAAATATGATTTCAATTTTAAAAAGGTGGTATCCTTGTGTTTTTTTTTTATTGAGTGAAGTAATCCAAATAGTGTATTGAATTAATGATTTCACTAGATAAAATGATCAAGAATATCATATATTTTTTTCTTCATAGAAAACTATAAGAATTCTTATCAAAAACTTTAAAATTCTAGAGACATTTGAGAACCTATGGCGTCTTAAGTACTAACCATCGCATACCAGTTTGAAGCGAAACCTAATTAGTTGCCTATATATACACACAGACACGTCAAACTTATAACACCCCTTCGTTTTTACGTCGGGGGTTAAAAATACCTAAAATGTATACTTACAAAAGTAATAATACTACCTACCTATTTGATAGCCAAAGCGCGGTTCGTAATCTTCATTAGTCGAACACTATCTGAATCTAGATTTTCCGTAAATACTTCACCTATACCTACACGGAAACTAAAAATAATCTCTGCCGAATGCCGAATCCCACTTATCAAAAATCGCGATGATCTCACCCACATCGCCAATAAGAACAACATTCAAAGAGCTAATTGCTAAATGCATTTGTTTTAAACTTTATATCAATAGTTAAGTAGGTACATATTAACATTTTGTGATAAAATTACTTACCTACCGGTGTTCTTTTACACAAAGCACGTCGGTAAAAGAAAAACAATGTTTCATGTAGCTATAGTGTGTTTTGTGTGTGTACTTATTAACTTTTAATATACTACACTCTTGGTCTGTGATCTACAAAACAGACTAAAAATCGTAGATCAAGATTGAAAAATGAACGTACTAAAATGAATGAAGCTTATCAGAATGACCACAAATAAACATATATCTCGGTCACGTTTCGAATGTGGCGCGAAATTCAAATTGAAATAGCAGTCGCTGTCGAGTGTTGTTGATCCTTCGAAATATGTTTTTCTAATCTACACGACTAGTTCCGACTACGTGAAAAAATAGTCCAAACGGCTCAACTAATAGTTGATTCTCATGGTATCCCGAATTCCCGAACGGTCCATCAGAGTTGGATTTGTCGAACTTGGACCTTCATAGTTGAATCAAAGGAGTACCTAACTATTATTAATTGGTGACTAACTATGAGTAATTATTAGGTAGGTATGAAACAAATTCTAAAAACCATATTTTGATTTGTCTTAGGTATGAATGAGCATACACACAAACATCGCTAAGATAAAATTAAAACGCTAATTTGCCACGCATACCTACACAAAAAAAAAGAAAGTAAAACTACCAACGAAACAAAAAAAACAGTGATCCATAAATAAAGACTATGGATTTGTAAATTTTACCCTTGAACTTGAGTAGCATCCGTGGGTCACATGTTGTTTTATATATAATTCTATAGAAAAAAAAACGACTTCAAAGCTAGGAATTTATCCCAAGTACAAGATTTTATAAAATTAGAAATTGGAACCGTTTGCTGATCAAAATGAGCCTAAACACGGCCAGTCTACTATTATCCATCAAGGAGTTCCGTTGTCCACCGTCCTTCTCTATCAGATAAGCTCGCTCTAACATTAGTGATCGGAACCGTGTGCTGAACAAAATGAGCCTCTTAACTAATTTTAGTTTAGTTAGGTAGTCTAGTTTGTGCCAAGGGGATCGACACCTCTGTAGACATGACTAGTGTTTCAAGTGCCATTCAAAACAAAGTAAATTGACTTGACCACAGATATAAATTTGTGGCCTTGACCACTGAGGGCCTACCACAGGTTTGTCCAAGTTTTGCATTCGGTATCCCGACTATCGAATTCAGAGTCGATATTTGTTTGTAAGTATGGTTTTAATGAGTTTCTCAACAAGTCCGCTAGGGGCGCTCATCATTTTCTCCATACAAAAACGACATTTCGAGTAGCAATTCGGTTTTCGTTATTCCGGAGTTGTAACAAATTACAATTTGTAATTGGCCCTCTGAGCCGGTAATCACTACGTTTTGGACTTGACCTTGTCTTGAACGACACTTGTCTACGGTAAACATTGAGATATCAATGAAGATAAACAACAAATAAACAAGTTTATAGTTTATTGTGATTTGTTAATATAAAATATACCTATCAATTATGGTTGTCTTAGTCATAAATAATTATTAAGTTTGTTGGATACAAGAGTATTACTTTTACTTTATAATATCTTAATTATGACATAATAACATAGCCATATAAGTTTATTACTTGCGTAGATATTAAAAACTATGCCGAACTATTAATATTTTTATCAGTTGAGAGCGACATTTTTATATTTCTCGGTATCCAACTCCGCCTTCTCGTTGTAGGTACCTACACCTGATTTTCAATTCTAACGTGAAGACAGGGTTGCTTTCACTAAGACACCCTAGTTGTTAGTAGGAATGTAATCAGTTAGAGAGCGGCATTTTTATATTTCTCGGCATCCAAGTCAGGCTTCTCGTTGTACACCTGATGATAATGCATTTTCAATTCGTCCGAAGGATGCGAGAATAGTATTTTGCGTATTTCTTTAAGTCTTTCCTTTTCCTTGTCGCTATAAAGAGTATCAATATATCTCGGTAATATAGAATATACCATCAAATAAACTTCTTTGTCATCGCTACTTTGTAATATACATTTAAAATATTCCATAGTCTCAGTTTGTAAAATCGAATATGACAAAAAGGAATCGAAAAAGTCTTCGAGTCCACGGGAAAATGGAATGTAGACTGATGGGTATAAGCGCTTCAGGTCTTCTTTCAGCAGTTGGACGCAATACTTCGCAAAATGTGGGGCAATCTCCATGTGTAGCTCAGCATATAATTTCTCTAGTTTATCGTCAGATTGAGATTCATTCATTTCCTTGAGGCTTAATTTGGTTAGTGTTTCTTTGTGTTCATCAACCAATTTTATGAACTCCACCGCCAGATTCCAAGATGTAAGAAACACGTAGTCTCTTTGTGGTGACAATGCGGCTTCTAGCTTCAATTGTACGCTCTGAAAAGTTTTTACAGGAATGCTCATTTTTTTAGCTAAGTTGTAATCATCGATGTAGAACAAAAGTTTCGTCAAAATTTCTTTCAGGTTGAGCTTGACATGGTACTCTCCATCGTGTACTTCATTCCACAATGGCAAGTTTCTGTCTAGCAGTGGTACGAGAAACCGTTCATACCGCTGTGCCGCCGCCTCTTCATCCTTACAAGTTAAGATAAATGATGCTACCATTCTCCCATTATCATACATATTGTCGTGGTTCTTCGAGAATTTCTCGTCTATGTTCTTCAACATGATGTTCACGACGAAGTCATCATCTAAGTATTCCATAATTTCAGGAGATTTGTACTCCATATTGCTTATGATCGATTCACAGTTAGCCCTTGCGGGTAAGGCCTTCAAGAATTTAAATCCTTTCATGAAAAACTTGGGTCGAACAATAAGTGGCACGTCTGCTACTTCTCCTAATTTCTTGTAAATTAATTTATTTTCTTCAGAAGATAAATTATCAATAAACGCACTTAATACTTCCCATATCTCATTGATATGAGCCGTATTCTTCTCTTTGCACAAGAGAGCGTGCGTGTGTGTGAAAAGTACTGTTCGAATGGAAGAGTTCTTTGTAGAATTCCAAATTTCTGTTAAGATTGGTTTTAGCTCCTGAGAATTTAGCTTGCTGAAAGCGTAACGTACGCCAAACTTTTGCAATGAAACCGGCGCATCCAACAGTTTAGGTATGTATTTTCGAACTTTACTTGCACTCAATTGACTTAGAATGGAGTTGAGTGAGGGTACCGCATACTGCAAATAGTCCCCTTTAGCGTACCATAGAACAATCTCAAGAGGAGATAGAGGTCTTGCTTTTGATATGTTCTTTGCTATTTGCTTCTGAAGACTGAGAACGAGTTCATCGATTTCATCCCAATTGATCTTACTTTCGGAAGGTACATATTTCTTGGCGAAATCGTTTAATTGTTTTTTAGGGAGAAGAGTGCAGAGTCCGATTACAAGAGCCTTATGTCCTCCAGGTTTCTCGAGACGATTAAGATACGATGTCTTCCATTCCTCGGCTAAAGAGTCTGACCAGTAGATTTTCACCTTACTGAGCAGTCCTGTTAACAATATTGCGTCGTTTTTAAACATAGCCTCAAGCTCCGTTTTGTGTCGTACCAACAGTCCAGGATCATGTTTCAAAGCGTTCACGCACACGCCTTCAGTTGGGCATAGTGAAATTGACTCATTGAACATAACTTTTCTCCATGCTTTGTTGACGTTGTACAGCGAAGCCATTGGTGTATTCCAGGAATATTCTTGCTTGACTGTTAACAGGTTTTTCACTCTTTTGATTAGGAATGGGTAATTCTTTAGCTCTTTTTTCCAATCTTTTAAAAGATTTAAAAGATTTTCACAAAGTCCAATAGCATCACCTAGTTCTGATTGAGTTGTAATCTTTTGGTTATCATTTTTCGCGACCATATAGTCGAATAAATAAGTAAAGACAGCATCTTTTTCTTCTTGTTTCTTCAATCTGTTTTGATATTGTTTTAACGTATCAAACGTAAATTTTGTGTTGATTATTTCTGGCACCGTTTCTCCTCGAATGACATGACGTATTATTATAGACTTGATGCATGACGGTATACTATTTTCTGAATCAACATATACTTCCATACTTTGGAATAATTGATTCAGCAAGCCCCAGGTTTCAGTATCAAACTCGTGAGTGTTGGTTTTTGATAGAAATGTATTTACAAACTGAATTTTGAACTTAAAAGGCTCGTTAATATGTTTCTCCTGGTAATATTTCAGCACTGTCCGTACGTGTGTCATGTTCCGACCGGCGCAGGCTAACAGCACCTGAAGCATTAGGTTTCTGACGGGCGGTGAAGATTCTGTACGAATAAGTTTCTTCAAATCCGTGAATGCCACATCAAACGGCGCAAACTTGTACCATTGGTATATGTTTTGATTGCAGGTACTTTGTGAATTACTCATTGAACATAATTTCATACCATACCCCATCATACCAAAAGGTTCGAAATCTTGTTTATGGTCTTCTTGACCTTTAAAAGGTTCTTTATCAATAAAGATCTTTTTTACAAACTCAAATTTGCTCTCCTTAGACATTTGTTTAATGAAGTGTTCCATATATTTATACGAGAAGAACCATTTCATTTTCTCATTCTGTGCATGTTTCAATAAGAATGTTTTGATATCTTCTTTCTCTTTCAAATGTTTGATGAATGTAGGTAAATGCAGATTTCGGGAGTAAAACTCGAACTTGTCTAAAATTCTATTTGGGCATCTTGTCATGAAAATAGTTGTTGCTCTCGGACTGAACGAAACCCCTGCTGATGCACTGTTCATTCTGCTCCCCATTGCTTCAAGGGCATCTAAATATTTTTCAGGATCAATGCTGGCCAGAAATACAGTATCCTTCATCAACTGATATCTACTGTAGGATGAGGTTGTCATGAATGCTTCAAAAATAGATAAAGATTTCTCAACTAGTCGGCGTAATATTTGGAGTGGTATGTCATTGGGCTGTTGTTTCAGTTCATTTTCAATGAACGTCACTGAGCATTGTTGCAACCATTTGTATGAAGCTTTGCGGTTTCTTTCTGCAGTAAACTTATAGAAAGCTTCGACACGATCTTCGTCTTTCAAATTGAGCCTTATGCTTAACATCAGCTTATTGAACGCTTTACTCGTCATCTCAGGAGCCAGCTGTGTGTGTAAATATTCGGGATTTACTATATGGGAGTATTGCTTGTCCGTAATGAGCCATGTGCAATTTTTAATGGCTCGTGATACGTACAACAAGTCTTCGCTTTTCAGCACTTCTAGCAGGAAGTCAACGTTTCTGGTTTCACAGGCAACATCGATTTTCAGCAAGTTTTGAATGTCATCTTCTTCAGATAGAGTCAGTTCAATTGCTTGCTTGTTTGAGACGGCTTCTTTGACCAGCTTGTTGTAATGTTGATGTTTCTGGCCTAAAGTATCTCCCTCTAACACCAGCGGCGCCATCTCCAACTCCTGAAAATATTAAAAGAACATATTTTCAGTTTAATATTATCGGGATAATACCTTCAGAATGGAGGCCATTATGAACAGTAAGAATAAAGCAATAGTTTTTTGCCTACCAATTGTATGGAAAAGTTTGTATTTTTGGCCAACTTCTGATGTCCTGTTTTTTCTTCCAGTACAATTAAATTATACTTAGCTAAATAGAAAACTAGGAACTTAATTATCATTTCACTATAGGAATTTAAAAAACTAAAAATCGGATTGGGTTTATTCATCTACCCGATTTGAAAACCCATTTGGGGGAGATGGGTGGGGATGAGGACATCTTACTGCCTGTGTCGCTTTCCATTTGGGGGAGATGGGTGGGGATGAGGACATCTTACTGCCTGTGTCGCCTGTTCTTGCCGGCTTTTTAGGAAATTAAAAACTCATCCTACGTGGTGATTATATATATAATATACCATGACATGGCCCTTTTGTGTAGAATGGCTCTAAAATTGTTATTTTTTTTTAACCTACCAAGTGCGAGTCGGACATGCACACGAAGCGTTCCGTACCATACCATCGTACAAGATTAACACTAGGTATGTACTTTTTATTATTAGAAGGGCCCCATGTAATATTTGAATTTATTTAATTTATTTTTATTATTTGTTGTGTGTAATAATACTTACTCTGTGAAATTACCACTAATATCATAAATGACAAAGTTAAGAGCCCCATTGAGGTTCTGCCTACCCGTTTAGGGAAAAAGGCTGTGTCTATGTATGTTTGTATGTACTTACTCAATCACGCCGAAACGGTTGAACCGATTTCGATGAAATTTGGTACACAGATAAATTATGACCTGGATTGGCTACTTACACAAAAAGGGTAAGTTGATCATGCAACATCTACCTTTTATTATTTTTAATAAAAAAAAAACTTTTTTTTTGTTCGTGCTTTTACAAAAATGTGTTATATGGGGCCACTTGGGGACCCCTTTTAATTTTTAACTTTATTTTATTTTAACCCTCAAAAATAACCTACTGAGAGGGACTACAGCAATACGATGGCCCGTGATTGGCTGTTTTGTTGTGGTAGGTACCAAGATTCCACAGCAAAACGGATGGCAAAGGGGGGATGCCCTCCACCCACTCAAATCAGGTAGATAACAACTGAAGCCAACCTAAAAACAATTAGGTACCGTGAGATCTGCGCACTTTGCCGCGGAACATGTCTTTGCCACCTCCCGCTTTTTGGTTTAAAATTTTATTTATGGCTCTCTAACCTAATAATACCGTGAAAAGATGCCTTTTTCGCAAAGTTAGATTGTTCTATGGCAACACCAAATACTATACTGACGACCTCTATGACGCGGTTGGCGATGGTTCGCCTGCGTCGCAGGAGGTTGCGGGTTCGATTCCCGCCTCGGAACAAATAATTTGTGCGATCTGCAGATATTTGTTCCGGGTGTTCTGGGTGTTTTCTATGTATAATAAAAAATATCTATCTATGTAATGTATTGTATTATGTATATCAGTTACCTAGTACCCATAACACAAGCTCTGGCTTAGCTTGGGGCTAGATAATGTTGTGTGAACTTGTCCAGCATTATTTATTATTATTTTATAATTATTATATGGCAACCTACAATGCGTCTGAGATGTAATTTTTGACGGTTTCTTTTTTCGTGTAGTAGCGGTCAACAAGTGAGTGTTCCGGAACTTTTATAAACTTACCGGGAAAAACATTGTCCACGTAAGTAAGTCGTTCATAGTTCGTTAACCTAATGTTCTTTTAGTTAATAATTGCTGTTTTATTGTAATACATTTATATTATATTTATATTGTATTTTATTTTATTGAAATTACAGGCACATGAGACTTTTCATCTTTATGTCTCAGGGTGGCGGGCGCAGTGCAATGCCACATAGGTTGCGTCCTAGGTGGACGTGATCTATGAGGTAATGCACTGTTCATAGGCAGAGGTTACCGCTTAACATCAGGTGGGTCTCTTGCTTGATCCGTCATCCAAGTAGTATAAAAAAAAAAAAAACAAGCTCTAATAAGTTCACAAATCGATTTGGCAAAGTCACCGACCCCAAAAAAATGTTGTGATGTCATGTTTGCCATGTTTTGGTTGGGGTTAGGGTTGGCACCAAAGAATTCGCAACTATGTGACGTTACGAAATGTAATAAGGTGGATGTTATTTCAAAATAATTCCTTTGCATCATTATTAAAGTGGGGTAAAGTTCAGTTTTTACATGCTTTTATTTAACTTGCTACGATTGCAAGTCGGTAAAAAGACACTATTAAGTACATTTTTCGACGAGCTGACGTTTTATTTAACTAATATGGTAATCAGAAGTAAGATATTATTAAAATCAGCAAAAGTAAATAAAACACAATTTACGTTTGATATACTTAAAAATAACAAATTTATCTTGTTTTTTTTTTATTTATTTTATGAACTTATACTAGATAAATTTTTATAAAATAAAATATAGCTTGGGCTTTGAAAATTAATTTTACTTATTTTTAAATTTTATATTTTTGTTCTTTAAGCTTAATTCGGATTGTTACTCAGTTAACTATCTACTATTTGTGACAACCCTGACACACTATTCTGTTTTGTAAGAAGAAATTTTAAAAAGTTTGTGACTTTGCCTCTTTTATGGAGAATTTCATTACCAGTGCTAAATAACCCAATGTTTTGATTTTGTTTTTTTGGATAGAGGTAAAATAGCATATCTCTTAATATAACTCTAAATATCTCTTTTCTGACCATATAAGACTAATACGATGAACTTAGATGAAATATAAGACTGCTTTAGCAATAGCTAAAGCAGTCTTATATTTCATTATTTTTTTTCCTTAGTAGGTAGGTTAGTAAATTCGGTACAAATGGGAATTTCAATTTTCATTATAGGTTGGTAGGTACCTACCTACATCGACGTAAATAAAATGAATGGACGGGCCTTAGGGAACGATAGTTTTGAAGCTTCTAAACAGACCTAGCTAGTATACTTCGCTTCAGTCAGTCTTTGTCACGGCAACGAGTGACAGCTATGCTGAAAAATACCAAAATTAGATACCATGGTAATACAATGCCTTCCTGTGCTTTTCTGCAAGTGCAAACAACACAAGAAATACAAATAAAGCTTCAGGCATCGCATTTAATTCGTAAGTAAAGGTTTTGTAATATAATTTTCATCAATTGATAAAAAACTTATAAATCGTCGTGTGGTAGGAAAACTACATAACTAACACATTTTGCGAAATCGACTTTATTGCATGGTTATGATGGCCCATACATGTCGATGGACACGTTTTGCACTAGAGGACGAGCGACAAGGAGGACTACGCCCCAGGACATTATCTCAATGTTCCCCACTCTGAATGAAAGTTAACAGACACAAGTTTATACTCGTAGATAGTTTTAATTTTAGTCGACATACCTTTTTCTTTTTGATACTTAGAATTATTGTGTTCCACAATTTTTTTTCATTTTGTTGATTTTATAAGCATTAGTCGTATGATAAGTTTGTTATGTCACTTACTTTGAATTTATAAGTCTGCTAAAATAATGTAGGTGTTTCAGTAGTTTTCTAATATTCAGTCTTGATAAAAAGAAATGATTATAAGTTGGTTTTATTTTAAAATGTATTTTAATATTATATAAATCTGTACCCATGGATAGGATTGTCATATTCAAATAAGTAAATAATAGATCATTTAAATTATTCAAAACTTTGGTGAGGGAAAAATACATAGTCGTTTTTTTATTTTTTTCTCTTAATCAAAAGAACTAAAATGTATTATCATTAAATTCGAAAATAGATACAGTACCAATCTATAACATATCAAAACACGGACTGAAAAATTAGTTACGATAAAAAAGTTATTGCCATTTTTGACGCAATAAAACAGTAAATCGCGTTTTTCTCGCGATGTTGGTTCTGTTGTTGTTATTACTTATTTAGTTTTCCAACTACAGCGAAGAAATATTTGACAAGACTTCACGCATGACGGATGGTCCGGTACAGACTGCAAAAAAATCTGATGCCTAAGGGGTATCGTATTGATTTAGAATTGTAAGCATTATTTACGTCAAAACATTGCTAAGCACGTAGCTTTAGGTAATTGCATATAATATGTAATGGCATGTTAATTAACCTTATAGCTTTCCAAAAAAAATCTAAGGTAAACAAAAATGGATAGAAGTCATAAGACGAGCAAGAACAGACGACTTTTGGAAGTGGAATACATTTTCCCGTATTTGCTCTGATCATTTTCTACACAATGAATTCTATACGCCAAAAAACGGTTAGTAGTAGTAGAGCTTTTTTGTAAAAGAGTTCGTCCGGGGAAGTACTACCACCATACCTGTTTCTGCCGCAAAGCAGTAGTGCTCGCATTGCTATGTTCCGGTTTGAAGGGTAAGGGTGCCGATGAAATTACGGCCACATGGGACTTTTCATCTTTATGTTTCAGGGTGGCGGGCGCAGTGGAATGCCACATAGGGCGCGTCCTAGGTGGACGTGACCTGAGGTAATGCACTGTTCATAGGCAGAGGGTACCACTTAACATCAGGTGGGCCATCTTCTTGATCTGTCATTCCAAGTAGTATAAAAAAACTCATTGTGCAAAATTCTTAAAACTGCACTCTGCAGTTTCTTATATACTGGAATTTTTATACATTTATGTTTCCGTACGATTTTTATGATATTTTCTTAGTTTATTGAGTGATGAAAAATATATTTTTCACAAATTGATTGAGCTGAAGACCTTAGGTGGACTTGCTTTTCTATTGATTTATATTGTGTATGTTTGAGAGCTGAAAAGTAGATACGTAACTACATAAAACAGAAGGGAACCATGTATTTTTGTAAAAGTTTCATTCAATAATTGCATTTTTTTCGGCGATTTTTTGTACTATAAACCTACTGAAATAACTTTAGAAAACACATTGCATCTGTTAAAGTATTAAGTATTAAAAAAATACAGTTTTTAAGAAGTTCAATAATTTAATTTCACCTAGTTTATTTACAAGACCGCCAGGAGTGGCGCTATAGAGAAGACGCCTTTACTCAGCAGTGGCTGGATAGATAGATAGATAGTTTATTTGTTGACCGTACCTACCCTAAATCCGAATTGTCTTATTTTTCACGGACGTTTTGTATGGGTAAGGCCAGTCCATTTATTTTACTTTGGTCGAAGCCTACCTACCTATTTTCATTCCTGTCTGTCACCGCGTCCATATTTCGCTTCAAATTTAAACAACAATACCTACAATACCTACTCACAGGCCGTTATTGTGTTGATTGATTGTGCAAAGTGGGTGGCAAATGTGGCAATAGATAGGTAGGTGGTACCTATTTGGATGTTTTTTCCTGTTATGAAGTACCTAGGTAGGTAGGTGCCTACCTACTAGGTACCTAATTACCTATAGGTAGGTACCTACCTACCTAATTCAAATAATTAACTTTTCAACAAAGTTAAAAGTGCTGATGACAACAGCTTTTTGAGTAGGTACCTACCTATACCTACAGGTCAGTGTCGATAAGGGGGCAATATTTTTACCTGTCGTAGACCTCTGACCACGATGAGGCACTGAGGAATAAAGACTGGGTTTTGAGGTGTAGGTAGTTAAGGGGGCGTGATAGTCTTTTTTCCATAGTGCCCCCTTATCTACAGTCTACACCCGAACCCCTATATACCTACCTACACTACACTGACTAGGTATCACATATTATTACTTATATATCAACATATAAATCCTATAAATTTTAATAGATTCGTTCGTGTTCGTAGAATTACCATGACGTCATACACTGGCCACTGGCCAGAGTGGCCAGTCAATACAATTTCCCTTACTTCCCCGCATTCACAAACAAAATTACTTAAATTTAATATGTTATTATTATCAAATAGTTCGTTACCTTCTTGTAAGCACGCACTGTTTTTCCAACCAATTTGTAGAAGACTTCTTCTTCAGAATTCACTTCGTTTTAAAATCGATATTGAAATCTTTGTTTAAAATCACAAACCAAACCAGACAAGTGGCATTGAATGAGTCACAATGAGTCATACGGAACGGAACGGAGCCGGTCGGCGGCGGTCGGCCCGTGCTTGAGCAATGAAAGGACTGCTTGCTGCGTTCAATGAGTACACCCATACGGTACTCATAGTACGGTTGTTGAATATCGCTAGAATAATCATGGAGCGAATGAGGGGTCACGGCCGTTTCACATCATGCTCATAGCCTTGAAAATAGATGGCGCCAGCTCTGTATACATGCTACGTGCGTGACGTATAGTAGTCATACGAAAGTGCTCGTACGTATTTTTTTGATAACAAATCAAATATGACGCTAAAAGATGTGGAAGTGGCACTTCGCGAACTCCATAAACTCATCAGTGACCTTGCGGATAAAGTCGGCTCTCTGGAACGCAAGGTATGTGAGCAATCCGTGATAATTATAAACCAGACCGAAGTTATCAAATTGTTAAAAACGCAAGTTGAGGGTAAGCAGCCGCCATCTACAAAGACGTCGTCGGCTGCAAGCGCACCGGCACAGCCAGCGCTGCAGCGACCTATTCGGCAAGCACGCATTAAAGCGTCATCGAACATTACGGCGGGCTCAAGCGGTGTAGCGGCTAGGAAGCCTGCGACAAAGAAAGACAAGGAGGGACAATCCATCATGGGTGCTACAACCCCCAAGTGTGATGGAGTAAGACAAGATGCACCGATAAGCACCCCGACTGTGGCTGCTACTAGTTCTCAGAGTAGGGTGACCACGCTTCTGATGGATACTCCGGACGAAACCAGGACAATCGACCAAACTGCATGGCAAGAAGTTAGTCGGAAACGCCGGACGATGAAACAGCGTCCTATCTTAACAGGGTCAGGAAAATCTGAAAATGACGGACTTCAGTCAGCCGAGCGTCTCAAATTTATTCAGGCATGGTCATTCAAGCCGGAAACATCGACTGAGGATGTTCGCAACCACATACGTAAAATTGAAATGTGTGAGAAATACGTCGTTGAGAAACGAGTAATAAAAACAGACCAACATGCTGCCTTTGTGATCGGATTTCCCGAGACATTGTATGATCGTCTGTGCACGCCTAACGCATGGCCACCCGGCATCAAGATCTCGGACTGGTTTCGGCTCGCTCCCCGCCGCTCGGAGCGGGGATCGCTCGCGCCCGAAGCAGACCGCCTCAGTCGCTGACTGCACGAGTAAACGCCGGACCAATGCGCTTCTATTTGAAAGTGTAGTTGTATGCCATCAAAACATCGCGTCGTTAGGCAATAAATCGCATCGGTTAGAAGTGTTGCTTAGGAGTGAGCTAAAATGCGACATACTCGCTATAACCGAGCACTGGTTAACGGAACCCAAATTAAAATGTGTTCAGCTGCAGGGCTACAAGTTAGCGTCTTATTTTTGTAGACAACAAATAGTTCATGGTGGATCATGCATATTTGTAACAGACAGGATTAAATGTATAGAAAACGTTGACCTGACATCTTTGTCAGTTGAAAGAAAGTGCGAAATATCAGCCATTGATTTATTAGAATTAGACATGACGATTGTGTGTATATATAGAACGAATTTAGTATCATTTAGTGATTTCATTTGTGCTTTTGAAAGGCTGCTCGATAAGATAAGCATTTTAGGTATAGAATGCATACTATTAGGCGATTTTAATGTGAACTGCTTGATAAATCTTTACAGTGATGTAAAAAAATTGACAGATTTGCTGTCGGCCCATGGCTTGTCGAATTTGGTAGACTTCCCAACGCGCACCAATACGGTCAGTTCGACAAGTCTAGATCACCTTTATACAAATTTATTAGCTGGTACAGTGAGTGTATCTCCCGTTATCACAAACATTAGCGACCACATCGCAATTAAGGGTGAGGTTACGCGAGCAAGAATGCTACCGCATACTAAGTATACGTATACTAGGAAATTTAATAATATAAATAAAGCCAATTTCGTGGTTTCTGTAGATAGTGTTGACTGGACTGAGATCCTAGAGAAGAAAAATCAAACTTTTGACATGCTTAATTCAATTATTAATGTAATTAAAAATAAATTTGAAATATGTTTTCCTACACGTAAGTGTAGCATTAAGAAAAATGACTCATCTTGGATCACTCCAGATGTACAAAACTACAAATTATTATTATTTGACATTATTGAATTTAGCAAGTTAGTACCCAATAATGACATTATTCTGTCGCAAATTTCTGACATGACCAATTATTATAACGTTTTAATCAATAGGACAAAACGTGAATATTATGAGACACTAATAGGGACAAGTAGTAATACCTCGAAAGCTATGTGGGGAGTGATAAACAGGGAAAGGGGGAAGAACAATTCCCCTCACATAGACTTCACTGACGTAGTCGTTAACCCTGACGGATCTAGTTTTATAGATAAAAAACAAGCGGTGAACGCGATGAACGCTCGATTCCTCAACGCGGCGGAGGCGTGCGGCGCGCCGAGCGCTAGCGTCGCCGGCGTGCAACGCGCGCTGCTATCGGCGAGCGTGCCCTCTGACCGCTCACTGAGGCTTCAACCGTTCACGGCAGATGAAGTATATAAAATTGTAAAAACTCGGATTCCTCCGAAGGTGTCGAAGGATGTATACGGAATATCTATGAAGCTTATTCAATCTGCGATTGTTCCTCTCGCTCCCGTGCTGGCGCATGTCTATAACTGTTGCATCGCTGACGGAACGTACCCTAGCCCGATTAAAATAAGTAAAGTCTCCCCGTTGTTCAAAGGTAAAGGAAAGCGAAGCAGCATGGATGGATATCGGCCCGTGTCGATAATACCTGCTGTGGCAAAAATATTTGAGAACGGTTTAAGCTCCCGTCTTGTCACTTTCCTGTCGACGACAAGTGCTCTCTCTGATCGGCAATACGCTTATCGTGAGGGCCGTTCGACGACTTCCTTGACTCGCGAGGTCATCAGTCGCATTGTTGCCGCACGCGAGGGAAAGCAGCAGGTTGCAGTATTGTGCTGCGACCTGTCAAAAGCCTTTGATGTGGCCAACCACGATGTGCTAGCAGTCAAGCTGCGACACTACGGAATAGACGGCCGAGCGTACTGCTTACTTACCGACCTGTTGCGAGATCGTTCTCAGGTAGTCACAGGCTGTGGTGGACAGGCAGTATCTGACCCACTGAAATCGAAGATGGGCGTAGCCCAAGGGTCTTCGGTTTCAAATATACTGTTTTCCTTGCTGATGAACGACTTACCGGAGTTTATCGCAGTGGCGGAGATCTTCATGTATGCTGACGACGTTGCTGCGATAGTCACAGCCCCCACGATTGATCAGCTGGAGGGGAAACTTAATGACACGACGACTCTGTTAGCGGAATGGTTCTGGATGAATGGGCTCGCTCTGAATCTGAGTAAAACCCATTTCATTCATTTCCGTTTTTCGGGCCGCTCGCCTCGACCTCTGACGGTGCTAGTCAACGGAAATGCAATAGAACAAGTCCAGACCACTGCGTTCCTTGGCTTCCAGGTCGATAGAGGGCTGCAATGGGCGAGTCACATTGACAAGCTGTGTGGAAAGCTAGGGAGTGCGTGCTACGCGCTGAGCAGGGTGGCGTGCATGGTGTCCACCGATATGATCCGTGCTTGTTATTTCGCCACGATCCAGTCTCTTTTGCAGTATGGCGCCGAGCTGTGGGCGCGTGCTGCCGACTGGGAGCGCGCGTTCAGGATGCAAAAAAGGGCCATACGCGCCATCGTGCGGATACCAAGTGACGAGTCAGCGAGGCCCCATTTTAAGAGCTTATGCATCCTCACGTTGCCCTGCCTGTTGTTATATCAGGTAGCGGTGTACGTGAGGATGAATCTTAACTTGTACCAGAGGCACGGAGACGTACATACGCACAATACTCGAAACCGTCATAAGTTAATGCAGGTGCCACGTTCTTTAACGAAGTCTTCGAAATTGACGCACGTAATGGGACCGACAGTCTATAATAATCTCCCTGACAGTATCACCGGAACTCGGAGTATGCCAACATTTAAAACAAAATTGAAACAGTGGCTTGTCGAGCAGACCTTTTATAGCTATGATGAATTCATACGCTATAAACATCATACCTAAATGTATTTTTTTTTTTGTATTGTTAATATTTATTATTTTGTTAATTTCAAATATGATAATTGTATCATTGTTATTAATGAATTACTTTTTATTTATTATGTAAGCTATGAATAGCATAATTTATCGTAATTGATAACTTTTTAGCTTCAAATAACATCATTATTTGGTACAATATCGTACCAAACCATATTGACGTGCAATGAATATTGTGAATAAATGACTATTATGACTATTATGACTATTATGTACTTAACTGTTAAAATAAAGTGAAATGTCAACGTCAACAACGTAGTGACATTTTCGTACCATCTATCGAGCTAAATCGAACTACATTTTTTTTTTAATTTTAAAATGAAAATCCCTTATTATTGTTTCTATCTACCTACGGCTACTGTGCAGGCAGACCCCGAGTCCGTTCACAGGCTGTCAAGGGTCAAATACGCTTCTCTTAGAGACTTAGAATAAGTTTTTTGTGAACCATATATTTTTCAATAGGTACAAGCTTTTATAAAACTAGTGATCGGAACCGTTTGCTGTTAAAAATGAGTCTAAACACGGCCAGTCTACTATTATCCATCGAGGAGTTCCATTGTCCAACTTCCGTCTCCATCATCAGATCAGCTCGCTATCACCATAATAAAATAACTCAAAAAACACTAGGAAAATAAATAAAATTAAAGTAGACGACGTCTCTTTTCAAAAATGGCGGAAAGAGCTTTTCGACTGGTCTTGATCGAGAAGGTATACATTGAACGCAGCCCACTTCATCATACTGCCGCAACCACTGATTGGATAAACTTTTATCAGTCCTCGTGATTGGACTCCGTACTACCATTAGTAAACATACGAAGCACGATTCAAATGGTATCTCTTATTAACAAAACGATAAGGTTCAAACTAATATACTTAAAGCGAATGCATTGAATGAATGAATGATAAGATAATGAGCGCCAAAATCAAATAAACATAAAAACATGTAACCAAAAAGTGGTGTTATGTTGATTTATGAATTTATTTGTTTTTATTCTTGTTAGATTATAATAAATAAGGCCACTTAGCTTTACTTAGGAGTCAGAATCGTGCACCGAGACCGCGAAGGGAAATATATTCTAAATTATTATGCAAATACTTATATTAAAAAAAAATGCTAAATATCAAATAAATCAAAAAGCAATGAGCTAAAATAAATTCTTAAATTCAAATTAAATCAAACAAATTCAAAATATAGGTAAATTTATATAAATTCTAACTAAATAACAATGAAAAAAAAAACTACTATAATTAATGTTAAAGTTACTATGGTGTGGATGTTTGTAATGTTTGTTACTTAATCACGCCGAAACGGCTGAACCGATTTTGATGAAATTTGGTATACAGATTATAACCTGGATATTTGGATATATAAGCTAAACTTTCTATACTAGTAATACGTGAGCGAAAACGAGGGCGAACACTAGTTCATAATACATACATCATCATCATCATCATCATCATCACGAGCCATTAAATGTCCATTTTTGGACGTAAGCCTCTCCCAATTTCTTCCACTCGAGTCGATCAGTTGCCTTCGCCATCCAGTGATAGCCTGCGTATCCTTTTATGTCGTCCACCCATCGCTTCGGTGGATGACCTCTGGGTCTTCTGTTCGCCCGCGGTCTCCATTCAAGGATCCGTCTCGTCCAGCGACTTCCGTCAAGCCTAGTGATATGACCCGCCCAACTCCACTTTCGCTCAGCAATAACGGTGACCACGTCTCTCAACTTAGTTGTCCGCCTTATCCATTCATTCCGCCTGCGATCCCGCAAAGTTATTACGAGCATTATCATAGCTCTCTCCATCGCCCTTTGCGCGACTCTGAATCTCTCATCTGACCGTTTGGTAAGCGACATGTCCTCCATTCCGTAAGTGAAGACTTGCATGATGCATTGCTCGAAAACCTTACTACATACCCATAGTTACATACATAATTTACATAAACACGCGCCATTTTCCCCGAAGGGATAGGCAGAGCCTCAATGGGCCTCTTTCCACAGTGGGTTGCACCATCGTGGAATATAGACGTGACAAGTGGTGTGCTTATCGCCGCCATTGCTTCCCACGACTGACTTGGCTAACGCTTTCTTCCAGTAATAACACATTCCATAATAAGCTAGCAGCCAGGACAAATCTTATACCAACAAATCGTATCAACAAATCTGGGTAATCCCTTAGTCGGGTTTTTACGACATCCACGGGAGGAGACGGAGGGGTATATTCTTAGGCCGGACACACCACAGCATAAACAAGAGTATTCAATAGTTATTATTTGTACAAGCTTTTATTTCCGTCTCCCTCCGTCTTTTCCCATGGGGAGGCCTCTTCCGGAAGGTTTACCTTATATTGTATAATAACAGCTATTCTTGCGAAGTCAGGTCGGGTCGCTAGTGTGGGATAATGAGAATGCTGCAATCGACAGCATAAACTGGTACCTACTTTTAACTGATTTGGGCGCGGTCGTATTCCTACTCAGCAGGCTCTGTAGGTAGGTAGGTGTTGTTCTGAGACTAGAAGGTCAAAATGTAGCATAAACTGGTACCTACTTTTAACTGATTTGGGCGCGGTCGTATTCCTACTCAGCAGGCTCTGTAGGTAGGTAGGTGTTGTTCTGAGACTAGAAGGTCAAAATGTAGCATAAACTGGTACCTACTTTTAACTGATTTGGGCGCGGTGGTATTCCTACTCAGCAGGCTCTGTAGGTAGGTAGGTGTTGTTCTGAGACTAGAAGGTCAAAATGTAGCATAAACTGGTACCTACTTTTAACTGATTTGGGCGCGGTGGTATTCCTACTCAGCAGGCTCTGTAGGTAGGTAGGTGTTGTTCTGAGACTAGAAGGTCAAAATGTAGCATAAACTGGTACCTACTTTTAACTGATTTGGGCGCGGTCGTATTCCTACTCAGCAGGCTCTGTAGGTAGGTAGGTGTTGTTCTGAGACTAGAAGGTCAAAATGTAGCATAAACTGGTACCTACTTTTAACTGATTTGGGCGCGGTCGTATTCCTACTCAGCAGGCTCTGTAGGTAGGTAGGTGTTGTTCTGAGACTAGAAGGTCAAAATGTAGCATAAACTGGTACCTACTTTTAACTGATTTGGGCGCGGTCGTATTCCTACTCAGCAGGCTCTGTAGGTAGGTAGGTGTTGTTCTGAGACTAGAAGGTCAAAATGTAGCATAAACTGGTACCTACTTTTAACTGATTTGGGCGCGGTCGTATTCCTACTCAGCAGGCTCTGTAGGTAGGTAGGTGTTGTTCTGAGACTAGAAGGTCAAAATGTAGCATAAACTGGTACCTACTTTTAACTGATTTGGGCGCGGTCGTATTCCTACTCAGCAGGCTCTGTAGGTAGGTAGGTGTTGTTCTGAGACTAGAAGGTCAAAATGTAGCATAAACTGGTACCTACTTTTAACTGATTTGGGCGCGGTCGTATTCCTACTCAGCAGGCTCTGTAGGTAGGTAGGTGTTGTTCTGAGACTAGAAGGTCAAAATGTAGCATAAACTGGTACCTACTTTTAACTGATTTGGGCGCGGTCGTATTCCTACTCAGCAGGCTCTGTAGGTAGGTAGGTGTTGTTCTGAGACTAGAAGGTCAAAATGTAGCATAAACTGGTACCTACTTTTAACTGATTTGGGCGCGGTCGTATTCCTACTCAGCAGGCTCTGTAGGTAGGTAGGTGTTGTTCTGAGACTAGAAGGTCAAAATGTAGCATAAACTGGTACCTACTTTTAACTGATTTGGGCGCGGTCGTATTCCTACTCAGCAGGCTCTGTAGGTAGGTAGGTGTTGTTCTGAGACTAGAAGGTCAAAATGTAGCATAAACTGGTACCTACTTTTAACTGATTTGGGCGCGGTCGTATTCCTACTCAGCAGGCTCTGTAGGTAGGTAGGTGTTGTTCTGAGACTAGAAGGTCAAAATGTAGCATAAACTGGTACCTACTTTTAACTGATTTGGGCGCGGTCGTATTCCTACTCAGCAGGCTCTGTAGGTAGGTAGGTGTTGTTCTGAGACTAGAAGGTCAAAATGTAGCATAAACTGGTACCTACTTTTAACTGATTTGGGCGCGGTCGTATTCCTACTCAGCAGGCTCTGTAGGTAGGTAGGTGTTGTTCTGAGACTAGAAGGTCAAAATGTAGCATAAACTGGTACCTACTTTTAACTGATTTGGGCGCGGTCGTATTCCTACTCAGCAGGCTCTGTAGGTAGGTAGGTGTTGTTCTGAGACTAGAAGGTCAAAATGTAGCATAAACTGGTACCTACTTTTAACTGATTTGGGCGCGGTCGTATTCCTACTCAGCAGGCTCTGTAGGTAGGTAGGTGTTGTTCTGAGACTAGAAGGTCAAAATGTAGCATAAACTGGTACCTACTTTTAACTGATTTGGGCGCGGTCGTATTCCTACTCAGCAGGCTCTGTAGGTAGGTAGGTGTTGTTCTGAGACTAGAAAGTCAAAATGTAGCATAAACTGGTACCTACTTTTAACTGATTTGGGCGCGGTCGTATTCCTACTCAGCAGGCTCTGTAGGTAGGTAGGTGTTGTTCTGAGACTAGAAGGTCAAAATGTAGCATAAACTGGTACCTACTTTTAACTGATTTGGGCGCGGTCGTATTCCTACTCAGCAGGCTCTGTAGGTAGGTAGGTGTTGTTATGAGACTAGAAGGTCAAAATGTAGCATAAACTGGTACCTACTTTTAACTGATTTGGGCGCGGTCGTATTCCTACTCAGCAGGCTCTGTAGGTAGGTAGGTGTTGTTCTGAGACTAGAAGGTCAAAATGTAGCATAAACTGGTACCTACTTTTAACTGATTTGGGCGCGGTCGTATTCCTACTCAGCAGGCTCTGTAGGTAGGTAGGTGTTGTTCTGAGACTAGAAGGTCAAAATGTAGCATAAACTGGTACCTACTTTTAACTGATTTGGGCGCGGTCGTATTCCTACTCAGCAGGCTCTGTAGGTAGGTAGGTGTTGTTCTGAGACTAGAAGGTCAAAATGTAGCATAAACTGGTACCTACTTTTAACTGATTTGGGCGCGGTCGTATTCCTACTCAGCAGGCTCTGTAGGTAGGTAGGTGTTGTTCTGAGACTAGAAGGTCAAAATGTAGCATAAACTGGTACCTACTTTTAACTGATTTGGGCGCGGTCGTATTCCTACTCAGCAGGCTCTGTAGGTAGGTAGGTGTTGTTCTGAGACTAGAAGGTCAAAATGTAGCATAAACTGGTACCTACTTTTAACTGATTTGGGCGCGGTCGTATTCCTACTCAGCAGGCTCTGTAGGTAGGTAGGTGTTGTTCTGAGACTAGAAGGTCAAAATGTAGCATAAACTGGTACCTACTTTTAACTGATTTGGGCGCGGTCGTATTCCTACTCAGCAGGCTCTGTAGGTAGGTAGGTGTTGTTCTGAGACTAGAAGGTCAAAATGTAGCATAAACTGGTACCTACTTTTAACTGATTTGGGCGCGGTCGTATTCCTACTCAGCAGGCTCTGTAGGTAGGTAGGTGTTGTTCTGAGACTAGAAGGTCAAAATGTAGGTCAATTATCACCTACCTACCTAGGTATCTACAGTAGTAGGTATCAATCCGTGGTATTTCAACTTTAGGTAGGCCTAAAGTTGAAATACCACGGATTATGGGTTTATTGACTACTAATCAGATTTATGGAGCAGATTTTAGCTTCATGCCGGATCTGCACTGCATTTACAAATTATCTCTATATAGGCCGGGAGCCGGTGCTCATAAATCATAGGCAGACCACCTGCCTAGGAGGTACGGGCAGGGAGGGGCAACTGTCCCCCCTTAGAAGAGCGCTCGTTCGCTGGTAAACAGTAATTCTGACGAGTTTTTCATAGCTTGCGACGCTTCTTATCGGCTAAGAAACTAACAGGCTTGAAGGCTGGCTTGTTAAATCTAACAATTCGGGATGTGAGCTCTAATATGTTTTTAGGAAGGGATCTATGTAACTAAGTGTTCCCTGTGATCCTTAAGGTTAAAAAAGGTCCCTTTGGGAGTTACGACGCCACACACACGCCTAACATATAACACCCGTCTTTGGTCGGAAGTTATATTTTTTACACTGCAATTTGGGATTGTTTCTTAAGCGGTCTACCCAGAAGTCCCATCCGCGCCCTACAGCGCGTTTATGGCCCAATATTCACTAGTAATAAGTACCTACATTTTCTGTACCTAAGTAGGTACCATTATCTGCGAGGACTGTGAAACGTAGGCTATTAGGTACCATTCCGTGGTGAAACTAGAACTGGCCAAGGGGCTATTTTGTAATTTACCGTGAGTAACACGCAACGACACGCAACAAGTGTATCGAGGTATTGTTAATCGATTGCTTGTTATAAGGTCAAACTGCCACTACTATGCATGTACATTATATAGATGTATGTACATTATTATTATTCTTTCTGTAAATAAATGTACATTTATTATTATATACATATTATACTTATTCTTTCTGTAAATAAATGTACATTTATTATTATATACATATTATAAAAAAGTATTACCTAATCCTCCTTATTGGTTGATTTCTCTCCAGAAAGAAAACCTTGGTAGTCCTTAGATTTTTTTGATTAGAATGATAACACACATACATACATACATAGGCACACGCCTTTTTCCCCGAAAAGGTAGGCAGAGCCTCAAATAACTTAACTATACTTATAACCTATTTGTTATTTATGATTAGACATCGGATTATATGCACTATCAAAATGCCAAAATATGCATGCAGATATGCACTAAAAAAGGGCGAAATATGCATAAAATATGCACAATCAAAAATACATTTATAATAAGAACTTACGTTATTTATATTATCTATTTGTGATACTTGCTTGCAATTACTTGCTTGCAATAATATTATTATACATATAATACTCATATAACAAGTTATTTAATAATACCTTATTTATTTATTATAATTCTTGTGACAGTAAACAATAACATTTTTTTCTAGGTTTCCTGCTGCAAACTTGTGACGTTTGTCACTTAATATTAATTTTTAGGCTGAAAATGACCTTTCGACGGAAATCTGAAATCTGCCATTTTTGAAAGAAACGTCGTCATTTTTATTTGTAATTGTTAGTGTGTTTTTTCGAGTTATTTCGTGTAATTTTAGTGGCATTTTAACCGGTGTAACTTGGATAAATGGCACATGTGTGATGTAGTGAAATTTGAGTGTATTGCGAGTCTTTTCGAAATGGTGGATTTTTTCCTGTAAAGACTCAGTTTTTCTGCCACAATTTAAACTGGGTTAGGACTAGACGGAGACTCTTGACGACTTGACTATAAAACTATAATAATTATATCACTTGACATTGGCTAAATTGTTGCAAATAATGCACAGAAGCCATTACCTAAGATAAGAAGAAGAAGAAGACCTTTCGACGTCAACTGACGTTACAGGACAGAACTTAAAATTTTGCGCAATTTCTGCAGAGACCTCATCAGGCAGAGTTTGTCTGGTGCCGTTGATAAATGCGTTAATTTCCTTTATTCCTGCAAGACCGGGATTTTTATGCATAACTGCACTTAATTTGCCACGAACCTTTTGCGATAGTGAACTCGGAAGGGCGTTATTCTGTTAACGGCGTAATACAACATGCCTTACTCTGCCAACGTACTAGCATAACTACTGAAATAAGCACTATCAATTAAAAAGTACCAAAATATGCAATTACGCTATAAAAATAGCATCAAACATGCAAATGCATATAATCCGATGTCTATTAATGATAGTGTAAGTAAGGAAATGCCCTTTTTATTTTATTTTAAATGGGCCTCTTTTCACTGTAGGTTGCACCATCGTGGGAAATAGACGTGACAAGTGGTGAGCTCATCGCCGCCATTGCTTCCCACGACTGACTCCGCTACCACTTTCTTTCAGGTAGGTAAAACGCATGCAGCCAGAACAAATCTTATATATACCTACCAACAAATCCTACAAACAAGTCCGGGTAATATGTTCAAATACTATTGTACTTATATTTATTATATTTATTTATTATTATAGGTAAGTTTCCTACATTATTTACCTTTCTAACAGACTTCTAATAACATATAACTACAGAGATCAAAAAATCACGGGACCACCTTGAGATAATTTCTTACACATCATCGAAAGAACCTTTGAATAAGACCCAGCAACGAAGAGTCTCCATGCCTATTAGTATAAGTAGCTGACGAATTAATGGATAACCTCATTTTGTGAAGTCAGCTATCATCTCATTTTTTTGTTTTTTTTGTAGGTACTTACCTATAATGTTGGCAGTATTGCAAGAAAACCATAGGCATCATTGTTTAGTGTATTTTTTTTTAAGTACTTACATATATTCACAGAATACATAATTGCTATATCCAATACCTTTATGAGTAAGTACCTATAGCTACTTGTAGGTACCTACTATTATTAATTCTGTGCTAGGTATAGCGTCATTCAAATTCCTAGATATGGGAGGTCGACAATGGTATATTGGTAAGCGTTTTATAGGTACAGTTTCTAAATACTTTTCTCTGTATTTGTGTCACAAAAGCTACAAGTAAGTATAGGTACCAAATTTCAGCATTGTGGGATTGCTGGAAGTACCTACCCTACCTAGAAGTTCGTTTTGTTACATTTGAAATTTTCTCTAATACCTATCTCAAAAACTACATGCCTACTTAGTCTAAAAAAAAGCGGCAAAGTGCGAGTCGGACTCGCCCCTGAAGGGTTCCGTAGCAGCAAGTAACAAATATAAAAGTTCTTGGATGGATTACGATTTATAAACGTATTAAAAAAAACTACTTACTAGATCTCGTTCAAACCAATTTTTGTTGGAAGTTTACATGGTAATGTACATTTTTTTTTTTTTTGGTTTATCATTCTCTTATTTTAGAAGCTATGGGGGGGGGGGGGGGGGGGCACACTTTTTACCACTTTGGAAGTGTCTCTCGCGCAAACTATTCAGTTTAGAAACTTCAATATCATTTTTGAAGACCTATCCATAGATACCCCACACGTATGGGTTTGATGTTTTTTTTATCGAGTTTCAGTTCTATATTTTTTTTTTTTTTTTTTTTTTTTATACTACTTGGATGACGGAACAAGCAAGAGGCCCACCTGATGTTAAGCGGTAACCTCTGTATGAACAGTGCATTAACTCAAAGGTCACGTCCACCTAGGACGCACCCTATGTGGCATTGCACTGCGCCCGCCACCCTGAGACATAAAGATGAAAAGTCTCATGTGCCTGCCGGTGTAATGTCACCGGCACCCTTACCCTTCAAACCGGAACACAGCAATGCGAGCACTACTAAGTATGGGGAACACCAAAAATTTACTGTTTTTTTCTATTTTTTTGGGAATTTCTTAATGCGGTTCACAGAATAAATCTACTTACCAAGTTTCAACAGCCTAGCCTAGCTCTTATAGTTTCGGAAAAAAGTGGCTGTGACATACACGGACAGACAGACAGACATGACGAATCTATAAGGGTTCCGTAATTTTTAGTTACGGAACCCTTATAGAATCGTTCAAGTTTTTAATTTTTTTAATTTTTGTATCATAGTTAGACCCTCGTTTTAGTGCTTCCATAATGATCCCAAGGATTCATCCCACGAATATTTATTTCCGGATTCTGACCAAAATGTTGACCGCGATCTCACGTGTTGGTAAGTTTTGGTCGAAGTTGGTTAGTGACGATGTGGTGTGGCACGAAGGTCTAGAAGGCACCTATTCACTCGTGCCCATTTATGGTTTTCAGTTTTTTAGTTTTATTTATAGACTTTGCAAATGAAAGTTATTTATGTTATGTATGTTATGTTATGTGTTACCTACAGACATAATCAACTTTCACTCTCTTTCTCGGCCGACCAACAAATGTAGTACCTATACAGCTAGAAACATAACAATACAATGCCAAGCGTTTGATAACGTTTTCGTAAGTTCTTACCTCATATTTAGCTACAGTAGGTAGGAAACACAAGGTCGATCAATAAAAAAAAATACCAGACATGCGTATCTACTCTCGAACCAAGACTAATAAGGTTTCGAAACAAACAAATTAATTAACTTAAAACAAACAAGCTGTGGTGTGTCCGTGGGACCTCCGTCTCCTCCCGTGGATGTCGTAAAAGCTGAGTAAAGGGTTACACCAGGGGATGGGCAGCAGTCCCAACCTGAGTACACAACACTTTACTGCGATCAGCAATCCGCCTGCCAGCGTGTGATCATGGCAAATCCCCCCATCCCATTGCATTCTATGGGGAGGAGGCCTCCCCATTTGGGAAAAGACGGAGATCCGACTAAGGGATTACCCGGACTTGTTAATAAGATTCTTGGTATAAGATTTGTCCTGGCTGCTAGCTTATTATGGAATATGTTATTATTGGAAGAAAGTGTTAGCCGAGTCAGTCGTGGGCAGCAATGGCGGCGATGAGCTTACCACTTGTCACGCAACCCACTGTGAAAAAAGGCCCATTGAGGCTCTGGTTACCCCTTCGGGGAGAAAGGCGTGTGTCTATGTATGTATGTACAGTATGCATCAAAACAAACTAAACAAGTTAATTTTATTTTTATAAACCCCCGACTATTTTGAGTGTTCCGACACCAGTTTTCATTAAAAAAACCGTATTAGAAACTGCATTGGTGCACCCCTTATGTTGGTCCCTTTAGGGGTTGAATTTACACAAATCCCTTAGTGGATGGTTTTTCTATAAAAGGAACCTACGCTCCAAGTTTCAGCTTTCTAGGTCCAGCGGCTTCGGCTCGGCGATGATGAATCAATAACTCAGTCAGCCAGTCAGTCAGTCAGTCAGCCAGTCAGTCAGTCAGCCAGTCAGTCAGTCAGCCAGTCAGTCAGTCAGTCAGGTTAATCTCTTATATAGGTATAGATACTAGTAGAACGCCCGCGACTAAGCCTTCGTATTATATTTCAATCATTTCAACACCTTGTTCTGAATTCCGGTATTTCGGAAATTCCTTTCTTAGTGCTTGTGTAGTTTCTTAGTTCTTTTGTGGTCTAGAGACCATTTTGCCCTCCAAATTTCAGGTCTCTATAAGATTTACGGTTTAGGCTGATGCGTTGATAGTCAAGGCAGTCATAGAACGATTCCATATATAGGTACTAGAAAGAAGGAATAATGTATAATGATTATTTATGAATAAATGACTATAAATGACTAGTGGTTCGCCCCCAACTGAGACCTCGCGAATACACGCGATGTAGGTAGGTTACCTTATTTATTTCCAAAACATATCGTACGTGAGTATATCATCATAAAATGAACGTACTTGCCGGTTCGAAAAGTTAGACCTACAACGTCGTTCAAATTCCTGGAAACGGGAGGTCAACAATGGATGTTATACTGGTTATTGTTTTCAAATTTACAAGTTTCGAAATTCTTCAATTTTAGACTTTTCAAAGTATTTGTGTCAGAAAAGCTACAAACATATCAAATTTCAGCGTTGTAGGATTACTGGAAGTACCTACCCTAGAGATTTTTGTTTTTTTACATTTTCGATTTACCATAATATCTCAAAAACTAACTAAGTTAAAAAATTCTAAAAATAGTTTTGAAATGTCGAAGCAAGGGCTTTCATATGACTTCCCATTTGATCTGATATTCTTACTTTTTTTTTACCCCCACTTGAACCCCAAAATCTCAACAAACCCCAAACCGATATAGCTCATAACCTTACCAACAAACTGTACCAATACTATCTACCCCCCAATCAAATTTCATGAAGATCGGATTAACGGTTCGGAAGTTATGCTCGGACAAACATACTTACATACATACATACAAACGCCGATTCTTCCAAGTTGACTGAGAGAACTCGCTTCGCTCGGTCAATAAGTTTATTGATATACTTACTAACGTAATAAACTATCAAAGGTTGTAAATCTAACCTTGAATTCTCACATTGCAACATTAACGCTAGACATAGCTGCACTAATTGGCCCTAATAACTAGATAGTGGGCCATAAAAATATAATACACTATTATGAAGCGAAGCCGTAAAAATTACACGTTTGCGAGCAATAGCCCAATGAAATACGTATTCACGTGATTTGCGGGTCAGTAGTAATTAAGTATCATAGCGCCTGAAGTTTTAGTCAAAATTCGTACCCACGTGATTTGTGGGTCAGTAGTAATTAACTATCATAGCGCCTGAAGTTTTAGACAAAATACGGTAGCTACATCTTTTGTGGGTCAGTATCAGTAGTAATTAACTAATAGCGCCTGAAGTTTTAGTCAAAATACCTACCCACGTGATTTGCGGCTCAGTAGTAATTAACTATCATAGCGCCTGAGGTTTTAGTCAAAATACGTATTCACGTGATTTGCGGGTCAGTAGTAATTAACTATCATAGCGCCTGAAGTTTTAGTCAAAATACGTATTCACGTGATTTGCGGGTCAGTAGTAATTAACTATCATAGCGCCTGAAGTTTTAGTCAAAATACGTATTCACGTGATTTGCGGGTCAGTAGTAATTAACTATCATAGCGCCTGAAGTTTTAGTCAAAATACGTATTCACGTAATTTGCGGGTCAGTAGTAATTAACTATCATAGCGCCTGAAGTTTTAGTCAAAATACGTATTCACGTGATTTGCGGGTCAGTAGTAATTAACTATCAAAGCGCCTGAAGTTTTAGTCAAAATACGTACCCACGTGACTTGCGGGTCAGTAGTAATTAACTAATAGCGCCTGAAGTTTTAGTCAAACTAACACATTCGTAGAAAAATAAGTTGCCTGAGAATATACCTCTTTGTCTCCTCCCGTGGATGCCGTTTACACCAGGGGATGGATAGCAGCATCCACCTCCACAGATTACTCAATCGATAATGCGATCTCCAATTACGACGCAAAAGAGGAATGCCCCCCTTTCGATGGATAAAGCAGGCACTGGCACTTGAAGACCTCTGTGGCGCGGCGGGTGAATGTTCGCCTGCGCCGCGGAAGGTTGCGGGTTCGATTCTCGCCTCGGAACAAATATTTGTGCGATCTGCAGATATTTCTTCAGGGTGTTCTGGGTATTTTCTGTGTAGAATAAAAAATATCTATCTATGTAATATATTGTATTAAGTATATCTGTTGTCTAGTACCCATAACACAAGCTCTGCTTAGCTTGGGGCTAGAAAATGTTGTGTGAATTGTCCCGCATTATTTTTTATTTGAAACCTACTAAAGGTTAAGCTCGCCTTTGTACATGTCCTCTATGTAAGTTGTTTTTCTTCTCTGTTTGTGTGTAACTACATAAAGAATAAAGGAGGTCGCAGGAAGGATAATTCCAAATCAAGTCAAATGATGGAAAAAAGGCAAATTATGACTTGATTTTGTCTTAATTTGGTTAAATAAAATCGACATAATTTTGTCTTAAGCTGTGGTGTGTCCAGCCTAGGAATAGACCCCTCCGTCTCCTCCCGTGGATGTCGTAAAAGCCGACTAAGGGATTACCCGGACTTGTTGATAAGATTCGTTGGTATAAGATTTGTCCTGGCTGCTAGCTTATTATGTGTTATTACTGCAAGAAAGCATTAGCCGTGTCAGTCGTGGGAGGCAATGGCGGCGATGGGCTCACCACTTGTCACGTCTATATTCTACGATGGTGCAACCCACTGTAAAAAGAGGCCCATTGAGGCTCTGCCTACCCTTTCGGGGAAAAAGGCGTGTGCCTATGTATTTATGTAAAGAAAATTTTAGACGAAAGCAAGTTTTTTTTTATCGCTCGCTGTTACTGTGCCTGAAAAAAATGTTTTGAGAATGAATGTGAGAGAAATGTCGGTCCGGGCTTATACTAATATTTATTCTGTGGTCCGGGTCCCCCTGAGGATGGGGGCCCTAGGCACAGGCCCCGCGCGTGCCCATAAGGTAAATACTGTATTGGGTATAATGCGCGTCATGTGCAAAGAACGCTGGCGGTCAAGCTTCTTAAGGTGAGTATACACTAGAGCATTTGCTTGTAACAGAACACCGAACCGCTCTAATGTGTCATCTTTTACGAAACGAACATTTCAACGGTTTGTTACAACTTGATTTTACAAACCAAAGAGCAAATTTGTGTAGGTAACATTTCATCGAACAAAGACAACGTGCTACGCGGTATGAGGTGCGCGAGCGAGACGTAAAATAGATAGAAATGATACAGGTATATGCTCACTCGCCTTGAGCAGTCAAACACATTGTCGAACATTCGCAGGAACGTTACGTTACATCAATAAAGTATTTTATATATGGATGTTAGTTTTAATGATATGGTTTTAAAAAAAAAAAAACCTTACTTGAATGATGGAACAAGCAGATGGCCCACCTGATTTAAGCGATAACCTCTGCCTATGAACAGTGCATTACCTCTTAGGTCACGTCCACCTAGGACGCACCCTATGTGGCATTGCACTGCGCCCGCCACCATGAGACATGAAGATGAAAATTCTCATGTGCCTGTAATTTCACCGGCACCCATACCCTTCAAACCGGAACTAGGAAATAGGTATGGTGGTAGTACTTCCCCGGACGAACTCTTTCACAAAAAAGCTCTATTACTACTAATATTGTTTAGGTTTAGTACATTTTCCATTAAGCCTGAAATAAAAGTATTGATTGATTACACGGAAATGCTCGGGAAAATGCTCTAGTGTATACTCACCTTCGTTCCAGCGCTCTTTGTACCTGACGCGTAATAACGCCATTTTTGACTCCCGAACTGTCGTATACTAAAATGATTCAAGTTCTGTTAAAGGACATCCGGGACTTGGTCCTTTAGCCTCGATAACCACACCAGAAACAATACGAATAAAATTTTATTGTATTTGGTATCTTTTTGGTAATAATACCATTTAATATACAGCCAGCTGCAACTTTGTACCGAGCGATGCGACCGCCTCAAGGTTGTGAAACTCGAAAAGTGTAACTATACATTCTCTCCGCCATTATCGCAAACAAATGTCGTACTTATACTTTTTAATTTTATCCAGTGTTTTTAGGATTCCTTTAAGGTGGGGTATAACGCAAAATTACCAATCTTAGATTTGATATTTAACTAACTAAATCATGTTCAATATTCAGATTATAAATATGCATGGATACTACATTATAATTCCGAGGGATAACTGTACTTACCAGAAACACGATAGGATAATATTTTGTCGATAGAAAAAAAAAGCCCAAAGTTACCTCAAATTTTTGGCTAGATTCGATTGTTTATTAAAATGGTTTATTGTTTATTAATATTATGGGGTTAAAAATTAGATAAATAAAATAAGTACAACAAAGCTGTGGGTTTACTATAGGGGTTTTGTCAAATTATCTTTATTTTACGAGTTATTCAATAAAAACTGCTTTTTCGTGCGGTGCGACAGGTTTTTTTTGTATGATTATTTCTGCCTGGTTTTGGCGCAGTCTTTAGTATTATCAGGAGCTATGAGTACCATGGTACCACAGCCAACACCAAGACCAGGAACATATATTTGCAGATTACACAAGCATTTGGTATACACTGCGGGAATCGAACCCGCAACCTCTCGCATCTCATTATCTTTTAGCATATCAGTGTTCCCTACTATGCAAGTAGTATTAATTAAAATCCATAATGCACTAAGACTGTCTCTATACGTAATTGAACGTGCACCTAAGTAGGTACTTATTTGTTTATTCCAAATTTACGGCCCTCAAAGTTAGTACCTTATATTTAAAAGACTTCCGTATGCGTCAGAAACGGTGAAAACCTGGGAAAGCTCCTATTCGTGTCGTCTCGATTCCATAAGAGTCCACGACTACTCGACTTAGGTCCACACTTTTTGCTAATTACAAGCTTTTATTTAACTTGCAATGTACAATAAATTATGTTTGTCTGGGTGGAATCCGGGTGGAATCTTGCAACTGAATTTTAAAGCAGTTATCCTTAACCGATTAAGCTGAAATTTGTCATACCTGTCAAGATCCGATGACAATACAATATGATGGTGACAGCGAGCTGATCTGATGATGGAGACGGAAGGTGGACAACGGAAGTCCTCGATGGATAATAGTAGACTGGCCGTGTTTAGGCTCATTTTGATCAGCACACGGTTACGATCACAAATTGTATAAGTAGTAGTTTCGGCTATGTGGCACTTAGATGGTATCCTTAGATACCCAGCAATTTAATGAATTCGTGGCTACGAACCAATTAGTGGAAATTAATTTTCATATCTTGATTTTGTCAGTTATAGCCACGCGCTACAAATCATAATTGCAGCGTTAAACGGGGTACCTATTACCTAGTAAGTAGGTATAATTCAATATTTTATAGGGAAACTAGACACGACCTAATACTTGATTGCTTAAATCAAGTACCTACCTTTTATTATCATATTGTTACTTCCTACTAATGACTCCCATTTGTTGTACAGGGTGTCCAATTAAATAGTGTGAAGCGGAAATCATAACACCCATTAGGGTACTAGAACCCCTTCGGCCGTCTGCATAACGACCTCATAGTATTATTTTATCTGTGCCTCGTGCAAGTTCTGCGATTTTCTTTTGTTCAGAAGTAGTAAGGAACTTTAATGAATCAAAGTCACAGTCAAAAAGTTTTTTATTCATTGAAATCACAAGGATCATTTTGAATTTTCTTATGAAATAAATTTACCACTGTTCCAACGCGACCAAACCTAGAAGAATCAGGCAACAAACACGGCTCGGCTTTTTTTTTGATGATCCTTCTTACCACAGAGGCGCTCCTGCCTGTGTTGTGCCTCGAGAACAAGTGGAAGCTGATTCAAAGAAAAAAGGAAAACCAACTTAAAAGCCTTAAGTTAAAACCCGTAGCCTGTGCCTACGGCTACTTAAAAGGCGTAGGCAGTCAAAACAATTAGTAAATAAATTTTCAATCAAGTTTTTATGTTATAGCAGTTGTCGATCCTAATGAAACTTCAGGATAACATAATGCATATGAAATGGGGACTAATGCAGGACACATTCCAATTGAAAGTTTTATAAGTAGCTTTTACTAAAAAAAAAAACCTTTTTTTGATTGTAGCTCGTAGGGATTCCTACGTACCTGCGCTTCGAGACACACATGTTGAACAGTTAGGCTATTAACATTATTTCCTGGTAATTTTATACAATTATTATGCTGTTGAATATCAAGTTTATCTATCAAAAAACAAGTCGACATTAAGAGTAATTGATTGTACTTGAATCTTAAATCAAATTTAATTGTCTATGCCTCAGGCTATAAGTAAAGTCACCATAAGATGTAGATTGACAACTAGTTCCAAATGTAACTCTACACTCAAAATCATTAGCACCGTCTAGGACCGTCTAACAATTTCTTCGCCTTCCGTTAGGTATGTACCGTCTTACATTTTAAAAGCCACAGTTCTTTACCCGGACTTCTTTGTAAGATTTGTTGGAATAAATAAATAAAAAATAAATTAAATAAAAGGGTATTTATTCTTTACACTATAGGTACTAAAAAATAATATATAACAAAGGATATAGGAATAAAAATAACATATTTAGTTTAGTGTAAGAGAAAAGGTTGAGGGCTCAGCCACGCTGTTTTTGAGCCTCGCCTTAGAATGCTGCTGATTTGTCCTGGCTGCTAGCTTATTATGGAAGGTGTCATTACTTGCAGAAAACGTTAGCAGAGTCAGTCCGTGGGACACAATAGCGGCGATGAGCTCACCACTTGTCACATCTATTTCCCAAGATGGTGCAACCCACTGTGAAAAGAGACCCATTTGATGCTCTGCACCCTTTCGGGGTACAAGGCATGTGGTCTATGTATGTATTCAAAGTCTAGTGGAAAGATTCACAGAGAAAGATTGAGAGAAGGCTCACTGGACGCATCTCTCTCCTTACAACATAACAAACGCATCGAGCAAATTGGATTATTGTTACTAAAACAGATCGCAAATATGCAGGAAACAAAAAAAACATCTCTAGTACAAATTAGTAGTAGTAGTTTAGTAGTAGTAGAGCTTTATTGTGAAAGAGTTCGTCCGGGGAAGTACTACCACCATACCTATTTCTGCCACAAAGCAGTAGTGCTCGTATTGTTGTGTTCCAGTTTGGTTTATGGGGGTGCCGGTGAAATTACAGGCACATGAGACTTTCATCTTTATGTCTCAGGGTGGCGGGAGCAGTGCAATGCCACATAGGGCGCGTCCTAGGCGGACGTGACCTATGAGGTAATGCACTGTTCATAGGCACAGGTTACCGCTTAACATCAGGTGGGCCATAAGCTTGTTCTGTAATTCAAGGAGTATAAAAAAAAAAAATGTACAAACGTCTTACGCACTCAGCGTGTCAAAGGCAAACAAAACCATAGTTTGTAAAACTGTGACCATAGCTACTTGGCGGCGGCGCGCGGTTAGCCTGCTGGGATGCGAGAGGTTGCAGGTTCGATTGCCGCTGCGGATCATATGTTTGTACAATCTGTAAATATTTGTTCCGAGTCTGTGTTGTGGTAACATGGTACTCGTAGTTCCTGATCGCCACGACACAGGGGATCCTAGTGTGGGATAACGACTATGCATGTGACTGTTGGGTGTTATGTTTGTTATGTTACAGAATAATGAGCATTGGGTGCATGGAACCGGATGCTTTGAGCAAGATGCTATTGCTGCCATATTTACATGGTCAACAGAGTTGTATAGCTATTTTTGCAGTCGACTGTACCCGAATGACTTATTGCAAGTATTCATATTTAAAATTACGATTTTGCGTTGCGCTACTTACGAGGACCTACTGTGTGTCTTAGGTGATTTATTTTACGAAATATATCAGTATTTGCTACAATTATTTAGGAATGTGCGACATTGAGCTAATCTCAAATATACCTAAATAATATAACAAGCGTAGGCTCACGGATACTAAATATCTATCGTACATAATACTAGATTATTCACCGAGATGATAAAGCAGTGTATTACGTAGAAGCCGGCATATTGAATACTGAGCGTAACGAGGGACTCTAGTTATGTAGAGTCCTGAGTGAAGCGAGGGGTTCAAGCTGCCCAAGACGAAGACAGGCTTTATCCCAGAGGAGCATACGCTACTTTTCACACATTCAGTAAGACACTAAAAATTTACTGAAAATAAAAAAAACCGACCAAACACCGACTTTTGTTTCACATTCTTTGAAATTGAGTTCTGCTTATGGTGGCCTGTTCGAACAAACCTCTACAATGCCATACCTATGGGCATTTTTTTACTAAGAGTTTTACACGAGTTTCCACACGAATTTGACGTTCCTTATTCAAATCACTTTACCTCCCTTGGGAGGTACTGCTTTACTTTACCTTAAGGTTGCATGATATGTAATTGGACATTATCGAGCAGGTGGTGTGAAAATATATTTATAATCTACTTACTGGTGAATTAAATCGAAACAAGCATTAACATAACAACGGATAGTCACATACATAGCCCTGGGGATCGATTTTTGAGTGTCAGCGAGTGACTAATAGTCAGCAAAATGACTATTAGTCACCGATTTCCAAATGTTCGTATTTTTGGAAGTCACCGCTGACTAAAATTCTCATACTATGATATCAATACGAGTGCCTCTACCCACTCGATTTGAAATCACTCCGTGACTGTTTTGGCACTGACTTTTATGAATAGTATTTACTCAATTTTACTCTTTATCTTGTGACTTTCCTATTCCACCCACACATAATTATTATCTATGGTCCGAACGTAGTACACTGTTTTGTCTGTATTGAGTGGAGTGAGTGGAACCATGTACTTAGTATAGTGGAACAGACAAACTAATAATGGACAGATACGTCGTATGTCAAAGACAACGAATGTGAAATATTTGCAAGTTGGTAGACAGAGTATGACTCTCAAAAATACGACATTTGGTAAAAAGTGATTTCAAAGTCATCGTTGACGTTGTCATTCGTGACATTGTTCTAGTCACTCGGTGACTCTCAAAAATCGATCCCCTGATCCCACGCTAGGATGCTCTGTGTCACGGGTATTAGGAACTACGAGTACCATGGTACCGCAGCACACAGACACATTGACACAAACATCATGCAAGATTTGTCCCGCTGCGGGAATCGAAGCCGCACTTCTCGTGTTTCAGCCAGCTTATTCACCCCACGCCATAGAGGTCGGTACTTCGAAGACTACCAACAACGCCAATAAGAACCAATAAGAAGGTACAACGCATTGGGAGCCCATCCACACTTCATCGACACGTGGGTATCTTGTACAGCTCGATTTACGAGATCTTTTCTCCCCCATACGTGCAAGTTCCCTGCTGAGGTGTTTCCGCAAAACTACAACACGAGCCGCTTCAAAAAAAATATAGAGTCCTTCTTATTAGTCTTCTTCTTCATATAATGGCTTCTGAGGAGTGCTCCAAACAATTTCGCCAATGTAAAGTGATATTAATTTGTAATAAAATTAGTCAACTCGTCAAGACTCTCCGTCAAGTCATAACCCAGTTTAAATAGTGGCAGAAAAACAGAGTTTGTGCAAGGGATATCCACCATTTCGAAAAGACACGAAATACACTTAAATTTCACGACATCACATATGCGCTATTTATCCAAGTTACACCGGTTAAAATGCCACCAAAATTACACGAATTTAATTCAAATGTAATTAAATCAAAATGACGACGTGTCTTTCAAAAATGGTAGATTAATCCCCCAAAAAGAGCCCTTCAGAGGCAACGCATTGGTGTTGCAGATGTCAAAAGGCGACGGTAACCGCTTACCATCAGGCGGGCCGTATGCCAGTTTGTAGAGCCATTTTTTTTTCCTAATCTATATTGTCCTACTGCTGGGCAAAGGTCTCCCCCAAATTCATAAACTTGTCCCAGACTACGGCAGGAACTATTACATTTAAAAAAAAACACTAATATGGTTACACACCCTTGGTTTGTTAGTTTTTAGGGTTCCGTACCCAAAGGGTAAAACGGGACCCTATTACTAAGGCTCGGCTGTCCGTCTGTCTGCCTGTCCGCCTGTCAGTCACCAGGCTGTATCTCATGAACCGTGATAGTTAGACAGTTTAAATTTTCACAGATGATGTATTTCTGTTGCCGCTATAACAAAAAGTATAAAAAAATAGAATAAAATAAATATTTAAGGGGCTCCCATACAACAGACGTGATTTTTCCAAATGTAGGCTAAGCAATGATCTGCGAGGTCAGTTTTTGTATGGGTGACCACTTTTTGCGTGCAATTTTTATTTTTATACTTTTACAAACGTGATTTTTTGGCCGTTTTTATAGATAATGGTACGGAACCCTTCGTGCGCGAGTCCGACTCGCACTTGGCTGATTTTTTATAAAACTATAAGTTCTATATCACACTATCCTAAAAAACTGTATGGAAATATTTTAACCTTGCTAGATTGATCCTATACAATTGAATGTGAAACCGACAAACCACAGGCCTAGATATTGGCCTCTAAATTGCTAGTCTCTAGATTGCGTCTATAACATTTAATTGACTTGTATTAATTAATATTTAAATGAGGACCAAACTTTGAATGGAGCGGGCTAGCGATACCTACTCTGGTACATCAAAGACGAGCGGAGTACTTGAAAATCACAACAGACAACAGAATCGCTTCGAGATGACTACGAGTATAGACGTGATGACACTTTCCTCGGCCAAACCAACGCGTTCAGCCCGCGTCCGCGGTGGCGTGCACGGTGGCGATTGGCTGAACGCGTTGGTTTGGCTTTAGCATCTCACATCTTCTCTCTTCTCTGCTTTGGTGAATTCTGGTCCTAAGGCCCAGTAAGGATCCTACGAAAGGGGTCAGACCTTATTGGCATCGTTATCAACGGGCATTTTTTTTTTTTTTCAATTCGTCGTCGGACTATGAAACCTATATAATTATAAGGATAGAGGAGCCGTATACGAATAAAAATATTATAGCTATATCAACTGAAAAAATTAGAAAAAACAGCAGATTAACTACTTTTTACAAGTGAACTTGAAACTGGCAGAAGAAAGCACCTGATTATTTTACCAAGGATATCACAACAATGTTAAATATAAACTTATTGCACAACACCGTGAAAATAATCAAGTGCTTTCTTCGGCTAGTTTCAAGTTCAAGTAATGTCTGCTGTTTAAAAAAAAGTATTGATAGTATAGCTATCTTAACGGTCAAATAACTCGAAACGTGATGCTTTAGGGCAGCGCAGTACATAATACTTTTTGTTCGTGGGGTCTTTTATCTTTCATTGTGCTCAATAACAATAAAAAATGGCCGATGATAGCGATGCAAAAATGATCCAAAAATGTTGAAACCCTTTTATAAAAGTTCTTAAACAATGTTATAGTCACTCATAATCTATCTATCATTTAAGTAATTACAATATTGCCTTCCGACCTCTTGTCTTTGTCATTTCGTTGAAACGACAGCCCGCGAGATATTTTGTAGATAACTAATTGATTAATGTCCAGTTTTATAAATATATGCATTAGCTAAATATTGCGTAGGTACATACATTAATCTACTAACTACATTGATTGATCAGGATCCGTGACATGATTTGTTTCCGAAGGTTTATGGAACAAAGTATAGCTAGACAATTCCATGAAAAAATTATTCCGTATAGGCACAATGGTGAGTCCTTTTGGAGCAGCCGTAAGCACACCTAAGGTCTTCAGGGCCACCACACGATAAATGAGGAAGCACCTACCTCGAGCGGGTCATTGACCTAAAGCAGGGTGACATAGAAAGATCCAGTAAAACGAAGAGAAAGAGAGAGAGAGGAGAAATGGCTTCTTGATTGAGACGAAGGCTATTTTTTACCCCGTTATACCTCGAGCGAGCGAGACGTTGTGTTATGAGTATCAGGCCTAAGAATAGACCCGTCCATCTCCTCTCATGGATATTGTAAAAGCGGACGAAGGATAACATAAGGGGTTGGGCAGAAGCATCCACCTGAGTACTCAACACCTGCCAAGCGTGGTGGTAAATCCCCACTATTCTATGGGGGAGGCCTCGCAAAAGGTGCTGTTGGTGATGATGACCTCGAATGAAGCTGCAGGCGGACACTAGTCTCACTAGTAGGTATCATACATTTGGAATATATAAAACAAAGTCGTGTTAGTTACACCACTTATAACTCAAGAACGGGTGAACCGATTTGGCTGAAAATTGGTGGGGAGGTAGCTTAGAACCAGGAGATTGAGATAGAGAAATAGGAGGAGGGGGGGGGGGGGATTCACCGGGGACTACCCGTGCGAAGCCGGGGCGAGTCGCTAGTTTGGAATATAAAATACATACATAACCTAACACCCAACAGTCACACACATAGTCCTGACCCCACACTAGGATTCCCTGTGTCGTGGGTATCAGAAACTACGAGTACCCGCTACCATAACACCCAGACCCGCAACAAATATTTGCAGATCAGACAAACATTTGTCCAGCATCGGGAATCGAACCTTTCGCATCTCAGCCGGCTACTCGCCCGACGCGCTACAGAGGTCGTCAAAGTAAAGGTGAAAGTTACTATATTTTGATGTTAGGATGTTTGGATAGGCACTTATTTGGATGTTTGTAACTCTGTCACGCCGAAACCGGCTGTACCGATTTCGATTAAACTTGGTATATCTGATTGCTCTACTTTTTATCATGGTAAAACACGACCGTAGCCGCGGCCGGAATCAAGTTTTCTAAAAACGTAAAATAAATTTTATGAACATAGACAAATTTCCTCATAGACAACTTAATCGTAATACCCTTTGTAATAATACCGCATACCTTAGTGTTCCGACTAGTTCCGAGCGCCTAATACCTATTTATAATGGCGTGATAATTTTGCACTAATGTGACCATAGAAATGTGAACTAACGTTGTCCGCGCTATTCTGTATTAAAACCGATTTTGCCCTATAATCTTATTTAATTCTACGAAAATAATCAATCCATCAATCAATCATTTATTTTACGAAACATGGTTACGTAAGATTCTATTAAAGATAAAAAGATACAGGCCATGATCAGCTTTACAGCATGCAAAGTTAATAAATAAGTAAATTGTTACAATTTAAAAGATAACTCGGACCATTGTTATTTAATATTTTCATTAATGGCATAAACTCGAGCTTCTTACATTCGAAACTCCTTTACGCTGACGATATGTATAAACAAATTACCTCTTTGAATGACTTTCATCTATTACAGCAAGATCTTGTTAGATTTTAAGAGTATTGTCTGCGTAATAATCTAGACCTCAACGTCTCGAAGTGTCACTCGATAACATTTACACGTAAAATTAATAATAAGGAGCACAACTATTAAGGGATCCAAGGTAATGCAATTAGATGCAATTCGGGATCTTGGTGTCATTCATGATTCAAAACTTTCTTATGAGCCTTTCTTTTCTTATTCACTATGAGGTCCTGCACTCAATTCTCCAACATTAAAATTGACAAAATTCTATACTGTTCATATGTGCGATATCTGTGAACAGTATTCGAGGATGCTCCATCCTCGAATACTGTTCACAGATTTGGAACCCACAGTATGAAGTGTGCATAAATAGACTTACATCCACACAACGCAAGTTTATGAGATTCCTTCAGTACAAGTGTAAAAGCCATGATTTGAATAACGAGGCGAGATGTGGAAGGCTTCACATACTGCCACTCCAGGAAAGAAGGACAATAGCAGACATATGTACTATAGTTAAAATAGTGCAGTCTGCTATAGATTCTCCGCATCTCCTCTCCTTGATACAATTATGCTTACAATCTGCCTAGTGCCACAAATTATAAAAAAAAACCATTTCATAAGTTCAGCCAATAGTTGACTTTCCTGAATTAGATCTTTTTGACTCTGATCCAGCCGAATTCAGGCGCGTGCTTTCTGACCATTGGTTTGAATTGGTTCGATAACTCTTTATATTTATAACTCTATTGTAACTTTGTAGTCTAAGTTTTCTTTCTCTTTTTTTAAGTTTGGTTTATATACTTAATTAAGTATTTAAGGCAAACAAGTTTTATCTAAATTCTTACATACGAAACTTACTCATACACTTACTATTAACTTATACACTTTGCGTTTTGCAACGTACAGCCTAAACCGCTGGACCTAGATACATAAAATTTGGAGGATGTACTCATTTTTGGGCGTAGGGGTGTACTATGAAAGGATTTTGGAAAATTCACCCTGTAAGGGGTCCAAAACGGCTTTTAATGTAAAACTAAAATGCTTCGTATTTCGGAAACCGTTGGTAGTAGATACTTGAAAATTCACAGGTAGATTCCTTATATAAAAATAGCAAAAATAAGTTTCAGCAGTACCTGAAAGTTTTGCTGAAAAAAGCCACGGGAACGTTTTGGATGTAAATAAATACACATTACGTTTTAGCCAGATTTCAGCGTATTTTGACTATTTAAAAGTTAGTTTCACAGTGTTGTCGTTGAGATCAAAATATTTTCAAGACCTCACGGTTCAAATGGGACCCCTAAATTGAAAAACTTGAGTAGGGTGTCGTTTCAAAGGTCGTTTCACGGTGTCGTTGTTGAAATCAAAATATTTTCAGGACCTCAAGGTTCAAATGGGACCCCTAAATTGAAAAACTTGAGTATGGTGTCGTTTCAAAGGTCGTTTCATTGTGTCGTTGTTGAAATCAAAATATTTTCAGGACCTCAAGGGTCAAATCGGACCCCCAAATTGAAAAACTTGAGTGTAGTGTCGTTTCAAAAGTCGTTTCACGGGGTGGTTGTTGATGTTTAAATTATTGTCTGCACGCCGCGCCGGGGATTTTTCCAATCTATGCGCGGACGAAGTCGCGCGCGGGTCATCTAGTTATGTATATTTGTATATTTTATTTAGTTTATATCTTTTCGCCATGTCCCGTCTATCCGTCTGCCCGTACAAACTTATACTATGTAACTATTCTATTCTATTCTAATTTAAGGTGGGCTTCTTCACCTAGACACTGAAATTTGACCCAAATACTTGACAATAAAGCCACTAGACCGAAAGTGAAAGAGCATGAGCATTTCGCTCGCACCCTGGCGACACGCGCCGCGCCATTTTACCAATTCTAGTTACTTCAGATTTCTATGAATGTGACGCACACAGAACTAGGTCTGTGGTTAAGTACTACGTGTCTACGCTATGGCACTAGTTTTGCTCTAGTTGGCGATATGCGATATCTGCGGTAAACGAGCGTGTTGCACTCGCGTTTGGGTGTTTCTATGAATCACGAAAAGCGAAACTAAATAATTCAGTATACCTACCTACTGTGGCAATACTAATGCGTTGAGCCCCTCGATCACAGATAAAGGTTGAGCCAGATAAGAGCCAGGTCATTTTTTTTTATCTGCGTGAATTCCTGAACTAGCAGATGAGCCACGCTGGTGAGCACGTCCACCTAGGACGCGCCCTATGTGGCATTGCACTGCACCCGCCACCCTGAGACATAAAGATGAAAAGTATCATGTGCCTGTAATTTCACTGACATCCATACCCTTCAAAACGGAACACAGCAATGCGAGCACTACTGCTTTGTGGCAGAAGTAGGTATGGTAGGTAGGTAGGTAGGTAGCACTTCCCCGGACGTACTCTTTCCCAAAAAAAGCTCTACTACAATCTACTAATATATGCTCTCGGGTCACGCATAGCTTCGACCAGACGCCTTGAAATAATTTTGAAAACGCGAATGGCCCCGGTACCCCACGGGCCCAGAGTCTCGACCCCGAAAGGCTCACATAAGTAAGCTCTGCGAGACTTGCATATTTGCGTCTTTTGAGGTCCTCAGCGGAATCTGCCGCCGCACTGGCCCTAACTGATGTCCCGGACAGATGAGATGGCGCAATGGTGTCAACGCATTTTTGTTCTTGAATTGGTTAATTGTGTACCTCAAAAGTGGTTAAAAAAAAAACATTCGTATATACATATTACGAAAGTTAGGAGATGAATACCGTTTATTGTAAGTCTTTAGGAAGGTTTTGTTTGTATTTTTTTTTATAAAATAATAAATTTATTATGCTGGTCAGTTCACACAACATTATATATTAGCCCCAAGCTAAGCAGAACTTGTGTTATAGGTACTAGATAACTGCTATACTTAATACAATACATTACATAGATAGCTAGACCACAGAAAAGAGGGGACTCTTCTAACACAGGTTACTGCAACTTACCAGAAGAGATCCCAACCCGATTTACTGTATTACAAGTAAACACAATTTAAAAAAAAAAGTATTATTTTTGTAACTATATTTATTATGTAGTGATGATATACTAGAAAGTTTTAGATCCTTTTTGTTCGTAAAAGTTACACTTTATGTATTATTTTTAGACACATTATCATATCCATAATTAGCCGACCCAAGTTCTTGCACAACTTTCTTCGTAATTGTGGTAGTCTATTTCGTACGTGCTTGCTTTTATTATTTATGTCACCTTCAAAATCAAAATCAACTCGCTTTATAGTCGCCATTTAAATGATGTATTAGTTAGTTAATGGCACCTGTAATTTATTGGTAATGTATATCTTTTCGCGCTTGGACATGCAATTACTTACATAATTAATTTGTTTTATTATTGAGGCTAGTTTTTGCTGTAGATAATTACCAGAACAGACAAACCCATTTAAATGTATTTTAAATGTTATTTTGTCCTAAGTTTATCTTTAAAGGTTTTTTGATGACATACTATCAGTCAACGAATAAGCATTGCCATCCAGCGTGGCAATGCAGCCAGCATTCTGGGCACGCTACCGTCGGGTGACGGCTTGCTGAACTGCAAGATAGGGTTTTAGTTTAGTTTTAGATTTACCTTAAAATATTAATATAACCTTTGTATCTCAACTATTAACTATTAGATAATACTATTGTGTGTCATTGGTTCTTTCTTGGTAACCCTGTGTTAGGTTAGGTTAAAAAGTAACCACCTTCAAATCTTGGATTTGATTTTTAAGAGCAGTCAATTCCAGTACTTTCGACAAAAACGCTGGTGCTCAGCTCGTACGTGATTATGAAGTTGTAACAATTTTTTCGTCAGATGTTTTGTACAAATATGTATCTTGAAGAATATAGGTAGAAACGAAACGTGATGAAACTTTATTTTTCTTTTAACACTTAATTCAGTATAAGCCTTCAAAAATCAGCTTTTTGCACAATGTTACCTGAACTTTGGATGTTCATAATGTACTTATAAACAGTAAAAGTAAAAAAAAGGGCTTCGGTGGTATCTCGCCCATGTTGTCTAGAATCTAAATTATAAGCATTTTATTCACAAATTTGTAAGACTTTCTCAAAAAAACGTACGTGCTGGAACATGTTTTAGAATATTTTGCGCGTTTATTGCCGTTTTGTAAGTAAGTAGCGGAATTTTCCTAATTCCAACCAAAGGATCTGGCACTAGCTCTAATTTAACACAGTGCCTCTCTTTGAAAAATTGATTTGTACGAACCTACAAGATTTTAGTTCAAATCGAAATGGGGCCCCTTAACAGACTAAATCAATATATTCAAATAAAAAATATGCATGGATACTAAATTATCATTCCGAGGGATCAATGTACCAGAAACGCGATAGAGAAAAAAAAAAGTTACTACTATTTTTTGCCTAGATTCGATTGTTTATTGAAATGGTGCATGTTATTGGGTAAAAAAATTATAATTAAAATCAATACAATAAAGCTGAGAGTTCAATAAATAGCTAGCGAGTTTTGTAAAATTAGGTATATTTTACGAGATATTCAATAAAAACCGCGTCTTCGAACAGCGCGAGGCGTTTTTTTTGTAAGAAGATTTCTGCCTGGTGTTGGCGCAGCCTTAATTCGCAACTACACATATTCGTTTCGTCTGGCTGATTTTGTAGATATAATCGGTTAAGCCTTATACAGGTACGAGGAGTTCTAGATTTTTGAAACAAAGAACCAAAAAGAATTTTATTAACTTGCAGCGTAATTCGAGTTAAAATAGACGAGGGGTTTCGACTAGTATTTGAGTCACTGACTATAAATATACCTTGCCAGGACTTAGATCGCAAAAAGTAGTAGGTAAATTACAGTATTCCAATGCTAAATTCACCTCTATACTTAAATTCATCATTCGATAATCAATTATTTAAATTAGCATTTTATTGATCGCAATTACGCGGCAATCCGTGGCCTTGCACTGATTTTTGCCATCATTTGATGATAATGTCAGTTGCTTCTTGCCAATTGATTATAAAATAGGTTACAATTTTATGTGCTGTGTATTTTTTACTGTCTTATGAACTGTTTTGGAATGATTCTCGAGCGATTACTACTATAACAATTTCGTTCATTGACAAAATATACTTTGTTAGTACATGTAGCATAATTATGCATTGTTTAGTAGTAGTAGAGCTTTTTTGTGAAAAAGTTCGTACGGGGAAGTACTACCACTATACCTATTTCTGCCGCAAAGCAGTAGTGCTCGCATTGCTGTGCTCTAGTTTGAAGGGTATGGATGCCGGTGAAACTACAGGCACATGAGACTTTTCATCTTTATATCTAAGGGTGGCGGGCGCAGTGCAATGCCACATAGGGCGCGTCCTAGGTGGACGTGACCTATGTGGTAATGCATTGTTAAAGGCAGAGGTTACCTCTTAACATCAGGTGGGCCCGCAGCTTGTTCAGACAATCACAGAGAAAAAAAAAATTGTTTTAGCAATCAATTCGTACAAAATACTCCTCAACGGGGAAGAAATAATGAATATTTTTTTATTTTTTTAAATGTACTTCCACTGCACAGACGAACATACACTCCCGTTTTTCTGGTCGTTTAATGTATGAGTATCAGTTATTTGGTAATTATAGGTTTATAAGAGTCTAGCAGACTAGATTCGAGGTTAGAGTTTCAAGTACTGTAGACAGACATTCATATAATTCGTAATCTATACGTGTAGATAAACTGAAGCATTACGGTAATTGAGTGCGTAACCTACAAAATAATAGAAAAATATTTTAACGAGTGCATGCTCTGGTTAACAAAATTGGCCAACGACATGATGTGTTTATTGAAATATGATAATTTTAAACTTAGCCTTGGTTTCTTATATCTTCGTGACACCACCAGGGTATCGAATAAATGCTGTCCACGAAATGACGTCACATCTCGTATGGCACAAGTTTTTTTTAACCCCCGACGCAAAAATGAAGGGTTGTTATAAGTTTGACGTGTCTGTGTGTGTGTGTCTGTCTGTCCCATCGTTTCCCGAACGGATGAACCGATTTGGTTTTTTTTTGTCTGAATCGCGTCAGCCGTTTCATTGCGCTTAGCGTTTTTTAATTTTGACAAAATTAATTACTTGTTTATTATTTGTTATTTTTCGAGGCATAAAGCTCACTAAAACAGGTGAGATAGTTCTAACAATTCTTTTGATATTCAGTGTTTAATATTAGAAAATTTCATCCTTAATAAAACTATCTAGTACTTATCGTGAACTTATTGTGAAGCCCGAAGCGGTGGTGGAGTACCTCAAGCAGAAGACAGGGCTAACCATGAGGGTTGAGCAGTTGGAGTCTCGCCATGACGTCAATTTTATTTCCTTTATGGTGAGGGTGCCGACTGACCGTCTATCGACCTTCATGAATAGAGAGTTCTGGCCGAAAGGTGTCAAGTTCAGGTTGAAATGATGTTTTTGAATTACCAATTGAATGGTTGGTCATGTACCAAAATCGACCGTTACCTACATTCGTAGAAAATAGGCTGTGACAGACAGTCAGACAGACATACAGTGCCACCAGTATAAATTGCCGGGTGGCGTATTTTTTATTATACATAGAAAAATACCCTGAACACCCTGAACAAATATCTGCAGATCGTACAAATATTTGTTCCGAGGTGGGAATCGAGCCCGCAACCTCCAGCGTCGCAGTCGAACCTTCACCCACCGCGCCACAGAGGTTCGTTGGTACTTTTTGAGATAAGGAACCCTAAAAACTACAACATGACAAGTGATTAATTAAATGCTTCACATTAAATAGAGCGAGAAATCGTAAATGCATTCACATGCACGCAGCTTGGTACGGACGGCGTATAGGATAGTTATATAACTTACTCTATCTCTTTGAGGCTAAGAACCAAATTAGCATGTCAAATCTTGAACTATAAGAGGTAGAGCCAAGTGACGGTCAGTCCAGTGCTGCCAACGAATCTTGAGGAATCACGCTGTTGGCTGCCACTAAAAAGCGCTAGACGCGCTAACGTAGCGAAAAACGCGCCAGATTTACTATAATTTTAGGCGAAAGTGACACATTTGCCATACAAAAAATAATTGTTAAAAAATTAGAAGATAATATACCATATTATAAAGATGCCTATAAAGCACGCAATTAAATCGCAAACTACCTTCAAAGGATAGGGGCCGTGCAATACCACGAAACTTTAGACAGTGTTGCCAGGCGCAGATATGCAGTAGTAGAGTTTTTTTGTGAAGGAGTTAGTCCGGGGAAGTACTACCACCATACCTATTTCTACCGCAAAGCACTAGTGATCGCATTGCTGTGTTCCGGTTTGAAGGGTATAGGTGCCGGATAAATTACTGGCATCTGCGTGTTGGGCTCAGTACAATGCCACATAGGCAGCGTCCTAGATGGACGTGACCTATGAGGTAATGGATTACCGCTTAACATCAGGTGGGCCATCTCCTTGCTCCGTCATTCATGCAGACCGTGGTGTTGTATTATTTGTCTATTGAAACGAACAAACAAGAGCAATCGTTCACTGATTTATCTTTTAGCCGTTATTAAAAAGAAAAGAGGAGGTTTTGCTAGTTTACTAGAACGCTCTACAACGCTCTACATTTAGTTAAGTGTTATTTTAGCTAGACACAATGTAAATGTGGTGTGTCCGGCCTAAGAATAGACCCCTCCATCTCCTCCCATGGATGTCGTAAAAGCCGACGAAGGGATTACCCGGACTTGTTAGTAAAATTTGTTGGTATAAGATTTGTCCTGGCTGCTAGCTTATTATGGAATGTGTTATTACTGGAAGAAAGCGTTAGTTGAGTTAGTCGTGGGAAGCAATGGCGGCGATGAGCTCACCACTTGTCACGTCTATATTCCACGATGGTGCAACCCACTGTGAAAACGGCCCATTGAGGCTCTGCCTACCCCTTCGGGGAAAAAGGCGTGTGTCTATGTATGTATGTATGAAACGAACAAACAAGAGCAATCGTTCACTGATTTATCTTTTAGCCGTTATTAAAAAGAAAAGAGGAGGTTTTGCTAGTTTACTAGAGCGCTCTACAACGCGCTTTTGTGTTAAAAAAGCGCTAGATCTGGCGCGTTTCGCACTGGCAGCGCTGACGGTCACAATACCACATTGCCACAGCAAGCAAACCGCAAGCAATGTACGAAAATACGCAATGTATAGATACAATTATCGTTCCTAAGTAATTAAGACTTACAAAGTGGATCTTACGAAAATAATGAGTATGTCCCCGGGGCTACGGTTGATCAAGCCGCATGGTACGATTAGAATGACTGCACTTTATCCACTTTCTATCAGTTGGCGAGTCTATTGTTGAAATCGATAATTTGGTGCAGACAGCATAATTGAAGAAGCTGTTATTTTTCTTAACCTATGTGGCACGGAATGTGGCACGGCGGGCGAAGGTTGGCCTGCGACGCAGGAGGTTGCGGGTTCGATTCCCCCCTCGGCAGATATTTGCTCAGTGTGTTCTGGGTATTTTCTATGTATAATAAAAAATATCTATCTATGTAATGTATTGTATTAAGTATATTAGTTATCTAGTACCCATACCACAAGCTCTGCTTAGCTTGGGGCTAGATACTGTTGTGTGAACTGTCCAGAATTATTTATTTATTTGTTATCCCACTGCTGGGCAAAGGTCTCCCCCCAAATTCTTCCACTTGTCCCTGTCCATGGCAGTCTCCCACCACTCCTTTTCAAAATTAACAAGATCGTCCCGCCAACGCTTTCTCGGCCGACCCCGACGTCGCTGTTCTTCAGGTATCCAGGGTGTGCTCATGTTCGCCCACCTGTTGGGAAGCATTCGACTGACGTGTCCCGCCCATTCCCATTTGAGCCTGGCTATTTTGCCACCTACCTCGGCAATACCAGTTAGGGAACGGAAAAAGCGTATGCCAAATTATTTTTGGCTCTCGCAGATTCGTACAGCCTTTGAATGACCACAAGAAGAGAAACGATTGTGTAAGTATATCTGTTCGGGCCCAGTGTCCGGACCCTGAGATGTGTCGCCAAGCTGTCAGTGTCAACATGACGAGTGACAGCCCGCCTTGAAAAAAGAAAGAACTCTGTGTCGTGCGGACGAATGACTCTCTACTTTTTTGGACTATGAACAACTTTATTTATACATTTCTTTAAAAACTAATGGAAAATTAACATTAAACTTCAAAGACAGCCAATACATCTTTAATTGAAGTATCCACTGAAGAAGAAAACAAAACAATTTGGTGACCCCGACGTGATTAGTGGACAACGCAGGGAGGCTGAAGAAGCCCTATCCGAGGGAAGTAAGCCCCATTCCCATCCATTCCATCCCTAATCTTCAATATTGCTTCTTTTGTGTAGGTTTCGTCGATTTTTCCAGATATTTTCCCTTCTTGTTACATCTTTGTGCCACGACTAACAACTCACGAAACGCAGCCATTTACCGACTATTTCAGGAATTTCCCGGGTAAAACCGGTGAGAATTTGAGCTTCAACCGACAATACCCGGTGCTTCGTCTGCCTGCGCTCGAGTCGACGGCCAGTGAAACTGCGCTGCGCCTGCTGAGCTGCGATACGAAGGTTTGCAGCAAAGCGCGTACGAGGTTGTATTCATTGTATTCAATTTGAATTTGCAAAGAAATATTTAACATCAAAATTGTTGAGAGTCCGGTTTATTGTTTGCACCTACCATGGCGGATCTAAAGGAGCTTATCGCGCAGCGAGGTCGCATAAAGACCCGTATAACATTATTTGAGAAGTATGTGAAGCCGTTGTCTGAAATTAAATTGAGTAAAAGTCAATACAATGAGTTAACGTTGCGTCTTAGTAAGTTACAAGACCTGTCATACAGTTTTGATGAAATACAATCACAAGTGGAAGCTTTGGACCTAGCTGATGATCAAATGAGTGAGAGGGAGGAAGTTGAAAATAGATTTTATAGTCTTATTGCTCAAACTCAAGAAATGTTACAAGCATTTGATGCAAAAGTAAGGCATGAATGCTCATCAGCGTCTCAAGCATCCCACTGCTCTCATCATCAGCAGCAGCATCTAAAGCTAGCAACTCTCAAAGTACCTTCATTCACTGGAGATCCGAGTAAATGGTTAGAATTTCGGGATACTTATTCATCGCTGATTCATGACAATCAAAGTATAGATAATGTTAGTAAATTTCATTATTTGAAATCATATTTAGAGGGAACTGCAAATGCAGTGATATCGTCAGTATCGGTCTCATCGATTAATTACCCAATCGCTTGGTCACTCTTGTGCGATAGATTTAACAACAAACGCTTGCTAATAAACGAACATATTAAGTGTTTATTTTCACTAGAGCATATGACTAAGGAGTCCGATAAGGGCCTTCGCAGCATGATTGATGCAATCTCAAAAAATTTAAGTGCTTTGAACTCGATGGATGAGCCTACTGAGAGTTGGGATACTATTATAATATACATGGCTTCTGAAAGGTTAGACCCTGCGACTGCTAGGGATTGGGAGGAGCATAGAAGCACATTAGAAAAAGCTTCACTAGAAAATCTATTTAATTTCCTTCGGCAACGGGCAACGGTTTTGGAAACGGTCCACGCTAGCAAATCTTCAAAATGTGAAAAGCGACACAGTATGGGAAAATCAAAGTCCTTTATGGTGTCATCACCTGAATCTTCTCTTAGCCCAACTCTTGGTCCCTCTCAAGGTGCTTCATACCAAAATTGTTTAGCTTGTAAACAAAAACATAAATTATATGATTGTGTGAAGTTCAAAGCATTACCAATTGAAGACCGAATTACTAAGGTTTTTGAATGGAAGTTATGCAATAATTGTTTGCGTGGTGGCCACAGGTCATCTCAGTGTAGGCTCGGTGGTTGCCGCATCTGTCACAAAAAACATAACACAGTTTTACATAGACAAGCATCTTTACAAACAAACACACAAACACCAAATCAACAAAGTCACGAAGAATCTACATCTCTACTGACTACAACTACTGTTTCAAACGATGACTCTTCTTCTTCTTCTTCTTCTTCTGTGCCCCGCCAAGTGGCTGGGGAGTCTTCTTGTGTTGTCAGCATGTCTGCTGTCTCCTCTGATCAGGTTCTTCTGTCTACAGCTTTGGTCGAGGTGACAAACAATGACAAAACATTTACTTTAAAGGTTTTACTGGATAGTGGAAGCCAGTCTTCTTTTATAACTGAATCAGCTTTATCAAAAATCGGTTTAAGCAAAACAAAGGTACATCAGCGATGCGTCTCTGGCCTTAGTAATTCCGTCATCAATATCACAGAACATTGCGATCTTGTGATCAAGTCTTCATACAATTCCTTCAGTGCACCTGTCAATTGCTATGTAATTCCATTGATAACAGACAGGCTGCCTCATATTAAAATCCAAGTTCAGGAGTTAAGCCTTCCAAGCCATATTAAGTTAGCAGATCCAACATTCTATTGCCCATCTGACATTGACATGCTTCTTGGAGCCGATGTCTTCTGGGAGATAATCGGTCCGTCCCAGATTAGATTGGGTCCTAACGGCAAGGCCTTTTTACGTGAAACCCAACTTGGATGGATAGTAGCTGGCCCCATGGGGGGTAAATACTGTGGCAAGTCGAACCGTATTGTTTGCAATTTTAGCATGAATGTTCAACAACAACTTGCAAAATTTTGGGAACTCGAGGAAGTCCCTGTTGATGTACCTCCGTCAGTCGAACATGATTATTGTGAAACCCTTTTCAACGATACTACGTACCGGGATGCTGATGGTAGATTTTGCGTACAGCTTCCTCTTCGCGACTCACCATGTGTCCTAGGTGAATCATACCACATTGCAGAAAAGAGATTGTTTCAAGTGGAACGAAAACTGCGTAGATCACCTTCATTGCGGACTGACTACAATAAGTTCATGGAAGAATATGAAAGTCTAGGACACATGACTGAAGTTGCAAAACCATCACACGGTTGCTACTTACCTCACCAAGCAGTGATACGAGTAAACAGTGAGACTACCAAGTTACGAGTGGTTTTCGACGCATCAGCTGAGACTTCTTCCGGCATTTCGCTCAACAACATTCAATATGTTGGTCCAGTGGTTCAAGATGACTTGTTTTCTATACTGCTAAGGTTCAGGCAACACCGATACGTTGTTTCGGCTGACGTGGAAAAAATGTATCGTCAGATTCTCATACAGCCACAGCAGCGCCCCCTACAAATGGTTTTATGGCGTGAAAAGGAAGAACATCCGATTAAAATATTCCAATTAAATACTGTAACATATGGAACAGCTTCGGCGCCATTTCTTAGTACAAGATGTCTCCTTCAGCTCTCAAAGGAAAGTTCCGATGAGCAAATTGCTCAATTAATCAAGTTTGATTTTTATATCGACGATTTCCTGTCAGGAAGTAGCTCAGAATTTGAGCTAAGTGCTATCATAAGCACAGTCACACAGACTCTTCATTCTGCGGGCTTACCACTGCGTAAGTTCCGCACTAACGCGCTTTCAATAGTGCAGAATAATCCATGTTCTTTAATTCCTAAGGACTTGAACGCCAGTTCTCCATCCAGCGCGCTGGGCCTAAAATGGGACCCAGCCGCTGACGTCTTGAATTTTCCTACAAAAATTGAATGCCCTTCTCAAGCGACAAAAAGAACGATTCTGTCAAATTCAGCGAAACTGTTCGACCCACTCGGTTTACTAAGCCCATGTACTATAATACCTAAAATGATTCTCCAGAAATTGTGGATGTCGAATCTAAACTGGGACGATCCAGTTTCACATGAAATTGAAAAATCGTGGCTTGATTTTGTAGCGAATCTAAATAATCTAAGTTCCTTACAAATTCCTAGATTTGTTCTCAGCGAGGAACCTGAGATCATTGAAATGCACGCATTCTGTGATGCGTCCGAGGTAGCCTATGGTGCGTGCATCTACCTGCGATCGATAGATAAATCCGGCCTGGTAACAATCAATCTTCTTTGTGCAAAGACTAAAGTCGCGCCTTTAAAGCCACAAACTATCCCTCGCTTAGAGCTATGTGGAGCCGTGTTAGCAGCTCGACTTTCTCAGAAGGTTTTAAAGGCTCTAAGACTTGAAATACATCAGACGTATTACTGGTCGGACTCCACTGTCGTTCTGGGTTGGCTTTCATCGCATGCACGCGACCTAAAAACATTCGTATCGAATAGAGTCGCTGAAATTCAGCAGCTCACTTCTTCTGGTTCTTGGAGACATGTACCCGGAACACAAAATCCTGCAGATCTAGCCTCGCGCGGCTTAGACCCCAAGCTTATCGAAGAAGCCACTATATGGTGGCATGGTCCTGTCTTTCTGCTAGAGACCGAACCAAGTTGGCCGAACCAAGTAAAATTTTCTAAAGAGCTGCCTGAAACTAAATCCAACTCTAACAGTCCAAGCCACACCAACACTAAAACTATGTCATGCACTTTAACTACAACTCATACTCCTTCCTGCGGGATAGTGAATTTCGAAAAATACTCGAAATTTACCACACTACAAAGAAGCATAGCATACGTGCTACGATTTGTTTACATTCTTCGGCATGCAAACGCCAAACAAAGAGGCTATCTAACTACTGATGAGTTAGAAGCTTCTCTGCATTGCATACTAAAGGAACATCAGGCCGAATGTTTTGGTACTGAGATAAACTTAATAAAAAATAAAAAATGCTTACCTACTAAGTCAAGCTTGCTCTCTTTGAGACCCTTTGTGGATGAAACCGGTGTCCTACGTGTGGGTGGCCGCATCCAGCAGGCATCTGAAAATTACAGTAAAAAACATCCTATTTTATTAGATTCAAATCATTGTCTTACTAAATTGTTATTTGCTCACGAGCATAAAAGGCTTTTGCATTGTGGGCCTCAATTACTTCTTACCAATCTAAGGCAAAACTATTGGCCTATCACAGGTAGACGATTAGCTAGAAGCACGGTAAATAATTGCAAGCTATGTAGAGTTATCAAAGCCAAAACCATAAATCCCATAATGGGAAACTTACCGCTTCCTAGGGTGACTCCTAACTTACCCTTTCAGGTCTCAGGCGTCGACTTTGCAGGGCCGTTTCTCATTCGTGATCGCATCGGCCGCGGATGCAAAATCATAAAAAGCTATCTCTGTTTATTTGTCTGCTTCTCAACCCGTGCTCTTCATTTAGAGATTGCATCTGACATGAGCTCTGAAGTATTTATTTTATGTCTCAAACGCTTCATCTGTCGCAGGGGAAAGCCAAGTGAAATTTACTGCGATAACGGCCGCAATTTTGTAGGTGCAAACAATGAACTTAATAAAAATTTGAAATCATGCAATGAATCTCTTTCGTCATTTGCTGCCGACGAGGGCATTAAGTTCAAGTTCTCGCCGGTCTACACGCCTCACGCCGGCGGGCTATGGGAAGCGGGTGTTAAATCCGCTAAATATCATTTAACTCGAATGTTGGGAAATAATCACTTCACATATGAGGAATTATCGACGCTATTTGTGCAGATCGAAGCAATTTTGAATTCAAGGCCCCTCGTTCCACTTTCGTCAGACCCGACTGACCTCTATCCTCTCACTCCTGGGCACTTCCTGATCGGCCGACCCCTCACCTCCCTGCCTACGCCAGTGCTGCTCGATGTCAAAATTAGTCGATTATCTAGATACCAGCTCATCGAGCAGATGCGACAGCATTTTTGGGAAAGATGGAGAAAGGAATTCCTGTGCGAGTTGCAGCAGCGAGCCAAATGGCGTGTCCAGCAAGGAGAGCTTCTTCAAGGAGATATGGTCATCCTCAAAGACACAAATCTGCCTCCACTCAAATGGAAGATGGGCCGCATTCACCGTCTCTACCCTGGATTGGATGGAGTATCGCGCGTGGCGGATGTCTTCACTTTAAAGGGCATCGTACGGCGAGCCATCTGCAACTTGAGCCCTCTTCCCATGGGGAATCCCCCTGAAGCATGTCCTCGAGACCCCAAGGTCGTCGAGAGGGGGGTAGATGTTCGGGCCCAGTGTCCGGACCCTGAGATGTGTCGCCAAGCTGTCAGTGTCAACATGACGAGTGACAGCCCGCCTTGAAAAAAGAAAGAACTCTGTGTCGTGCGGACGAATGACTCTCTACTTTTTTGGACTATGAACAACTTTATTTATACATTTCTTTAAAAACTAATGGAAAATTAACATTAAACTTCAAAGACAGCCAATACATCTTTAATTGAAGTATCCACTGAAGAAGAAAACAAAACAATATCAATAATTGTAAAAAAAAAAACGACTTCAAAGTTAGGAACTTATAAATAAAAGATTTTATAATTAAAATGTGCTGATTAAAATGAGCCTAAACACGGCCAGTCTACTATTATCCATAAAGGAATTCTGGTCTGCATCATCAGATCAGCTCGCTGTCACCATATTATCGTATTGTCATGGGAACTGGACAGGTATGCCAAATTTCAGTTCAATTGTATATCGGAAAGTCACCCTTATCGTAACCCATGAAATACTTATCATTGAGGAGTTCCAATGGCCATCTCTGGTATTCTTTATCAGTTCCACTTCATCAAATGGATTTTTCAGAATGCACATGCTTGACTTTGTTGATGAAAATACCGAAATCGCTATATGTGTGCCCATAAAATTTGAGGAGTTCCCTCAATTCCTCATGGGTCCCATCATCAGAACCAGATTTTGCAACCCACTGCGAAAAGAGGCCCATTGAGGCTCTGCCTACTTCTTCTGGGTGTTTCTTCTTCATACATTTTTAAGACACACGCCTTTTTCCTCGAAGGGGGGTAGGCAGAGCCTAAATGGGCCTATTTTCACAGTGGGTTGCACCATCGTGGAATATAGACATGACAAGTAGTGAGCTCATCGCCGCCATTGCTCCCCACGACTGACTCGGCTAACGCTTTCTTCCAGTAATAAAACAATCCATAATAAGCTAGCAGCCAGGACAAATCCTATACCAACGAATCTTATCAACAAGTCCGGGTAATCCCCTAGTCGGCTTTTACGATATCCACGGAAGGAGACGGAGGGAAACTCCTCTATGGAAACTACAAATACGACTTTGAAAATTCTATCACTGATACAAAGCTACACTATTCTCAAGTGCATAGATTATGTTACCGTAGTAAAGACTAGATTTTAGTACGAAATCACTGTATTTGTTAATAATTTAGAAGAAAACCGAGTTTTTTGACTGCTTTAGTCAGCGTGCGCTGACCAAACGGTTGGATATAATGATCGTAGTGCTTCGCAAAAATATTTGACGGAGGGGTCTATTCTTAGGCCGATCAACCACAGCATTTTAGGTATATATACCCTAATGTCTGTAGGTAATAAAATAGATAACAGTTAGTACTTGCTCCACATCTAGTTTACATAACATTAAACAGCTTGTCTTTTGACACTAGGTACCTGTCTGCAGGAAATCCCATTCTTGTGCTTGTACATAATCATTATGTAACACATAAATTATGTAACTGTACAATAGGAAACACTTTATACGCAAACAGAGTTTTTGTATCTGGATCAGCCAGAAAGTGTTATAATGAAAGATAGCAAGTTTAAACGTGTGTATGATCTGCAAGTGTTTTTTTTTTATACTACTTGAATGACGGAACAAGCAGATGGCCCACCTGATGTTAAGTGGTAACCTCTGCCTATGAACAGTGCATTACCTCATAGGTCACGTCCACCTAGGACGCACCCTATGTGGCATTGCACTGCGCTTCGCCACCCTGAGACATAAAGATGAAAAGTCTCATGTGCCTGTAATTTCACCGGCACCCTTACCCTTCAAACCGGAACACAGCAATGCGAGCACTACTGCTTTGCGGCAGAAATAGAATATGGTGGTAGTACTTCCCCGGACGAACTCTTTCACAAAAAAGCTTTACTAAGTACTACTAAAATCAAGTTTAAATGAATTAAATTTAGTTGTAAATCTAGTTTATTCTGAGTCTGTGTCGTGGTACCATGGTACTTGTAGTTACAGACGTCCACGGCACAGGGAAGCCGTGTGTGGGATCAGTACCCCAAGTCCGAGGTTTGCAAACAACAAAGTATCAATTTAAAAAAATGAGAAATAGAATTTAGTACAATAGATTCCAAAAAGTTATTCAATCCTGTCCATCGAAAGGTTGCCTAGAAGAGATCGCTCTTAGCGATAAGGCCGCCCATTGTACCACCGTGAACTAGTTTGTAAGATAATATAAGTGTGTTGTTTTATTGTTTGTTTATTTTTTTGTTTAGTTGTTTTATTTTTTTGTGTGTTTGTTTTATTTTATTATTTTAAGGTGATTACAATAAATAATTATCTATCTATCTATCGTAACGATGTATAACGTAGTGACTAGCCATTAATCGACTCTGAACGAGATTTCCGTTGAGAGGTGTCCACTCTGTTATGGCTTTAGCCCAGTCTTTGGCTTTAGTCAATATACCCGCATTCTGTCCGACATCCGCGATTTGAGTTTTGGAGCGCAGTATACTGTTACGAACGCGGTCTATCAGTCTGATTCCTAGAATACTGCGCTCCATGGCTCGCTGGCAAACCCCGAGTTTGGAATTTTTGTTGAGCAGTCAAAGACGTGCGCTACGGCTTCTTTGACTGGAGGGATGGATCGGGAGGATGGGAAAAATACACACGTCCATAACCTTCTGTTTCAATGAATAAAGGAAGTGTACCTTTCATTAAGTTTAAATGTAACCCAAAAACATTAAGTGTTTCATTGACCAGTACCCCTTCCAAGCATTCTCAGTACATCTAGCGACTTCGAGATCTTGTCGTCCCTGGAAGGATACTAATTGGCAGTTAAATAGGTACAGGTATTCTTCGACGTATTCCACATCCCCACCCCCTACTTGTACCTTTTTCTGGGTGCTATTTGTCATTAGCTTGGTCTTTGATCTGTGCACCTAAACTTTACTATAATTATTTTAGGCGATATTCAAATATAATTCGAGCGGTACCGGTCGTTTAGCAATGTTTGTTTCGTTCTCAATCTCAGATTGTAATGAAACGACCGACACACCTCTTGTGTTGTGACTCAAGTAGGTACGGTTTTACAATTATAGGGCGTCAAAGCAGCAACCAGAAAATGATCTCTGCATTTACGTAGGAATCTTAAATGGATCATAGAATTGCGACGTATTGAAGGAAAAGAGGTCATTCGCCTACAAGGTATCTATAGTAAAATAATTACACGCCTTCAATGGATCGCCTGAAGGCTTAACTTGACCGAAACGAGCCCTATATACCACTTAAAATTATTTATAAATTTACAATAAATTATTTAATAAATAATAAATCTTTATTTTATCTCCCGGTAGCACTTATCCAAACCCTGTGTATACGCTAACGCTGAATGAGTTGACCTGCAACATTGGAGCACATTATATTTTTGACGACCCCTGTGGCGCGGCGGGCGGCGGTTGGTCTGCGACGCAGGAGGTTGCGGGTTCGATTCCCACCTCGGAACAAATATTTGTGCAATCGCAGATATTTGTTCAGTGTGTTCAGGTTATTTTTCTATGCATAATAAAAAATATCTATGTATGTAATGTGTTGTGTTAAGTATATCAGTTATCTAGTACCCATAAGCAACAACACGTACAAGCCCTGCTTAGTTTGGGGCTAGATAATGTTGTGTGAAATGTCCAGCATTATTTATTTTATTTTATTTTATTTAGTAGTAGTAGTAGTTTTTTTTTGTGAAAGAGTTCATCCGGGGAAGAACTACCACCATATCTATTTCCACTGCAAAGCAGTAGTGCCGAATTACAGGTACATGAGACTTTGCATCTTTATGTCTCAGGGTGGGCGCAGTGCAATGCCACATAGGGTACGTGCGTCCTAAGTGGACGTGACCTGTGAGGTCATGCATTGTTAAAGGCAGAAGTTACTGCTTACCATCTGCTGGATCCTTCATTCTCAAAACTAATAAAAAAAAGCGGTTTACATTTTATGACGTAGGTAAAAAGTTAGTTACGGTTCAACGCCATATACAAAAAAAAACTGCCATCATAAATTTTTAGTCACTAGGTCCACTCTAGATTATGTAAGACTGTTTAACGAAGAGTTCGGTTTTGTAATTAGTTAATTATAAAATAGGTAGTCATCTTTCTTATTTCTTTCAAGTGTTCTGCTTTTAATATTCTATTATTGCGTAAATAGGTACCACTTTTTAGGGTTCCGTAGTCAAAGACAAGGAACCTTTATGGATTCGTCATGTCTGTCTGTCTGTCTGTCCGTGTATGTCACAGCCACTTTTTTCCGAAACTATAAGAGCTATACTATTAAAACTTAGTAGGTAGATGTATTCTGTGAACCGCATTAAGATTTTCACACAAAAATAGAAAAAAAAACAATTATTTTATGGGGTTCCGCATACTTGGAACTGAAAGTAAAATTTTTTTTTTTCATCAAACCCATACGTGTGGGGTATTTATGGATAGGTCTTCAAAAATGATATTGAGGTTTCTAACATATTTTTTTTCTAAAGTGAATAGTTTGTGCGAGAGACACTTCCAATGTGGTAAAAAGTGTCCCCCCCCCCCGTAACTTCTAAAATAAGAGAATGATAAAACTACAAAAAATATATGATGCACATTAAACTTACAACGAAAATTATTTTGAACGAGATCTAGTTAGTAGTTTTTTTTTTAATACGTCATAAATCGTAAACCATCCTTGAACTTTTATATTATGTTACTTACTGCTACGGAACCCTTCATGGGCGAGTCCGACTCGCACTTGGCCGCTTTTTATTTTAGGTTCACTTTTCCTTATCCTAGGTATAACATGTTAGTTTTATTTTATTTTATTGATTTGGGTAAACAGACAGTGGCACAATAAACGAAATAAGGCACAAATATATAAACGTAGTAACAACACCGTTTACCACGGATTACTTAAATGGATAACTTATAGGTACTTGGCTAATGATAAGTTGAGAGAACTATCTAAACTATAGAGATTCAAGAAATATTTTTTTAAATGTACAAGCTTGCGTTGGCTCTATGTCTAAAGAGTTGAGAGTTGAAACTAGCCGAAGCAAAGGCGAGCGTTTACCGGCATAGGTACGACAACGATTATTATAGAACAGACGACTGCGATTACGGCAGTGCGTTCAAGTAGGGATTTTGTATCATAGCAGTATCAGAATACAATCACTTGACGGCATAAGTCATAAAGCAACATTATTTCGAGTTGTGAACGTTTTAGTTTAAGTAGTTATTATCATTTATAATGAGTAATAATAAACAAATTAGAGTCCAAATTTGAATATCACTATTCAGATATTAGAAATGGTATGGTATTTAGCTCATAGATACGAGTTTGGATTCACGCCTCGCGTCAACACTTGACCATGTCGTGTCCATGTATCGAGGCAATAAGGAACTGACACCTTACGAGCCGATAAGTTAAATTCATTGCATTATATGGGAAATCTTAATTTATATTATACCCAAGTTCACGCCGGTTCCATACATCTTAATATAATGGTGTACTGATTCTCACGGGTACTATAATATTGTACGTACCTAGTTGGTACTATAATATTGTACGTACCTAGTTGGTACTATAATATTGTACGTATATAGGTAGCTAGTTGGTAGGTAGTCTCACTTAGGCTGTGTCCCCAGTAAGCAAACTATTCGCCGCCGACTGAGTTAGAGGTGTATCGGTTTTCATAAATCATTTATTGCTTATGAATCTAGGTAAAATACAATCGCATTAGATGTTAGGTTGTTAGGTATAGGCGCAGATAAAATACCTAATACTATGGTATAGGTAAGATCGCTAGATTCTGCTTTTCAGCTGGTTAGTACGCCCTTCCATATTTGAAATGGAGTGTTCACAGTTTGCTAGTTTTGCGCGTAGCGCTGCAATCTGCGTAGAGTGAGCGCAAAACTAGCAAACTGTGAACACTCCATTACAAATATATGGAACGTACTAAACCGATACGCTAACTCAGCCGGCGGCGAACAGTTTGCCTACTGGGGACGCAGCCGCTGATCATCTTATCGCACTAATATTATATAAGTCAAGGTTACGATGTTTGGATGTTTATTACTCAATCACGCCGAAACGGCTAAACCGATTTCTATGAAATTTGGTACACAGATTTATTGGTACCTGGATTGAGCTATAGGCTACGTTTTATCCCGGTAAAACACGAGTGAATCCGCGGGCAGACACTAGTTTACTATATAATATTCAGTAATGACTTATTCCTTTTTTGTGTAGGTATATTGTTAAGTTAAATATGTTATAAGTTAAATCAAAAGATGGCAAGTCGTTACTCTGGTCTATTCCCGATGTCCATGTTATTTTGTCCACGTTAACGTGGACAGCGGGAAGTCTAAAAAGCCCTTCCCGTTGTCCACGTTAGCTGTCCCCGTTAACGTGAAGAGTGGGAAGTTACTAATTCCCTTCCCGTTGTCCACGTTAGCTGTCCCCGTTAACGTAAACAGTGGGAAGTTACTAATTGCCTTCCCGTTGTCCATAACTTAAATAAGACTTATATACAATATAACTTTTGAAACTATACTGGTTATGTACATAATTTTCACAAGAAACGGGATATTTACCATGATTTTTGAGTTTGCAATGTTCCCGATATTTCGGCACAGTTGCCATGATCCCGCCATGATCACGTGTGAACGATGAACGTGCCATGATCTGTTGGCACAGTCCCGTGATCATGGCGCATATAACTGTGCCGAAATATCGGGAACATTGCAAACTCAAAAATCATGGTAAATATCCCGGTTCTTGTGAAAAAAAAGATGTATACAACATACAAATGTATTACCTGTGACCACTATCAACCAAAATTTTTTATAAAAATTTAATAGCATCTGAATATTTTCAGTCCAAAAACAGTTTAAAAAATATATGCACGAAGTTGTTGCGAGCTGATGATCCTGAAAACGGCTGCACCAATTTAACCAAATAGCTAAGAAACCAGTGCCGGCCCGCGGTCCACCTGACCACCTACATAAATAGTTCACCAGGCTGTTCCAGGGGCAACTTTTTCTTCCCGTGCTCCACTTCAGGATAGCTAGGTGCTTTTTTTTCTTGTCGGGGCCCACCTTAGTTCACCTGGCTGAACCAGGGGTAATCTCACATGCTGTCAAAAACACGTACTATACAAAAATAACAACATTGAAATCAGAGTGTTCTGGAGCTACGTGGGTACAAAGAAACATTCTATACAGGCAGACAGAGACACTATTGTCTCTGTCTGCGTAGAGACTGTTTGAGTAGTAGTAGAGCTTTTTTGTGAAAGAGTTCGTCCGGGGAAGTACTACCACCATACCTATTTCTGCCGCAAAGCAGTAGTGTTCGCATTGCTGTGTTCTGGTTTGAAGGGTAAGGGTGCCGGTGAAATTACAGGCACATGAGACTTTTCATCTTTATGTCTCAGGGTGGCGGGCGCAATGCAATGCCACATAGGGTGCGTCCTAGGTGGACGTGACCTATGAGGTAATGCACTGTTCATAGGCAGAGGTTACCGCTTAACATCAGGTGGGCCTCTTGCTTGTTCCGTCACACAAGTAGTAAAAAAAAAAAAAAAAAAAATGGCCTCAAATTTATAACACTCATCTTTAGAGTGAGGGTTTAATAATGCTTGGAAGGTTGATTATGACTCGAATCTATTCCTTGATTTCCCACACCTCGCCGCTCTCCGGTTTGGTGGACACTGGCCCGGTAAGCTAACAGATAAAACAGTGCTTCCCAGACGTCAATTTCATCAAATTTCCTGGTTAAAGTACAGCCAAAAGATACAAATCCCACAATTGAAGATAATGCATCTGATCTAGATCAGATAGTCAGTTTATCACCGAGTCGATCGAGTCACGAACTAAGTGCTCGAACCACCTGACATTTGAAGCTTTACCTGTATGATCAAGATCTAAATTCTTACGCCTCTTACATAGCTCAGAGGGCCTAGTCTGAAAATGTAACAACACGGCCTACTACATGGATTTTGCATGCAATTTGAGGATCTCAAGGTGCCCAGGGGCGCTCTTCGGTTTATCTATACTAAAATCCGTGTAGTGTACACCACACGCCTGTGTTGCTTGTCTTTGCAGGCTCTGATGAAATTAGTTGAGAGTACTAGCAGACCTAGTGCAGAGCTAAAACACCCTTCACCCACAAATCTGAAACACCCTTTCAGATATCAATTGCAGAGTCCGTCTAAATAACAGCAGAGTGCAAAGTATCTCCTAAGCTTATGATTGTTTTTTTAAGGAAGAGGTTCTCAAGTCGTGTTTTTTTCTTCTATATGTTTGTTACCTCATATCTCCGTCATTTATGAACAGACATGTTTTTTTTTGTTTGGCACGATATACTTCTAGATTGGTTCAATTTTCATCGATCTGGTTCTGATGATGGGATCTATGAGGAATTGAGGGAACTCCTACAAAAATTATAGGCACACATATAGCGATTTCGGTATTTTCAGCAACAAGTTAAGCTTGTGCATTCAGAAAATGCCATTTGGTGAAGTGGAACTGAGATGGCCATTGGAACTATTATTCAATGATAAGTATTTCACAGGTGGCGATAAGGCGACTGCTCGATATCCGATTGAGCTGATATTTGGCATACCTGTCAAGTTCTGATGACAATACAATATGATAGTGACAGCAAGCTGATCTGATGATAGAGACGGAAGGTGGATAAAGGAACTCCTCGATGGATAATAGTAGTTTTTTTTTTCTTTTTTTTTATACTACTTGAATTACGGTACAAGCAGATGGCCCACCTGATGTTAAGCGGTTACCTCTGCCTATGAACAGTGCATTACCTCATAGGTCACGTCCACCTAGGACGTGCCCTATGTGGCATTGCACTGCGCCCGCCACCCTGAGACATAAAGATGAAAAGTCTCATGTGCCTGTAATTTCATCGGCACCCTTACCCTTCAAACCGGAACACAGCAATGCGAGCACTACTGCTTTGCGGCAGAAATAGGTATGGTGGTAGTACTTCCCCGGACGAACTCTTTCACAAAAAAGCTCTACTACTACTAAAATAAGAACTGAACTGGCCGTGTTTAGGCCCATTGTGGTCAGCACACGGTTACGATCACTAATTTTATAAAAGCGTGTACTGAAAAATATATTATTAAAATATAATAAATTACTTTATAGACTCAGCGTTCGGTGTAAACTGTTTGTTTGTAATGAGCCAGCGCTTCTCTCTAGACTGTGTCTATTCTGACCGCATTCAAGTACTTTACATATTCAACGTGTTTACAAGTTATTATTTCGTATCCGGGGGATTATGAAATAATTACAATGTACCTACGACTCCTACGAGTGACAAAACTTTAAATTTTCCGATAGCTTTAAGGTTTCCGCCAAGGTTTTCATCTAATCAGAATAATTTTAGGTACTGCCAGAGTAATCAATTTTAATTGTATTAAATAGGGGGTATTTGGAATAAGTTTGATACTTTTAAGGCACTGGGAAAATGTAGTACCCTTATTATCGCAGTAAGTGGAAGGTTTGTTAGTAAGTGAATTGGAATAACAAGGTTTTGAGTCGTTTATTTATGGAAATTCGGACTATCAACAAGAACATGTTATTAAAAGCATAGTAGGTCTACTTCATTCGCAGTAAGTTTACTCTCAATTTAGCAGAATTTAACTTTGTCATCGTCTCCACCATAGAATGCAATGGGAGGATGTCAAGATCAAAATAATTTTAGCAAAATCTACACAGTTTATGAACACGAAAAATAGATATGTGTGAATTTTCATCATATTTTTAAGGGCATGATAGAGGAGTTTGATGAATTTTCTGGATTAAAAAAAAACTTAAACTAACCTCTACCAAGCACTTATAACGTATATTGATAAAATTAGGCAATAAGAGTAAAAAATAATAATATTTTAGACCACATAGTAGATTTATATTTTCGATTACGCAGCACAAGTGGTGAGCTCATCGCCGCCATTGCTTCCCACGACAGACCCGGCAAACGCTTTCTTTCAGTTAATACGAGTACATTCCTAAATTAGAAGCCAGGACAAATCTTATACTAACGAATCTTTTAAACCAGTCTGGGTAATCCCTTACTCGGCTTCTAAGACATCCACCGGAGGAGACGTAGGGGTCTATTCTTAGGCCGGATATACCACGGCATGACTACCAATAATTTTAAGTGAATATTTTGAACACAGTGCGGAACAATCAACTAGAATCAGTTCCTAGAGTATTCATAGCTAACTAGTACCTACTTAATAGATTCAGCCAGCTGATACTTCTCCCACACAGCTTCTTATGTCCAACAGCGGCCGGTGGTCCATTCGTCTAGCTTATCTTCACTGGACGTTGGTTTGTGATTCAACATGCTTTATGTATCTAAATGTAACAAGTAAGATGAATAAGAATTAACTGGTATTACCCGGACTTGTTTGTAAGATTCGATGGTATTCGTTCATTAATTAAGGAATATATTATTACTGGGAAGAATGCTTTAGCAGAGTCAGTCGTGGGAAGCAATGGCGGCGATGAACTCACCACTTGTCACGTCTATATCCCACGATGGTGCAACCCAAGGTGAAACGAGGGCCATTTTTTTTTTTTTAATTCTTTTTGTGTGACGGAACAAGCTGATGGCCCACCTGATGTTAAGCGGTAGGTAGCTGATAGAACGTGCCTTATGTAGCATTGCACTGCGCCCGCCACCCTGAGGCATAAAGATGAAAAGTCTCAAGTGCCTGTAATTTCACCGCTCTAGGAAAGGCTCTGGGTAGGCTCTGCCTACCCTTTCGGCGAAAAAGGCATGTATCTATGTATGTATGTAATTTTCACTAGAAACGGGATATTATTTACCATGATTTTCAATAGAGAAGATGGTTTTCAATTATCTGGAGTATGGAAGCCTGTGGTGAGAATGTGTAAGAATCATAAAAGTGTGGTACCTGCTACGCGTCCCGATACCGTTAGTGTTGTGTGTCGAGTTGGTGTGAAGTGTGACAATGAAACCGATGGTAGTGGTACCGTTCGTAATAAAAGAGTGAGGGTAGATCGATATATCTGCCAATAACATCTACTCGCAAAGACTTTAGTTAGTTCTCCCGTGATCATGGCACATGCAACTGTGCCGAAATATCGGGAACATTTCAAACTCAAAAATTATGGTAAATACCCCGTTTCTATTGAAAATTATGTACATAACCATGATAGTTTCAAAAGTTATATGTATGTATGGTATTGCCAACCTGTGTTCCAAATAACATTTTAGGAATAGCCGTTAAAATAGCCAGTTATTCATTAATGTAAAACAGAAAAGAATCTTAAAAAGGCTTTATTGTACTGTATTTTTTCAGAATAGCAAAAATATATTTACTCTTGACGAAACGGTATTTTTTTAAACGGCGTGAATGATGGAACAAGCATATGGCTCACCTGATGTTAAGCGCTAACCTCTGCTTTTAAAAATGCATTACCTCATAGGTCACGTCCACCTAGGACGCACCCTATGTGGCATTGCACTGCGCCTGCTACCCTGAGACATAAAGATGAAAGTCTCATGTGTTTTTATTTTTGGCAATCATACCCTTCAAACCGGAACACAACAATGCGAGCACTACTGATTTGCGGCAGAAATAGGTATGGAGGTAGTTCCTCCCCGGACGAACTCTTTTACAAAAAAGCTCTACTACTACTAACAGTGTTCAGAAACAGTTCTAGATTGTTCAGTGTACGGAATTTATTAAAATGTTCACCCGTCGCTTAAAATATGGAAACATAAACATTGATCACAGGGATTAGTCGATTAAAATCAGTTGAGACAAAAAATGAACATAACCAGCTTATGTAGGCCTTGTCTGAATAATTTTGTCGCGTCGCCCCCCACTGGGGACAGTGCAACTTTCCCCCGTGTTCCTCAATGGAGCCAAAAAGGTGGGGAACAATAGAAATGAACGCATTTTTTATTGAGCCAGGATATTAGGTCAAATCCTTTCGCTATAAACAACTAATCACAAGGGCCCAGTCGTTATTAGACTAAATATTTAGGGCCACCCACATTTAATCTAATAATAGCGTGAACGCAACCTGACCGAGGAAATACCACAATAGTATTGAAATGCAATTAATATTAAAACTGATTGTGGGTCTTGCTTTTGACTAAGTCTATGCTCACGACTTTGTCAGCGTTTTTGAATTCCTATATAAACTTAAATAAGTAGGTTTCTACTTTTAGCTTACATAATAAGCTTAAGCTTTTAGCTTGCTTCGACGACCTCTGTGGCGCGGCGGGCGAAGGTTGGCCTGCGACGCAGGAAGTTGCGGGTTCGATTCCCGCCTCGGAACAAATATTTCTCAATATCTGCAGATATTTGTTCAGGGTGTTCTGGGTATTTTCTATGTATAATAAAAACTATCTATTTAATGTATTGTATTAAGTATATCAGTTATCTAGTACCCATAACACAAGCTCTGCTTCGCTTGGGGCTAGATAATGTTGTGTGGAATATGCAGCATTATTTATTATTATTTTATTTATTATTCATTTATTTGAGCCTTTCGGGGTCGAGACTCTGGGTCCGTGGGGTACAAGGGCCCTTCGCGTTTTCAAAATTATTTCAGGGCGCCTGTTCGAAGCGACTCGTGACCCGAGAGCAGGCCCTTATCTGGCTCAACGCATTAGTATTGCCATTCAGCGTGGTAATTCAGCCAGCATCTTAGGGACGCTTCCATCTGGTAGTGATTTGGATCAGTTAAGCTAACTTTAGATCGTTAGCAGCGGTCTTTAGTTAGCACAACTGTTTCATATGTATTTTAATTAATTTTGTACTTCATTTTTATTTCACTTCCTTTTGTTTTTTAGTTGTTTTGAGTAATTTTGGTGGCATTTTAACCATTGTAGCTAGTCTATAATAGAGCAGAAGTGTAGTGAAATGAAATGGAAGTTACTTACCCAAATTGGTGGAAATTGGCTACCAAAGTTTTAGTAAAACGGCCACCGTTTTTCTAAAAAATTACTTGACTGTGACTTTGACGACTTGGAAGGATTGTTACGTTGCAAATTATATTGAAAAAACAATAAATATACTTGAAAATTGCAAATGCACAAGCCGTGCGACGCCAATTATAAAGAAAAAGAGTATACTAGAGTGTGAACCGGCGTCCGAGGAAACCGGCAGAGTATTGAAGTCTTAGAGCATTGCAGGCCTCCACGGAGGGATTGTCAAAGGTGCCATATAGTGTACCATAGTGCCATATAGTGTAGTATGTATAAGGTGCGTCGATAGTGCATGGAATGTAAAATGCATCGTAGTTTTAAAAGATAAAAGGCCAATTACCAATATTTCTCGTCACTTTGCTGACGTTTCGAGACTGAGTTCAAAGACTGACTGACTGAGTACCACTTCGAACGCGGTCGCGGGCGGTGCTCATGATGAAGAGGCTTCTGGAATCAGTCTCGAAACGTCAGCAAAGTGATGAAAAATAGTGGTAATTAGCCACCACGATAGTTTAAATTGCATCGTAGTTATTATAATGTTTTGTTTCTTGCACTGAGTTGCATCAAGTGCCCATTATAATCCACTGTGAAGAAAGACGATTCCAATTTCATAGAAAATTAAGTAAACCGATGAAGAAGAAAGTATTTCTAACTTAAGTGGCGATTACCAACGACGAGTGCGATAGACACGCCACACTGCGCAGCCGCAACGAATGTGCATTAGCGCAAGTGGTTTGTGTATGGACCAAATAGCCGTCTGATCGTAGAGCCTGTTCACACATGCAATCGTAATAAAGCCCTTGAAACTTCCGTTTTTCACCGTCCCCGTCTATTTTCACTGCTTCAAGACCAGTTTTCAAATGAATAAAACCGCATTGAAATTGGAGCACCCGTTTACCCGGTACCCACAACTCCACTGTACGTGTCCCGTGTTCACTACGCCGCCGTGAAGCCCGAAGCGGTGGTGGAGTACCTCAAGCAGAAGACAGGTCTAACGATGAGGTTAGAGCAGTTGGAGTCTCGCAATGATGTCAATTTTATTTCCTTTATGGTAAGGGTGCCTGGAGAGTTCTGGCCGAGAGGTGTCAAGTTCAGGAGGTTCTTCGGACGCCTGACACGAGACACCGCGGAGTTGCGTCATACGTCGCCGCCTAAACGCGCACTAAAATAAAGTATTTTATATATATGTATATTAGTTTTAAGGTATTTATTGCTTAGGCTTAGTTTTTGGCTTATTGTTTAGGTTTAGTATATTTTCTATTAAGACTGAAATAAAAGTATTGAGTGATTGATTGATTGTTGCATGCACCCTAGATCCAGTTTATCTGTCTGCGGGAGGAAGATGTCATCTTAATTTGATGTTTGTGCCTTTATGTATTCATATGGTCCATGTTAGTGCCCACGATACAATAAACCAAGGTGTGCTTTGTAAAATGAATGAAAGAAACGCATAATTTGGCGAAGTATATTATCATACTGTGGTAGTACCTACATTGTACAAGTCAAGTAGGTACCTTATTGGATCAACATTCTCTGCGTTGATATTAGCATATTTATAACAGCAGTAAAACAAATGGCTCTTCAGTTCCGTCTGTCGAAGGTAACCACATAATGAGAAGGCGTACCAACTAAATACATTCTACGCCCTCGGTCATACCATATTTATCTTGCGTTTGTTAAATAATCATCATCAAACTAAGGGCCGATATCCATCAAAGAGCAGAGGTAATATAGATTCCAACATTTTTTTTTTAACTATTTGAATGACAAAACAAGCAAGTAGCCCTCCTGATGTTGAGTGGTAACCTCTGCCTTTAACAGTGCATAGGTCACGTCCGCCTAGGACGCACCCTATGTGGCATTGCACTGCGCCCGCCACCCTGAGACATAAAGATGAAAAGTCTCATGTGCCTGTTATTTCACTGGCACCCATACCCTTCAAACCGGAACACAGCAATGACAGCACGACTGCTTTGTGGCGGAAATAGGTATGGTGGTAGTACTTCCCCGGACGAACCCTATCACAAAAAAAACTACTACTACTAAAACTCACTTGTAGGAGTCCACTCAAATCCGTAATGGTGTAGCGGATTTTGATGGTATTTCGAGTGTGGATCTATCCACTATTAAAATTTTAATCATTTAAATTTAGGGGGTTTTTTTTTATCTCGGCACCACGCGTGCCAAGCCGCGGATAAAGACTTGTGTTAAGGCGATTAGTTTTGCCGAAACTCAAAATAGACCTATTTCGAAAGCCTACTCCTCCTACAATAATGGCCCAAATAATTTAAAAAAAATCTGTTAATTGGTATAATATTGTCAAGAATAGAACTATATGTTTAGATTTTTTAAATTGTTGTTGCTTTTGACAGGAAAAAATAAAACATTGTACCCTATAATTTACGCAAGAATTCCTACTCCTTCCAAACGCCTGCAGCTATTTTAATGATTCTTTCACAATATTATAGACAATTTACAGACTTTACATATGATATGTTTACATTTTCAAAAATAATTATCATTTTAAAACAATAAAAGAAAAACTGTGAAACGAGCTGCCACGGGGCGGTTCGGCCGCGGACCTCAGTCCGGCCCAAGCGTTCGCACGGGGTACCCGCGTCACTTTTTTGCTCCGCTCCTGTGAGTGCCACCGACTGGTTCGGGCACAATAAGACACGATAGCAGTTAGTGTACTCATCGTAGTTTTTTAGTTGTGTTTTGTGTTCCTTGAACAAAGCATTGTAAATATTGATCGTTTTCGTTTAGACATCTTGTTTGCGCGAGGACGCTTGTTGGTTTCTTATCTTTGACGACCTCTGTAGATGTAGCGCGTCGGGCGAGTAGCCGGCTTATATGCGAAAGGTTGCGGGTTTGATTCCCGCTGCCGGACAAATGTTCGTACGATCTGCAAATATTTGTTCCGGGTCTGGGTGTTATGGTACCATGGTACTCGTAGTTTCTGATACCCACAATAAAGGGGTGCCTTGTGTGGGATCAGGACTATATATGTGACTGTTGGGTGCTATGTTATGTTATCTACTATAAGAATAAGTACGTATATGAAAAATCACGAATGAAAAATCTCTAATGTAAAATCTCGTATGAAAAATATCGAATGAAAAATCTCGGATGAAAAATCTACAATGAAAAACATCGAATGAAAAATCTCTACTGAAAAATCTCGAATGAAAAATCTCGAATGTAAAGTCTCGAATGAAAAATCTCGAATGAAAAATCACGAATGAACAACCTGGAATGAAAAATCTTAAATATAAAATCTCGAATGTAAAATCTCGAATGAAGAACCTCGACGAAATCTCTAATGCAAAATCTCGAATGAAAAATCTTGCCCTAAAAATAATACACCCTGCAAGTTTCAAGTCTCTAAGTCCAGCGGTTTTGGCTAAAGTGATATTGCTACCACAGATGAATGAGTTACTGCGGGCGAAAATACTACGAAGTATGTGTGAAATAATTACTTTGGTGATTGTGTTTCGATACCTACCTAGGTACTTAATTTACCTTTTATGAAGTGTAATTGTGATTTCATATAACTACCGTTTTTTTGTGTCGCATAGAATTTTCGTTAAACTCTTTTTAGTCAAGATTTTTCATTCATGTTTTTTATTCGAGATTTTTCGTTCGAGATTTATTATTCGACATTTTTATTCGAGATTATCAGTCAAGATTTTTCATTCGAGGTTTTACATTCGAGATTTTACATTTGAGATTTTTCATTCGATTTTTGTCATTGGTACTTTCCTGGTTTGGGTTTTAGAAATAAACCGTTACGAACCAATAAAACTACTAGGTATGTAAGAAATAGGTACTATTATTTGTATAGTAGTTTGTATTCTTTAGTAGTAGTAGAGCTTTTTTGTGAAAGAGTTCGTCCGGGGAAGTACTACCACCATACCTATTTCTGCCGCAAAGCAGTAGTGCTCGCATTACTGTGTTCCGGTTTGAAGGGTAAGGGTGCCGGTGAAATTACAGGCACATGAGACTTTTCATCTTTATGTCTCAGGGTGGCGGGCGCAGTGCAATGCCACATAGGGCGCGTCCTAGGTGGACGTGACCTATAAGGTAATGCAATGTTCATAGGCAGAGGTTACCGCTTACCATCAGGTGGGTCATCAGCACATTCCGTCAATAAATTAGTAAAAAAAAAAAAAAATTGACCCTGCCTACACTTTCGGGGAAAAAGGCGTGTGTCATCTATTTCATTATCTACCATACTTGGTCTAGTAGACAGGTCTAACAAACAAAGCTAAGAAAAATCAACAATGCCGGCAGGCATAGGTATACTATAGCAATAGCGCATAATTTCCGATGCTTAAAATCGAAAGTGCGCGTGTACACAACAAACTAGACAACAGATATGACTGCATTACTAGCACCTCGTGCCAAACCGCGGCTGCCGCCCGCCGCGCGCCGCGGTCTGCATGACTGCGCTCCACGCCGCGGAAGGCGCGCCCGCATCCGCGCGCGCCGCTAGTTGCGATTCTTCATTGTTTCTGAATATTGTGCCAATGTTTATGCGTGGCGTGTGGTTCGGGCTCTAGATGCAACATTTCCTAGGCTCCGCCCAGATGCCCAAGGTCGTTCGAGGCTATAATCACCTTAAATAAAGGAAACTGCTAGTAGATAATGTGTTACTGACACGATTCTCTTGAATGAGTGTCACGTATTTTTCGGTCCGCTTTGGTAGACACTGGCCCTAATTTAGTTATTAAATAATTTCTTCGTAATCAAGCAACAAAATGAACTAACAAAAAAAACTTAAAACATTATAAATCAGGGAAGTATTTCTAAACACTGACGTAAACTCTTTAACTAGTTTACATTGTACATACATACATACATAGACACAGGCCTTTTCCCCCGAAGGGGAAGGCAGTGCCTCAATGGGCCTCTTTTCACAGTGGGTTGCACCATCGTGGAATGTAGACGTGACGAGTGGTGAGCTCATCGCCGCCATTGTTTCCCACGACTGATTCAGCTAACGCTTTCTTCCAGTAATAACACATTCCATAATAAGCTAGCAGCCAGGACAAATCTTATACAAACGAATCTTATCAACAAGTCCGGGTAATCCCTTAGTCGGGTTTTTCGACATCCACAGGAGGAGACGGAAGGGTCTATTATTAAGCCGGACACACCACATTACATTGTGTCTAGCTAAAATAACACTTAATTAAATAACTAGTCACAAAGTCCTGCCCACAGGAGGATTTCCTGTGTCGTGGGTATCAGGAACTACGAGTACCACGGTACCCAGACACGGAACAAATATTATGAGATCAGCGAGAATTGAACCCGTACCTCATGCATCTCAGCCGGCTAATGGCTATCTGGGTAAACATTACTTAAAATGCCAGATACCTGGTGTCGATATGTCGATCAAAAGCCACTAATTTAACTAACTAATTGATACGACACGTCTGTACGTAAAAACGTCCTTACACGTCTTGTCACTACATTGAAGTAAGTCGAGACTACGAATTTAGAAAATAATTCCACATCAACAGAGGATGTGGTATTTGGGTGTGGCGCGCGTTCCACAATCCTGCGAGATCTCACAGAATTGGTTCTGCGCAGAGCAGCCACTGACTGTTTTTTGAAGTAATGTGTATAATGGAGGGGTCTTGGTCCAGCAGTGGACGTCTATCAGTGGTGAAGAAAAAAAGCAGAATTCATATAGAACATCTACCTACATGTAGCATTTCAAAATAGGCGTTTTGGAATTGTACGATGTGCCATCGAGTCGTAATGAATCTGATTGTGCCCATCACACTAATACTATTAATGCGAAAGTTTATGTTTGAGTGTGTTTGTTACTTCTTCACGCTGAAACGGCTATACGGATTTGTATGAAATTTGGAATGGAGATAACTGGACTCCCTTTATAACACATAGGCCCAACTTTATCCTGATATTCTCACGGGATCGAGACTTATGCGGGTGAAGCCGCGGGGTGCTGCTAGTATTCCATATGTGCTAGAAAAGGCGTCCAACCCTTCCAGCCCCAACCCCCGCACCCCCACTTGCTTGAGGGTGTGTGCCTCTACGAGGCTCTACGAGAGCTACGAGCATCTACGAGCTTTTATAAGAGTTAACGTAGGTTTGTGTTCTACCTGATTTTTATTAAGATTTTATAAATCTTTTCAGTATTTTCAAACTTTTAAGATATGTACACATAGTTATTGAATCTATACTAATATTATAAAGAGTTAAAAGTTGTTTCTATGATTTTTTGTTTGCAATGAATAAAAAGAAAAACTGCTGAACAGATTAAAAAAATTCTTTGACCTATCGTTAGATTCATTATAATAAATATAAGAGGTAAAATTGCGATAAAGATCCTAGATATTTTCACATACCGATTTCTTTTTTGCTTTTTTATAGGGTTTTTGGCCAAGGCTCTTTCCCGAGTCACCATACCTTGACCTCTGTAACGACCTCTGTAGCGCATCGAGTGACTAGCTGGCTGAGATGCGAAAGGTTGCGGGTTCGATTCTTGCTGCGGGATAAATGTATGTATGATCTGCAAATATTTGTTCCGGATCTGGGTGTTATGGTACCATAGTACTCGTAGTTTCTGATACCCACGACACAGAGAATCCTAGTGTGGGATCAGGACTATGTATGTGACTGTTGGGTGTTATGTTATGTATGTTATACCACAACCAGCCATATACACGGTTTTCACTTCAAAGCGATTACATTTTTAGATACACAATAGATCACGTGACATTTAAATAGCTCTAGCTTTTCGTTTATCTCTTACATTTCTGAACTTTTCAGGAAGCGTCATCTATAATAGAAGGATACTTTGTTCTAGGGCTCTGATTACTAACTAGAGCAACCGTGACCAAGAAAGAACCAAGACACGACGAATGTTTTTATAGCGTTGATGGATTTTTTAGTTCTAGAACTTAATTTGTATTGTTTTTGTTACTTACATGACAATGTCACCATTTTGTTATTTGCCTTGATGGATAAGGTTTAATTGTATAGAATCATTTGGTATTAGCTTTCAATGTTCATACGCCTGTAAAGGCAGGTTTTGGTAGATCAAACTAGATTTAAGGCCTATTTGTACCTGAAACCTTGTTGAATAAATGATTATGATTATGATTACCTATATCTATGCTGAACCGATTTGAAAAATATTTCACTGTTAAGAAGCTACACTATCCCCGGGTGACATAGGCTATACAATATTTTCAAAACAACTAGGGATTCTTACTAAAACTCCAATAATGTAACCCAAGGTGTAAAAAAAATACCTACAATTTTTGTACCTGGGGTGTGGATAGATGGGGGATTGGGAAGGGGAGGGTTAGGAGGGACGAGAGGGAGGGGGGACACTGCCCGTGCGAAGCCGGGGCGTGTTTCTAGTCATTAATAAATTAATAAGTGACATCAGCTTCACACCACATCCACTTGTTTCTATATTCCATGTCCGACCGCGCCTGAGTGCTCAACGCGGACCGGTTCCCCTTAATGTAGATCCGTAATTTTATTAGATGCATTTCAATATTACGCTTTACTTGTTTCATAATGTAGTTCGAAGGTCATAAAGATGGATTTTGGAGACTTGCCAGTATAGAACTCTTTTTTTAAATATCTTTTGAGACTATCATGTTTATGCACATATTTTTCACTAGAAACGGGATATTTACCATGATTTTTGAGTTTGAATTGTTCCCGATATTTCGTCACAGTTGCATGCGCCATGATCACGGGAGAAATAAATGAAGTCCATGCGAGCGTTACGTGTAAAAGGTTTTTTTATATGATTTTGTTTTCAAATAAGGAAGAATCAGAATCAGGCAGATATTACATAAATTGAAAAATTATAAAGCTATAAATAAAACTACGTAATTTTCAAACAATTCAAAAAACTACGAACTATCAAATATCTACAATATCTTCATAGAAAAGATTTCAACGCGCTCTCTCATCTTGTGTGGTTTTATAAAAAAAAAAAACTTGTAGTAATAATAATAATCGTATAACGTTATTAGGTATTAAGAACATGATTGTTTGAAAGTAAGACTAGATAATATTTTTTAATAGATTTTTTCCATACAAATTTTAACACCAAAGGGGGTGAATTTCGGAAATTCGGAATATCGGAACAAAATAAAACGGAACAAATAAAAAATACTTTGGTAAGATTTGTAACATTCTAAAGCAAAATGTAAAAACTCAAGGTGTAAGTAACTTACTCTTTTGCAAGATCGTGTAAAGTATGGTATCTGTTTTAAATTATTATTTAACATCAATCGACCTGCTAGTATTGACTAGGCTTTTATTATTTAGCTTTTATTTTGCTATTATATAAGCAGCTGCAAAATAATTCATGGGACTGAAGTTTCCAAATTTATAATAACAATATAATAATAATAATGCTGGACAGTTCTAGCCCCAAGCTAAGCAGAACTTGTGTTATGGGTACTAGATAACTGATATACTTCAATACATTACATAGAAAGATATTTTTATTATATATAGAAAATACCCAGAACACCCGGAACAAATGTAGGCAGAACGTACAAATATTTGTTCCGAGGCAGGAATCGAACCCGGAACATCCTGCGTCGCAGGCGAACGTTCGCCCGCCGCACCGCAGAGGTCATCATTATACGCAGATTATGGGACTAACTAACGTAGATATTGGTAAATAAGCGCACCTACTAGCCTTTTTCAAAGGCGTCTTCTCTAGATCTGAATCCTAGGCATCTCCCGCTGGGCTACTACGTCTATGTAAAGACCAATTTATAAGTTAACAGTATAGGTATTTCAAAACATAAAACGAATCTTGTTGCAATATAAACACGGCCACCAAATGGAACTATAATAGGAGCACTCCTCGGACTAATAAACTAGACTATATAACCAGTGCTAGACATGGTTGGTTATGGTCGTAACATACAGCCCACTGCCACGGAGTATAAATACTATGTACAGAACGGTTAATCTCCGCCCCGCGTAACCCGCGTCCCCCGCAACCCATCCCGCAGATCGGTTGTTGAATGTGAGTTTCACTATTGAGGGCAGGCCGCCGCTAGTATTTCACCGCTATCTCTTTCTCACATGTGCATCATTACTTGATCGCAGTCCTAATGCACCTACTATATGTTTATTTTGTGATCCTATCGCGCCTAGGCTAAAATCAGACCAAGCCCGCGTCCTCAGTGGCTGGCGTGCACGGTGGCGATCAATGGTAAGACAATGGATCGCCACCGTGCACGTCACCACGGGTGCGGACTGAACGCGTTGGTTTGCCTTAGCTTTAATTACACATTATGCAAACGTCATTTGTTTACATGTCTGTGTTTATTGTACACATGGAGACGTAAGTACTAATAAAAATATGTAGTTGCCGAGGTTGGCCACTGTGGTACGTTATAGTTAGTTACACTCTCCCATATAAATAGTATAGGAAGAGTTAAAAAGAAACTGAACTGGGTACCAAACGCGAAACTATTTCTAGTAGTCTTGTTCCATAATTTTCTGATCAGACTTTGTTTTGTCTTTCAAGTACAGTTTATTTGAGACGTTCGTACCTACTTATGCTCGGTGTAGAGTTGTAGCGTGCTCTATAGCTTGCTTATCAAAACTCTAAGGACTGCTCTATATCTTACTCAATGGGTACTTATGTCTTTTATCAACATTTTATTGGCAACTATTTTCAATGGTATAAATGATGAATATCTATTAATTACCAATAAATCAATTTATTTCGCAAATCAACCCCAAATACCGTGAGAATCACTGAATAAGGCCCAGAAAACACCTGGGTCTAGAGAGATATATCAACCTAATGAGCCTAAACCATAGAATAAATAGTAGTTCAAGTACTTAAATACAGCCAGGCTACTATTATCGAGGAGTTCCGTTGTCTCCAACATCATATCAGCTCGCTGTCAACATAATATTGTTTTTTAACTTTGTTAACGGAACAAGCAGATGGCCCACCTGATGTTAAGCGGTAACCTCTGCCTTTAACAATGCATTGTCTCATAGGTCACTTCCACCTAGGACGCAGCCTATGTGGCATTGCACTGCGCCCGCCACCCTGAGACATAAAGATTAAATGTCTCATGTGCCTACAATTTCACCGGCACCCATACCCTTCAAACCGGAACACTGCAATGCAAGCACTACGGATTTGTGGCAGAAATAGGTATGGAGGTAGTACTTCCCCGGACAAACTCTTTCACAAAAAAGCTCTACTAGTAACACATTGTCATTTAACTTGAAAGGTTTGTAAAGTTTCTGCTTAATCCGAAGTCAAGAAGTGGTTCTAATTCATCTTGCAAGACTTGACTTAAACATACAATCTTACATACAAACATTGCAAGCTAATAAAAAAGGGACCACCACAAACATGCCACTACAAAAATGGATGTAAAGTAATCGTTTCGGGACTTTTTCTAAGACTTTTTTTTTTCTATATTTAATAAAAAATATCTGTCTATGTAAAGTTTTTTATTAAGTATATCAGTTGTCTAGTACCCATAACACAAGATCTGCTTAGCTTGGGGCTAGATAATGTTGTGTGAACTGTCCAGCATTTTTTTTTTAAAAAATTTCTCGTTAAATATTAATTTCCTTCTATGCACAGTTCCCATAGCCGCTTTTCATCCTCAAAAGATCAGAGTCAAAGTCAAAACTATTTTATTCACTGAAATCGCAAGATTATAAAGTAAATTTATTCCTGTTCCAACGCGACCAAACCTATAAACATCGAATGGGTGACGAACTCAATCACCGCACTCTTGCATTTCCGTAAAAAATCGAATCACAAATATCATTTTATTAAAAGAAACTTGAATCATTTAACCTTGCCCTTTTAACTAGAGCACGGTAAACGATCCCTAAGTATTACAAAATTATAATGAAAATTAGTTTACATAATACATATTGCACGAGTAGCCTATTGCGCACTATCAAAGCAGGAACTGAATTTCTTCGAACATTATTATTAGGATAGTTTAGAAGCTAAAGAAAAGAAAGATAGAAAATTGATTGAGGAAAGCTGGTCTGCATAGCGCACAAAAGCTCTTTTTTCGTAGTCTAAATCTATATACAAAATAACTTTCCCAAATAACTCATTGAACTATACTTTCTATCGAGCCTCAATGATACATTCTATACCATGGCATTTGGTAGAGTATCTCTTTTTAAAGTCTTGAATACTTTCCTATATTTTTGCAAAAAACACTATTTGTCCCTATAATCCAATTTCAGACCAATCCCCGATCATGATCTCTGCCGTTCCGGCGGAAATAAATGCCATCTCACAAATTAAAAAATTACAGCATTGCACTTGCTGGCCAGTTAATTGTTTCCAATTACGAATAGTCGAGCGGGGTGTTCCATATAAAAGGGGGCGTAGTATGTTCTATTGGCATTCAGTCACTGAAAGTGGTTGCGAACGCACGTCACTTAGTCGAAAATTCCTAAGCGAGTACTGGAAACCCAGCAGCGCTTAGCTAGTTCGTTTGAGATCTCCTAGTTAGTTAAAACACATAGTAATCATGCAGTCTCTGGTAAGTGTCATTTTTTACATATTCATTTATAAGGTTTAAAAAAAAATCGGTGTTTAAAATAGATGCCAAAATTTTTATATTTCATTTTAGACGTAAAATAATTTCAAAAAGTTATCAAGAATTCAACATTATTGATGATATATTTCACAACTTTTATTTATGTTAACTATTAATTTCACAGTTAATTCATAAACAGAAAAAACCGTAATTGAATAACCCTCTTAACTCACAACTTAAGTTAATGTTAGCTATTTATTTATTAAACTAAAACCGCTAAATGCCCGTATACAAACTGCTATAAACCTTAATCAGAAAAGTTATATTGACTCGATTTCCGTATATAATTCTAATCAAGCCAGTTATCCCGCTCGCGTGCAATTTCAACTATAAATTTTGCCACTATCTAAGCATTTGAATATCTAATTATTATACATGCAGTTCGCACCATTCCTGCCCACAATTTGTCAGTATAAATCTAAGCTTAGCTTCGAAAACAATTGTTAGACAAACTTAGATTATTATGTCAAGGTTCGAATATCAAGTAGGCTATGAATGGGAAGACATTGTATCGCCTACGGTTACTTGAATTTTGTAATTGCATATGTAAATGATTCAATTTAAATATGATAGCATCTTTAATTGGGCATGTGTCTAGAGCTGTGTCACGGTTACAGTTTATAACTAGAAAGTACATAACTAAGAGCTTATTTTAGACTGAGTTAAATGTATTCACAATATAGTTAAAGAAAGTCCAGAAATACATACTAAGTTAAAATCAAAATACAGTTCATGGCTGAACAAATATAAGTAAAATTAATCAAAAAATACCAATAAATAATTTGTAGAGAATTCAACACCAATAGACAAGTAATTAATTTTGTAAAAATTAAAAAATCCCTTAACGCAATGAAACGGCTGAACCGATTTTGATCAAACATAGCTAAGAATAATCCCGACAAATTCACCTTCCAAACAAAAAAAAAATTAAATCGGTTCATCCGTTCGGGAGCTACGAGGCGACAGACAGACACACACACACAGACACGTCAAACTTATAACACCCCGTCGTTTTTGCGTCGGAGGTTAAAAAATAAGGAGTCGTTAGAGCACAGTAACACCTCCACAGTAACTATAGCTTTATCTGTGTGTAATGATTCACGCCCAGCTACGAACCGCTACGGTCGTAGGGCGGGCGCGCATCTGCTACGCACACTATGTAATTATAAACTGCATTGAGAGCGAAGAGGTTTGAAAGCATGACAGAATATTTGGACACAAAACTAGCCTTCACCAATCTTTACGATAATAATCCAATTTATATAGTTTTCCAACATTGTATTAAGGTATTAACCGCTATCAGTTTAATATCAAAATGTTCGCGAATAACCTTTACCCAGTCAATAATGTTCTATTGTCCGATCGAAACTATAAGGACATCAGACAAAGCAACGTAATTTGAGGGCGTGGGCCCGGGGCTCGCCTTTACATTCCCTTAAATAGGGCTGTTCGTTTGTTCGACTTTCGATAATTTGGCCGGATTTTTGATAGCCTGTTTTAGAGGGAAAAAGTAAATAGAAAGCATTCCAGGCGCACTTTTTCAGACTCTTAAAATAACAATTAGGAAACAATTAGAAAAAGACAATCTTACTCAAATAAATTGTTATAAAATACAGACGCGCCTAGTTTTTATATCGCTTGCTCGGTATATTCGGGCTTAAAAGCCGGACATGGCCGGACAATAACAGCCCTGCCAGCATTTTGCAATGGATTGGAATTATCATCGGCGAACTGGTGCACAACTGAGTGTTGAAACAAGTTGCACCAGGGGAAGTGGGAGTCAGGAGCTATGGTGCGAAGGCCAGATTTCTTGTGTGGACATTAAAAATGAAACTGTTACGGTTCATTAACTGTTTGCAACTTTACATTGTGTGCGATTTGTAATTTCGAGTTTTTTTGTACTTGGCTAATGATTCTGATCCACAACTATCATGCTTGCTCTAGGGGCTGTTAGGGTCAAGCTACATATCATCGTACTTTTACATCTTTCCTTAGATTAGGAGCGAGTTTTAAGACTGCGCCAACACCAGGCAGAAATCTGCATACAAAAAAAAACTCGCGCCGCTTGAAAAAGCCTTTTTAGTGAATATCTCGTAAAATATAGATAATTTTACAAAACCCCATTCTAGAGTAAACACCTAGGACGCGCCCTATCTGGCATTGCACTGCGCCCGATACCCTGAGACATAAGGATGAAAAGTCTTATGCACCTGTAACTTCACCGGCACTTTTCAAACAGGAACACAGCAATGTGAGCACTACTGCTTTGCGGCAGAAATAGTGGTAGTACTTCCCCGGACGAACTCTTTCTCAAAAAAGCTATACTACTACTCATTTCCAATTATATTAACAGATTCGTATTCTAGAATACCAGAACTACATAAAGATTAATTATTCAAGTACACCTGTACATTATTCAACCTCGGCAGCCTTCATTGTGCAACGATAATGGGTTGACTTATTTACAGACAGACAGACAAACCGACAGGTGCTGAGTTATAACCAGGAATTGTATGATGTATTGGACACGCCTATTTCAATTTGTGGCCGTGTTTTTGTTATGCCAGTTGTGTTGACCTTTTTTAAACCAACTAAGGATTTATTTTTTAATCTGTTTTAAAACCATTATAAGATAAGTTTTAGAATTATCTTGTAGGTATACATATGAGAGATTGGTGCAAGAGTCCAAAATAAGAATCCGATAATTTTTCTCGATAAAAAATATCGTAACTGCGCTTACGTAAATATCTCTTACTTATCAACGTACATTGATAAAGTTAGTTATGGAGTAACAAATAATATTATTCTAGAAGAGCCAAGTTGATTTACATTTTTGATTAAACGCATCAATTAATAGTATTTTTTTAAAAAAAACTTGTTAATGTATTTTCATTTTGCGAGCGCTATTTTGTCACTTTCTAACTTACCTGAACTTTAATGAGTTAGGGATGGAATTTGGCTTTTGTCAGCGTCTTATCTACCAAAGGACAACGACCCAACGAGTTATGTATGTGGCAGGTCCTAGTGACACAGTGACAAGTAAAGGCCATGGTTACATACACGATAGAATGAAGTATAGACTGGTCTCTTATACAAGTCAAAGTTAAGTTGTACACATAAAGGACTAGAGCTACCATGGTTAATATATTTAAGAAAGTGTACGTTTAGAGACTACAAAATTAAAGTACACAGATATAAGTTTTTAAAGAGAAAGAGAAAGAGAAAACATTTATTTGTGTCAACGTGTCAACAAACAATATTTCACACAAAATGACACACACACACACACACACACACAAACACACACACACAGAAACAAAGAAAAATGTCTCAGTGTGCAGGTAAAAAACGATGATGAAGGCAATGAAATTGTTCTTCGATCATCATAATTTACATCATCATCACCAGCCTGTATACGTCCACTGCTGGACGAGGGCACGCCTATACAATGCAATTGGGGGGATTTACCGTAATCTCCACGAATGGCAGTCATTGGTGTTAAGTACTCAGGTGGGTACCGCTGACCATCCCTGGTGTCAGATTTTACTACATCGAAACTTTTCTTAAGATGGCCACACCACACCACCACAAAATTACGTGGTTGTTATTCTATATTCCCACGGTGGTGCAACCCACTGTGAAAACAGGCCCATTGAGACTCTGCCTACCCTTTCGGGGAAATAGGTGTGTTTCTATGTATCTATAATAGTAATTTTGTTACGATTTTACGATTGATTTTAATCTCTGAGTAGGAGAATAATGGCCCATTCAAAAAGCATGTAGAAAGTATGAATGAATTTCGTATGAATGAAGTTCAATTTTGAGCTAGGTACCTACATAGATTCAAAGATATAAAAAAGCAATTGTAGCGGTTAATAACTAGAGTATTGCAAGTCACATCAAGATACGAGAACAATTAAAATATTACACACTCAAGGTTCGAATTGAAATTATACTCCTAATTATCACGAGTAGTTATGTCAATTTTAAATTAAAATGATGTGGTAACGCTCTTTGCGCATGTTACATATTGTTAAAAAAATACGGAAGGCGCTTTCTAATTAAATAGTATTGTAACATTTGTTAGTCACTAAAGTAGAGCAAAATCTTGTACCAGAAGGCACAATCAATTTTAAAACAACACAATTTTGTAGCAATCGAAGTCATTCTATCAAAACCTGTGGTTAATACGAACTGTAATAAAGGCGATCATGTCGAATTGGAAATGTGTGCGTGCTACCATTATGTCTTTGGTAACGCACAACTTTCGTATCCTATATTTAGGTGACTTGCAGAGTTTTGTAGCAATACTTTATTGAAGTTGCTGACGAAGTCAAATCAAATTTTCAATTTCAAAGTTTTATTTCGCTTTATCACTGTATTAGCTATCCGTACCAACCAAATTAAGTTATGAAAACTTGTGTCGTGGTTAATAGTACTATCCCTTTTTTTACATTGAGTTATGTACATGCTCATGTAGGTAATAAAAATAAGGTAATAGTAATTGAAAAAAAAACAAACAAGTAATTAATTTAAAAAAAAAAAACCCTCAGAGCAATGAAACGGCAGAACCGATTTTGATCAATCATAGCTAAGAACACTACCAACAAATTCACCTTTCAAACAAAAACAAAATAGGTTCATCTGTTCGGGAACTACGAGGCGACAGACAGACAGACAGACACACACACACACACACACACACAGACACGTCAAACTTATAACACTCCGTCGTTTTTGCGTCGGAGGTTAAAAACGAAAAATACTAATAAAAAAAATTAAAAAAATCGAAGCAATTGCAAATATTATAAAATTCGATCAAAACAAGATTGGAATTAAATACTTATACAGGCCTACTAAGTACCTATCAAAGTTTCTATATTGCAAGTGAGTGAATACATAAGCACATTCCTGTTTTCTGCAGGGATTCTAAAGGCAGAGACCACGGCTCCTATTGTCTATTGCTACTCTTTTCGAGCACTTTCATTTCATTTCTTGCTAAAAAGTTTAGAACATTGTTGATTTCACCTTTAATTTACTAGCGAATAGTAATTAAGCGTAAACAAGTATTTAAGTATTAAAGGTCAATACCAAAATTAACAATGCGTGGAAACATTAGTCAATTCCTCTCAAATTTCACGTTTTTTTTCGTAAAGTGCTTGTGACCTTTGTCGTGAAAACGTGTGCATTAAGTATCCACTAAATTGAAGGATGATTACTACAACAGAAACATTTTATTTGTACGAGAATTGTCGTTCATAGACCGTCTGTGGTGGCATTCCATGTCCAGCAGTGGATTTCCAACGGTTGATGACGATAATGAATTACAAAAAACTTAGGTTCTTCCATCTCTTTTGTTTATATTTTATTAATTTGTTGATTATTTTAAACAGAAAATTTTAAATAAATAGATGTTTCCTAATAACGTATTTTTTGCTGACGTTACTTCTCCTAGTTTTAGATGTAGTTACTTCTAGGTGGGATAAATACGGACTCCAAAAATTACGTAGTCTGAATCCGGAATAATTATTATTACTTTTAGCTTGTGGGATGAATTCCTGGGATCAATACGGATGCACCCCTTTTATCAGATACAGATCCAAAAATTTTTAAGTCGTAGTTAAAAAAAATCAGGTGACAAAGTTGTTTAACAAGGGAGTGGTTGGATCCATGTTGAAATTATATCTACTATACTGGTTAGATACCTACATTTGAATTGAGTCTAGCTAATTTGAGAAGTCAGTAAAACATTCTTATCGGCTAAGCTCTGGTCTACTTTCTAGAATACCTACAATTTACATAGCACTTTAGTTTACGTACTATCTGATTTAGGATCTAGTGCGTAACACGGCCACGCCCGCGCTAGTCACCTTGCGATATTACCCCATTTTCTATCAACCTACCTGCCTGCCTATATCTACACTAATATTATAAAGGGCTTGTAAATTTGTATGCAATTGTATGTAACTTGTTTGTAGGAGGTAATTACTTTATGGAAACTACAAATTCGAGTTTGAGAATTCTTTCACTGATACAAACACTATTCTCAAGATTATGTTACAAAAAACTGTTAGTAAAAACTAGATTTTAGTACAAAATCACTGCAGAAAAAAACTGAGTTGTTTGACTGCTTTAACGTTATAACGCAAAATTACCTATCTTAGATTAGATTTTTACCTGACTAAATCAAGTACAATATTCAAATTAAAAATATGCATGAATACTAAATTATAATACCGAGGGATCACCCAGACAGAAACACGAAGGGACAAAACTTTCTCGATAAAAAAAATCACAAAGTTACCTCTAACTTGTGCCTAGATTCGATTGTTTGTCAATATGCTACAGATTATTGGCTCAAAAATTGTATAGATAAAATCAATCGTACTAATATTATAAACGCGAAAGTTTGTTTGGATGTATCTTTGTTACTCTTTCACGTAAAAACTACTTGATGGATTTGGATGAAATTTGGAATGGAGATAACTGGACTTCCGGAATAACACATAGGCACATTTTTATCCCGATATTCCCACGGGATCGCGACTTACACGGGTGAAACCGCGGGGAGCTGCTTGTACAATATAAAAGAGGGTTTTTTAAAATTATCTATATTTCACGAGATATTCAATAAAAACCGCTTTTTTGAGTTTTTTTTGTATGAAGATTTCTGCCTGGCGGAGCGCAGTTTTAATCATTGAGCGCTGTCCAAACGGTTAAATATAAATAAACACAGTTCACTTACATGATACATTGGCGAGTTGTACTCCGCATGCACTCAGGTTTCTGGTCGAACACTGGACAATGGGACCATGCGAACAAAGTCGCGAGCGGGCAGCTAGTCATAGGAATATTTTACAACACCTACCCGTTTGAAAGTGGCATATTTACTGGTAAAGTAACAATTATGAACGGAGCCTGAATGAGGTGTGAGGTAAACTTAGCTCGGAATTAGCTGTAGCGATTGGTTTGCGAGAATATAATGGGTCTGTATTTCCTTTGAGCAATCAGCAGACCAACCCAAAAGTGGGTTAGGTTTATTAAGCTCTACGCAGTTGAACGTAATGTAACCTACCTATGGTGGAAGTGTGAATGTCATAGGAAATAGTGACGTAAACTAAGGACTACAGAGGGATGTTGAAATTCAAAATAATTACACTTGTTTTGGGTCTGTGTGTTATTGTCCCATGGTACTCATAGTTCCTTATACCCACGAAACAGAGACTTTAGTTTTTTTTTATACAACTTTAGATGATGGAACAAGCATATGGCCCACCTGATGTTAAGTGGTATCCTTTGCCTATGAACAGTGCATTATCACATAGGTCATGTCCACCAAGTACGCGCCTTATGTGGCATTGCACTGCACCCTTTACCCTGAGACATAAAGATGGAAAGTATCATGCACCTGTAATTTCACCGGCACCCATACCCTTCAAACCGGAACACAGTAATGCGAGCACGATTACTGTGTAGTACTTCCCCGGACGGGTATGGTGGTAGTGCTTCCCCGGACGAACTCTTTCACAATAAAGCTCTACAACTAACAAAAACTACTACTAAGTGTGGGATCAGGATGTGATTGTTGGATGTATTTATAATTATACAAATCTTCGCGGCTTCTTTTTCTTTACACACACGGTCTATTTTAGATTCTGGAAAAATAGGCTAAGTGAAACAGGGTCCAAGATGGATACTTGTAACTCTATGAGATTTTTATCAAAATAAGTAAGATTGTGTTGTCATAAGTTCACACGCTTGACTGATGAAATAGGGTTAATATAACACAAAATCGTAGGTCATAAGATAATATCTCATAATTGTGCGAAACCACGCTCCCGTAACAAAATGCAATATTGCGATTACTATCTTGATGCGAGTCTATAAAACTTATAAACTAGTGTAATAGAGCTTGTAAAGTTTTAGTACATTTATCACACGATAATCGTGATTGATTGAGATTTATTTTTGTGCTAACGTTATTATTTTTCGAGGCTTTATGCAACAAAGCAAAAAGGAAAGCTGAAAATATGTTAAATTAACTAATATAATCGTGTCAGAACATGACGTCATAATGACATCATGAGATACGTTTTCACATATCTCCGTTTTTTTTAGTACTTAATGGAATGACGGATCGTGCAGGTGGCTCACCTGATGTTAAGTGGCACCCTCTGCCTAAGAACAGTGCATTGCCTCATAGGTCACTTCCACCTAGGACGCAACCCATGTGGCATTGCACTGCACCCTGAGACATAAGGATGAAAAGTCTCATGTGCCTGTTATTTCACCAGCACCCTTTTTTTCAAACCGGAAGACAGCAATGCGAGCACTACTGCTTTGCAGCAGAAATATTCTGATTGATTTGATTACTGTTGCTACGATCAAGTAGTCATAAAAGTGAACTTTGTGTACTTTGATCGATTAAGGCGTGTCAACTCTCCTCGCTTAGCTTTGTTAAGGTAGGTAATCATTTTATCAATGTCAAACCTGCCTTAGAATTAAGGCCGGAATTTTCTTGTGACAACCAGAATATTAACTACCTACCTACACTGTTTATTATTAGGGTGTCCAAATCATAGCACTAACTGTTCACGTACGACTGGCCACGGAACTACGTACATTGGCTTACAAATACCAGCCAGAGGCGAATTTAGGATCTAACAAATTTTAGATTGGGGTCAACTGTACCTACATTATATTAATTATAGCTATAGGTAAATAGATTCGCATCATAAGATTTGTTTCATAAACTGATTGCTCTATACACTATGTATTCAGATTTTGTGGCATAGTTAACCTAGATCACAAATGAAGGAAATATATTGATTGCGGTTTGATTGTTCTACCTGGACCTTAATTATTGTTTTTGTGGTAACTTAATTACTATAATTTCTAGTAGTCAATGCTGTCCCATTGTTGGGCAAAGAGCTGCTTCCAAAGAAGTAACATCATTATTTTTCTCTTCGCCCCGGCTGTTGTTCAGTTAGCTTATCACCTAACGTCATATAAAGTGATGTTTAAACCTCTCTTTCCTAGAACAAATGTCCTACTATTGTTCTAAAGCATAAAATAAGTTTTTTCCTTCTTTGAGATAAAACGAAAAACATATAAAATTGGACAAATAAAGACTAAAAGAAAGTAGTAAGTTGTATTCTAATTGTATGCACGTCATGAATAAAATATTATAAATTTGACATAATATTGTTATGTGTTATTGTTGACCTCAAATGCCCTTTTCGTTGTTCAGTGAACCAGAGTTTATATTTCCCTAAACCTAAAAGTAGGTATATTATAAAGCTTAATGAGACGACTTCGCCCCCGTGGTCTAGTCCTCAGTGCAGCCCCCTCACAGCTTAGAGCCGTGAAATCGGCGCACGCTCCGCTAAGCACGGACCAGTGGCCAATGTCAGGCTATTTACACATTTTACCTAACAATGAGTTATTGATGTGTTAATTGCATTAAATTGCGTTTACTGGCCGATGTCGGGCTAATTGGTCAATGATAATGATGTTCATTCAGCAATGATGAATTTATGACATTTTCAACTTCCGATTTTTCATCGTTCAAAACCTTTCTAACACTTTCGATTATCAAAATAAAGTAAAAGTCAAAAGTGTTTTATTCATTAAAATCAATTTACTCCTGTTCCAACGCGACCAAACCTAGAAGTTTTTTTTAAACCAGGCAACAACCACGTTTCGTCCTTATTTGATGATCCTCCTCACTACTAGGTGGGGAGCGCCTGTGTGGTGCCTCGAGAACAAAAGGAAGCTGATTTAAAGAAAAAAGGAAAACCTAACTTAAAAGCCTAGATAGGCCGTCAAAAGTAAGATGCTAGAGAGAATCAGCAAAAGTTCATAAAACTGCTCATGCTACTCTTGATAAACTCATAAATAACACATAAATAATAAATTATGTGTAGGTACAGACATTGCTAATTGACAAATTAACTGTCGGAGGTAGAGCGACATCAGGCCACGTGGCTTTATAATAGGAAAGCCTAACTAGTTTTTTTACCTAATTGCAATTCCAGATCAATAATATCACTGGTTTTTTGTTACTATAATCATGTCTATTATATTTGTTCCTTAACTTTATTTGTTTTCCTACAAACTATAGCGAGATCCTCCGTTGTTTCAGATTATCCTCGCAGCCACTGTTTGCCTGGCTCAGGCCTCATACTACGCCGCGGCACCAGCACACATCCAACTCAGCCCTGATGGCAAATACGTGCTAGACACGCCCGAAGTAGCGCACGCGAAACAAGCCCATCTAGCAGCGCACGCGCAGGCTTCCACAGGGCACGGCGCGTGGGCCCCGGCTGGGTACGGCGCTGGCGGGTACGGCGCTGGCGGATACGCCGCTGGCGAGCACTATGGCGCCCCGGCTGCTGGTCAGTTAGCTTGTCACCTAACGTCTATACGGCGACTATTAAACCTCTCTTTTCTAGAACAAATGTTGTAAATACCTAGGTCTGCCGCTAAACCTACAACACCTACAGGGACTCCATTCACGTGTCTAACTTTTCGGCCTATTTATAGCCACGAACGCAAATGCCTAACTGACGCTGCTTAAATCATCTTTCGTAGATGCTATATTGCCCATGATGATGATGATGATGATGACTTGGCGTATGATGGCGTGAAAGCCAACCGTTTGGTATTGCGCAAACAACTCCGACGAAATGCAGTTTTTTTTTTTTTTTTTTATACTACTTGGATGACGGAACAAGCAAGAGGCCCACCTGATGTTAAGCGGTAACCTCTGCCTATGAACAGTGCATTACCTCAAAGGTCACGTCCACCTAGGACGCACCCTATGTGGCATTGCACTGCGCCCGCCACCCTGAGACATAAAGATGAAAAGTCTCATGTGCCTGTAATTTCACCAGCACCCTTACCCTTCAAACCGGAACACAGCAATGCGAGCACTACTGCTTTGAGGCAGAAATAGGTATGGTGGTAGTACTTCCCCGGACGAGCTCTTTCACAAACAAGCTCTACTACTACTAAATCACTACTAGAATCGAGGCAGTCCCAACATTCGAAAAATATTATGAATGCGTAGGGCGTCCAGCGATCTTTTGGTATGTCTACGTACATGTGAATACCTATATCTCAACGCTTCATATCTTTCACAGGTCTCATCAAATACGGTCCCGCTCCCCTAGCGCATGACGGACGCGTTGTGGATACCCCTGAGGTAGCTCACTTGAAGGCAGCTCACATCGCCGCTCACAACGGAGCTCACGCCGCGGCTCTCCAGGCCGGTCACGGCGGTCTCGGCTACGGCGGTCACGCCGCTCTCGGCTACGGCGGTCACGCCGGTCTCGGCTACGCCGGTCTTGCCGGTCTCGGCCACGGAGCCGGTCTCGGTGGTGGCTACGCCTCTGGATACGGCAAATGGACTGGCCCTCAGGTAAATTCATAATAGTTTTCTATTGACTGATGCCACCTGATGTTATGCGTCTATTAAAAGTGCAATACCGAGGACACGTCCAGATTTATAGCCACTCTCTTATAAGGCGTTCACCTTACGCATTTTTTGATTTTTTTTTTTGATTTTTATTTTTCTGTCTATGTACAGTGCATTATCACAGCTCACGTCCAGGACGCACCCTATGTGACATTGCACCGCTCCCGCCACCCTGAGACATAAAGATGAAAAGTCTCATGTGCCTGTATCACCGGCAACCATACCCTTCAAACCGAAACACAGCAATGCGAGCACTTTTGCTTTGTGGTAGAAATAGGTATGGTGGTAGTACTTCCCCGGACGAACTCTTTCACAAAAAAGCTCTACTACTACTACCAGGATCTATCAGGTTACGAGGGATCTAGAGCCGTTGAGCGTGCGCCGAGATATTGGTGCGCTTAGCGTCTTTTATAAGATTTTTAACGAGGAATGCTCTGAGGAGCTGTTTGAACTAAACCCAGCTTCGCACTTTTATAACCGCACATCCCGCCTTCGTCAGCGAACTCGTGTCACGCGCTCGTTTCCCCCGCGCACCTGCAAGGCGTGGAATGAGCTCCCGTTGGATGTCTTCCCATAGGGCTACAATATGGGTAAATTCAAGAGAAAATCAATAGGGATCTGCGTTTGCAATACCGTGCGTGTTGCAGATGTCCATAGGCGGCGGTGACTGCTTTACATCAGGCGGGCCGTCTGCTTGTTTGACATCTTATAATATATTTTATTTATTTTATTTTATTTTATTTTGTTCTTTTAGGAAAACTTACAGCTAGGTACACAAATAAACAAGTAAATTTATAATAGAAAGCCAATTAAAAGTTTCCACACATATTACGTGTACGTATACGTGCGTATAAAAAAGAAGCTCCAGGTCACTAACTATCTATTCTCTGTTCCAGGCTCACATCCAGCTGACTCACGACGGACAATACGTAGTGGACACCCCTGAGGTGCAACACGCCAGGGTCGCTCACCTGCACCAGTACGCAGCCGCCGCGCAGGCCGCCGCCGCCGCCCCCGAAGGGCATTGGGACGAGCACGACTCCCACAGCTCCCACGGCTGGCACTGAGCCTTGCCCTCCTACCAACGACACTGCCTGATACTCTGCTTGATACTTTTATATAAAACGACCATAAAAAAACCAAAAAAATAAGCTGTATAAAGTTGAATGTATGCAAACTTGCAACCTGCAGAGCGAACATGAAAATGTATAAATAAAAAAATCTAATAACTGTTCTACTTTTTTAATTTATTTTATTAGTTTACACTTGATGCCTTTTATACATTCTCTAAGGTTTACACCATGTATTATTTTACACTTGACACCAGTTATACATTCGCTAAGGTTTACACCATGTATTATTTTACACTTGACACCAGTTATACATTCTCTAAGGTTTACACCATGTATTAGTTTACACTTGACGCCAGTTATACATTCTCTAAGGCTTACACCATGTATTAGTTTACACTTGACACCAGTTATACATTCTCTAAGGTTTAAACCATCTATTAGTTTACACTTGACGCCAGTTATACATTCTCTAAGGTTTACACCATGTATATTAGTATACACTTCAAAGATTTTTTTAAATTACTTGCTTCTGGGAATCGAACCGACTTAAATGAAAAATTAAAATGATTAATTTTACGTTATTCCTTTGTTTTAAGATACCATGTTACTTTAAAAGAATTATTATTTTTTGTCCATTCTTTCGATTGGCATCACAAAAATACTGAATGTTTTTTTCACATTTAAGTCAGTTTGATCCCAACTCGAAGCAATAAATTTTAAAAAAATATTTGAATGCTGTATTACTAACTTTTTAAAATAAAACAAAGTCTCCTCTCCGCAAAATATCCTATCTACATTACATATTTAAGGTACTTTCCCTTAATGTCGCATAATCTTGGGACGCCCTGTTTATTTTAGATGGTTTGTGTTAGATTTGCGACTTACTAGAGTAAGCCTCGTCCAGCAGTGGACTTATGGTGGATGACAGCAGTTTTTGTATTAAGTACTCAGGCAGGTGGAGATCGATGCTGCTGCCCATCCCCTGGTGTAATCAATCAGCTTTTATGACATCCACGTGAGGAGACGGAGGGGTATATTCCTAGGCCGAACACAGTACGGCACATACAAATTATACAAAACTTTAATCATTTTGTCAGCGCCTACTTAAAATGTATAGTTTCATATCAAGCAACTGCTATAAAATATGTAGGCACTTTTCCCATGGAAAAAACACTTTCTAAAGGCTTTAAAAACCTATGAGCAATATGTACGAACAGCTCCAAGAACCAAGATAGCCAAAACATCTTGCCGGCCTGGTGTTAGTGTCAAGATACGTTTTTTTTATTTTTACTTTGATAGACCTTTGTTTGACCACTTACCTGTTGGTAAGTAACGACCACCGGTAACTATTCACTCTAGCCTTGAAGTGAACCAGATTAGTTTTCAGGAAAGAAAGACGACGGTAGTGTATTCCACTCATTAGCAGTTCGCATTATAAAGGTAGAACTGAAACGTTTAGTACGGATAGAGGGTACACTAATGAGGTAAGGATGGTACCGAGCCGTGCGTCTGCTCGTCCTATGATGAAAAGGAGATAGATGGTGGGATCAGATCGTGCAGTTCCTAGGAGCATTCCCCGAAATGTAACCTATTGAAGATCGAAAGACATGCGACTTTACGGCGGTGCTCGAGACTCTGGATCTTAGTATTGAATCTGGATTTTATTGAAACTGTCGTTTACTATAAATATATAATACCAGTGTCTGCCCGCGGCTTTACTCACGTTTTATCAGGACAAATAGTAACCTATAGCTCAATCCGGGTCATAATCTATCTGTATACCAAATTTTGACAAAATAGGTTCAGGCGTTTCGGTGTGGTGTGAGTAACAAACCTCCAAACATCGTAACTTTGATATTTATGATATTAGTGGGATTATTTCAAGTAATTAATTTTTAGCTACAACTCTACAATGAAAAGAGGCCCATTTGAGGTTCTGCCTACCCTTTCGGGGAAAAAGGGGTGTGTTTATGTATGTATGTATTTATTTTAAGCCGTTACTGGGCCGTATAAGGCAACAGTAAGAGGCCCTTATACAAGTAGAATAAAAAATATTAATATTTTATTTATTTTTGTATGAATGATTCAATATGTACTACTACTTCTGATTCAAATACTACTATTTAATGTAGGAATATGGATTATGTGTAGGAAACAATATGAAACAATATTTCACCAATAAAATAAAATATTATTGACTACCTACTATTGATTATTGTCATTATTGAGAGTGTGTTAGTTTTCTCAAATTCGGTAACTTAATTAGTACTTAATAATCTTGGTACTTTCTTTCCTTTTTTCAAGCCTTTTCATTCATCATCATGATTGCAGCCTGTCTGCCCCAACTGTTGGGCATACTTAGGCCTCCACCTTATTTTTTTTTGAGGTTTAATATTAATCCGTGTGTACCGTTGTTTACCTTCCATCTCCATCGTCAGATCAGCTCGCTGTAAAGTTTTTGATCGGAATCGTGTGCTGATCAAAATGAGCCGAAACCTACTTATATCCTTCGAGGAGTGCCGTGGTCCACCTTTCGTCTATATCTTTCGTCTATCACCACAGGATACTTTTAAGTATTTGTAAATCTTTTTTCGGCTATTTTTTTCTTCTTTTTTTTTTATCTTTCTTGATTATTTATACGGCGCCGACACTTCGGCGACTAAATTATCGGTCGTAGTATTCGGTTGGCATGACATACCAAACGCGCCGAACAGTCGGAATTTCGCGGCGTATATATTATGTGGCGGCGTCTAGTTCGAACTTTCGGTCGCGTAATGCGTCGCATGATGTGTCGCTTGCTATGCAAAATACATTGAATGCGTTTTGGCTGAAATAATCGCTCGAAGGGAGGTTCGGCGCTACGCTGAACGCGACGTAATTTCGGCTGATGCATCTTGAAAAACACTGCGAGCTTATTGAACCGAACGATCGGTGCCGTACGTTCCGCAGGTGTAGCGCTACACTAAGAATACAATATTCAGAACAATGTAGCAGTTACAACACGCACAATCATATTATATCCCGCAGCGCAATGACATCTAAACTTGGCACTCTGGTTAACCAAGGTAGCACATTATCCGTCTAACCTTATTTATGAAAATGAATATGCAGGCCATATCTATCAATTTCATTGTCACAGTGGAATTGCAATTGGACTAGGTCACCCGTATCATAATCTAAGGCTTAGGTAGTACTCTACCTGCATCGGTGGTGACCGTATTAGCATACATACCTACACTACTTTCAGCACCTAGAAATTGATTACGGTCTTGTAGATACTGGAAGAGTTTCAGTACATTCCTTCTTGGAGAGGCTTTGGTAGATATATAATGTGGGAAGACACTGAGGCTGTGATATGTAGACGTAACTTAGCACGTAGGTACTAATCTAATGCTTAACATTGTCTCTAACACGCGCGATTTGACGCTAAGGATTAGTACTACGTGCTAAGTAAGATATATTCTTTAATTATAAATAATCAACGGATTGAGAGCCCTTTTATTTTATATGTCACATGAAGCACTTGACAAAAGTATTTTCTAATTTTCTAGTTTCCCCTCTAAAATTAAACTCCAAAACCAGAATTCGTTTATTTACGACTAGTGTCCGCCCGCGGCTTCGCTCACGTTTCATCGGGAAAATTAGTAGCCTATAGCGCAATCCGGGTCATAATCTATCTCTGTACCAAATTTCATAAAAATCAGTTTAGTCGTTTTGGCGTTATTAACAAACATCCAAACATCGTAACTTTGACATTTATGAGCACTTAACTATGTATTATGTACCAAACTTTGTCCAGTATTTTCGGAGAAAATAGGCTGTGACAGACGGACAGACAGACCAGACAGAGTGATTGTATAATGGTTCGTTGGTACCTAACTGTTGAGGTACGGAACCCTAAAGAGTCACACATACTGAGTAGCTAAAAGCAAGCCATGGTAGTAAAACTCGTAGTGGAAAAGTTCCTCCACCATACCTATTTCTGTCGCAAACCTGTGGTGTTTGCATTGCTGTGTTCTGGTTTGAAGGGTATGGATGCCGGTGAAATTACAGCCCATGAGACTTTCTTCTTTATTTCGGGTTGCAGTGACATAAAGGGCGCGTCCTAGGTGGACGTTAACTTTGATGTACCTAGTATAATATTATAGGCAGAGGTTACTTACTACATAAGATCAGATGGGCCAGATTTTATCTTTCCGTTTCACGATGGCGGGCGCAGTGCAATGCTACGTAGAGCACGGTTACTCTAAGGGCACTTGTTACTGTTAGGTTGATGTGAGCTAGGAGGTATTTAGCCGATAAGAGCAGGGGTTTCAGTTTAGTTCCAAAAAAAATTAATGTGGGTTGCCTGAAGTTTGTATAATCACTAAACACGTAATGAAGAGTTTGCTTTTCAAAACACGTAGGCTTTCAATAGGTTCTGTGCTGGGTTTATTTTACTTTGGTCGAAGGTGCTGGGTACCTTTGACCAAAGTAAATAGTTCACTTTGGTCGAAGTTGGGTACCTTGTAAGTCAAAAGTGCCTGAGCCCTGGCATTCAGGTAGATTATCCACTACCAAACAAACAGACAAACTAGGCATGTGCCTAGGGGCGGAAGGTTACAAAAGGGCGCGCGAGGCAGTTTTTAAACGAAAAAGATATGACATAAGGAATACTTAGTACAAAAAGCGGCCAAGTGCGAGTCGGACTCGCGGTCGGGGTTTACGATTTATGACGTATTAAAAAAAACTACTTACTAGATCTCGTTCAAACCAATTTTCGGTGGAAGTTTACATGGTAGTACATCATATACTTTTTTTAGTTTTATCATTCTCTTGTTTTAGAAGTTATGGGGGGGTCACACATTTCACCACTTTGGAAGTGTATCCCGCGCAAACTATTGAGTTAAGAAAACAATTATATCGATACCCCAATATAATTTTTATACGACCTATCCATAGACAACCCACACGTATGGGTTTGACTAAAAAAAAATGAGTTTCAGTTCTACGTATGGGAAACCCCAAAAATTTACGGTAACTCCATTTGTTCTATACATAAAAAAGTAGTATATTATGCAATCAGTGAATAAGGAAGGATTTAAAGCGAGGGCCATAGATGAATCAAGAGCAAGTGAAGGATTCTTAGGGAGTGATTCAAGTGTTAGACTCCTGGCGACGCGAGTGATCATGGTTCTCGATATGAATGCGATTTATTCAACAGTTGCATACCATACTTTATACCATGACAATTAGGAAAGGAAAAAATATACATTAGCGCCAATCTACTAATGACAAAGAACACAAAACAGTTTTTATTCTAATGCTAAACAACTTGTCAAAAATGTCAACCAATCAAATCTCGAGGACTTATTTTCACAAGGACTCTGTATGTCGAGTATTCTTTGCACAAGGAGTTTGTGTCGAGTATTTTTTGCGCAAGGAGGTTGTATAGGATTGAGATGGAGGTTGAATATATTGGTGTGTTCTAAATTCAAACACCAAAATAGTGAATAAAACTGCTTTTTATTCACAGTTTTCAGTGAATAAAATAAGATTCCATTAAAATGAAAAAAAAAACAATTATGAAAATCCCACCATTTTCATTAAATTTATTTTTTTAATTTAGAACACACCAATATATTCAACCTCCATCTCAATCCTAATAAACTTCAAACAATAATAGTAGATTATGCACTATGGGAATAAAGCTGTGTCTTACGTCGCGGGCGGCATATTGAACCCCGAGAATAGAGTCCTGACTCAGGACTCTATTCTCGGGGCTGAGTGAAGCGAGGGGTTCTAGCTGCCCAAGACGAAGACAGGCTTTATTCCAGCATAGGTACCTACTCTACTTTTCACACCTTCTGCCAGACAATAAAAATTAACTGAAAATCACAGCACCAAACACAGTCTTTATTTCACATTCTTTGTAAACTCCTTTTTTTTCAGTTCTGCTTCTATTTTCGAACAAACCTCTTTACAGCGCCTCTTGAATTAAAATCACTTTATTCCCTAGGGAGTTTCATACAACCTTATGTCCCGAGATAATGCGTTAACTTTGAGGTTGCATGATATGTAATTGGACATTGTCGAGCAGGTGGTGTAAAAACAGAGTTTCGACTCTACTTTCTATAGAGATAAGAGCCTCCGAAGCGCGCCTTTCCACTTGATTTTTCCTACATCGGCCAATTCCATAATATACCTAAGTTACTAAGATAGTATTGCGGTGTTGCACTACGTACCTATACGTAAAATACTCTAACGGTGTTTTCACTCTCTTTACGGGCCTGAGCCACAGAATAAATTATTATTGCCTGAGCATTATCCTTAACACATTTGCATGTTTTTTGTCTCCATCTTTACGGTTGGTATTCCCAATGTTTGGGTTTACAAACGAAAGAAAAAGTCTGAACAAACCGATTTCAAGTGCACATTAATCATTTTTAATTTACTTCATTATGAAGTGGTAAAGCGCGGTGCGTCATAGGTACATATTCGTACCTTTATTTTACCTAACTTCTAGGAAAACCCTATGCATTTAGTATTAAGTATGAAATTCGTGATTGGAACCGTGAGCTGATCAAAATTAGCCCAAAGTCTGCCAGTCTGCCAGTATCCTTCGATTTTGCGCTGTCCACCTTTCGGACCAGCCGGCCTAGCCAATAGCCAAGTGGCATTCGCTTCGAATCGATTCCATTTCTACATAATACAATACAATTGACCACCACGTGACATTTCGATAGCTTATGTCAATCTCATACATTGTTGGCTTTTCTACAAGCGTCATCGCTATTTAGTTAATATAACTAAGGCCTCAAGTCACTGGCACAATATTGCATTGTCATTGGAACTCAAGTGGTCGAAAATTCTATAGCCAGATTTGTCCCCCACTGTGCCCACAGACAGAAAGACAGACAGTAAAAAGTTATAAAACTATAGAACCACAACATAGAACGGATAATTCCACTCCACTACGGAGAACCACAACATAGGTACAATATTTGCATAAAGTATATTATAAAAAAAACTATATTAACTCTCTCTCCTCTTAAATTGGATGAGTAGTTTAGGCGCTACGGTGGAACGTGGAAAATATACGTAAATACTTCGACCAAAATATACATATGTCTAAAAACATAATCCTTCCATTTGGCTTTGCCGTAGTCGTGTAAAATATTCAGCTCTAGAGAAATTCAGTGGTGTGTGCTTGGCTTTCAAAGATCTCAAAACCGTGACTCATATTACTATTTGTTCTGTGTTGAATGAGGCATGTTCATGGAAAAACGAATTGTATGGACGTGATAGTAATCTTAATCTTTGGATCCACGAAATGTCTTGTCATGGTAGTAGAACACATCATCGGGGTTTTGGATTTTGTCGTAGGTAAGTAGGCAAGTCTCTACCAACGACGAAATAAAAAACGAAGTATATACCTAATAAGCTAGCATACATAAATCACGACTCTACTACTAGGTACTACTACTACTACTACTACTACTACTACTACTACTACTACTGTACTACTAGATAGTATCATTATTAGATAGACATCAGTGGAAGAAGATAATAAGAGAAAAGATCATGCAAAGAGGTCACGATCAGGGGATCGTGAAGGCAGAGGCCTTGAGGAAACGATGCACAGAGAGACTCTACTACTAAATCTACTTAAACAGGGCAATGACGGTTTACACTACATGTTTTTTTTATAACTGCGTGAATGTCGGATCAAGCAGCGGTAACCCATTACCTCATAGGTCACGTCCACTTAGGACGCGCCCTATGTGGCATTTCACTGCGCCCGCCACCCTGCGACATTAAGATGATGTGTCATAAGTCTCATGTGCCTGTAATTACACATAGTACCGATCACTAATTTTACAGCGGGCTGATCTGATGATGGAGACAACGGAACTCCTTCATCGATAATAGAAATTTGGCTGATCAGCATCAATAAAAGATTGTATTGATAATAAATTTAAAAAAAAACTGGCCTTGGTTGTCAGAATACAGATATCGCGTAGCCTCGTAATTATTTTCGCCAAATGTGAACAGATTTGAATAATTATTTTTACTGTAAATAAAGGGTCATTTAACATTAAATATTCGAAAATACTATAAAAAATTGGGGATAAATCCCTAGATTTGAAGCGGTTTTCATACGTAAAGAATTATTGACAACTAAAGTCCGTCCGCGGCTTCACTCGCATTTTACCAGGATGCAAAGTAGCCTATAGCTGTATCTACGTCATAATCTATCTGGGTACCAAATTTCATAGAAATCGGTTTAGCCGTTTCGGCGTGATTGAGTAAAAAACACCCAGGCATCGTAACTTGACATATTTGTGATAATAGTGGGAAGGATAATGACACGACAGCTTAACTTTACACGGCCAATGGTCAGTGTCAATGCTAAAATGGCCGGAATACAAATGTTAGTAATGGTTCCGATTGTTAATTCAATTTCAACCGGTATTATGTTATTTGTCCATCAGCGACCATCAAGGCTTCGATACCACAGACCAAATATCAAGGTAGACACCGCAAACACGTAAATTTATATGTAACCAAGTGTGCCGTGGTGTGTCTGGGGTAAGAATAGACCCCTCCGTTTCCTCTCGTGGATGTCGTACCTAAAAGCCGACTAAGGGATAACCCGGCCTAGTTGATTAGATTCGTTGGTATAAGATTTGTCTTTGCTGCTAGCTTATTATGGAATGTGTTGTGTTGAACCCTAAAAAAAGATGTGCACTTCATTGAGGTAATATGTACTACGTACGTACATATTACCTCAATGGTGCACTTGCGGTGTCTATCTTGATATATGGTCTGTGCTCGGTACCCTCTGTATAATAGTTTGTTTATTTAATTGAGCGGTGTTATGTATTCTTATGCTGCAACCATAACAGCTATTGAATTAGTTACAGTCATAGATTCAAAAAAGCGGCCAAGTGCGAGTCGGACTCTCCCATGAAGGGTTCCGTAACAGCAAGTAACATAATATAAAAGTTCTTGGATGGATTACGATTAATGACGTATTAAAAAAAACTACTTACTAGATCTCGTTCAAACCAATTTTGAGTGAAAGTTTACATGATAATGTAAATCATATTTTTTTTTTAGTTTTATCATTCTCTTGTTTTAGAAGTTATGGGGGGGTCACACTTTTTACCACTTTGGAAGTGTCTCTCGCGCAAACTATTCAGTTTAGAAAAAAATTATATTAGAAACCTCAATTACATTTTTGAAGACCTATCCACGGATACCCCGCACGTATAGGTTTGATGAAAAAAAATATTTGAGTTTCACTTCTAAGATCTCCAAAAATAATTGTTTTTTTCAAATTTTTGTGTAAAAATCTTAATGCGGTTCACAGAATACATCTACCTACCAAGTTTCAACAGTAGCTCTTATAGTTTCGAAAAAAAAGGCTTTGACATACACGGACAGACAGACAGACAGACAGACAGACATGACGAATCCATAAGGGTTCCTTGTCTTTGACTACGGAACCATAAAAAGTCAGGTTCACCAGGTAAAACCATTTAATGTTTTCAATTAAAAGTTTTTTTTTTTGTAAAAATTAAAAAACCCTCAACGCAATGAAACGGCTGAACCGATTTTGATCAAAAATAGCTAAGAACATTCCTAAATTCCTGACAAATTCACCTTTCAAACAAAAAAATAAGACGAAATCGGTTCATCCGTTCGGGAGCTACGAGGCGACAGACAGACACACACACACACACAAAGAGACACGTCAAACTTATAACACCCCGTCGTTTCTGCGTCGGGGGTCAATAAATCTATGATATTTTGGCTCATCATCACTATAATTTCCTGTATCATAACATCTTTGGAAAAAGCGATACTTATCGATACAAGTTTTTTTTGCCGCCGTCATCGGTGTGTTGAATATTTGCCGAGAACTTGAATCAGTGACCTTGAACTAGGATCGGTCGTGTCATAGTGACTACGATAGCAGATGGTTAGTAGTAGGTAGGGTTGCCATCCGTCCGGATTTCCCTTAATAGTTCCCGGGTTTTTAGGGTTCCGTACTTTAAAAGGAAAAACGGAACCATTATAGGATCACTTTGTTGTCCGTCTGTCTGTCTGTCAAGACCTTTTTTCTCAGGAACGCGTGGAGGTATCAAGCTGAAATTCATATCAAATACTCAAATCTTCTGTCCCTTGGAGCTGTGAAAAAATTAAACTTCTAAGCCAACGCAATCAAAAGGTACAGCCGTTTATGCTGCAAATTTTCGACACTCGCATGTGAATCAAAACCTTCACGGCACTTCCCGTGAACTCAGAATCTTGAAATTTGGTACAAAGCAACGTCATATAGCACAGATAAAGGAAAAATTGCGAAAAGCATAAATTTCTAGTTACATCATATAATAAAAATATTTTTACTAATTTTAAACTTACTACCCCTTTCCTCATGATGATTTCATTTAGCAATAAAATACCATAACTTTTACTTATATACCTAAAGGTTTGTACGAAACCCTCGGTGCGCGAGTCCTAATCGGAGTTGGCCGGTTTTTATAAATAGTCTGTGGTTACGCGCACTACATGGTATGCGCGGTAGAATCGTGTCTTTTATGGTTTAAGATTATTTATTTCTCATAAGAATAAGTTCACTTAGGTACACGAGAACACACAGATGGACTTACATGAGAACACACAGATAAACTTACATGAGAACACACAGATAAACTTACGTGAGAACACACAGATAAACTTACGTGAGAACACACAGATAAACTTACGTGAGAACACACAGATAAACTTACGTGAGAACACACAGATAAACTTACGTGAGAACACACAGATAAACTTACATGAGAACACACAGATAAACTTACGTGAGAACACACAGATAAACTTACGTGAGAACACACAGATAAACTTACGTGAGAACACACAGATAAACTTACATGAGAACACACAGATAAACTTACGTGAGAACACACAGATAAACTTACGTGAGAACACACAGATAAACTTACGTGAGAACACACAGATAAACTTACGTGAGAACACACAGATAAACTTACGTGAGAACACACAGATAAACTTACATGAGAACACACAGATAAACTTACATGAGAACACACAGATAAACTTACGTGAGAACACACAGATAAACTTACGTGAGAACACACAGATAAACTTACATGAGAACACACAGATAAACTTACGTGAGAACACACAGATAAACTTACATGAGAACACACAGATAAACTTACATGAGAACACACAGATAAACTTACGTGAGAACACACAGATAAACTTACGTGAGAACACACAGATAAACTTACGTGAGAACACACAGATAAACTTACATGAGAACACACAGATAAACTTACGTGAGAACACACAGATAAACTTACATGAGAACACACAGATAAACTTACATGAGAACACACAGATAAACTTACGTGAGAACACACAGATAAACTTACGTGAGAACACACAGATAAACTTACATGAGAACACACAGATAAACTTACGTGAGAACACACAGATAAACTTACATGAGAACACACAGATAAACTTACATGAGAACACACAGATAACCCAGTCTTTTCTTTTGCATATTCATTTGACGCCTTTTACGTTATTGTTTTTCATGTTCTTTGTTGGTCAAGTAACAAGTCAAAAATGGCTCAACATTTGTAAATAAAGTCAAATAATGTCAAAGTCATGAGACGATTTGCAACCTTGCTGGATATATAATCAAAGTTGCAGGTCAATGACCTGTTGGGTAACATCTAGCACTTTTATATTCGAACTAATTTTGAGCTGGTTATGGATTGTTTACCGACAGACAATAAGATTGATTGACGACCTCTGTGGCGCGGCGGGTGAAGGTTCGCCTGCGACGCAGGAGGTTGCGGGTTCGATTCCCGCCTCGGAACTTATATTTGTACGCTCTGCAGATATTTGTTCAGGGTGTTCTGGGTATTTTCTATGCATAATAAAAATATCTATCTATGTAATGTAGGTATTGTTTTAAGTATATCAGTTATCTGTACCCACATAACACAAGCTTGTTTAGTTCACAAATAACTTGTATTAGTTTTATTATTCTTCCTGTAAATAAATGTAAGTTATAATATCATAAATATCACTAATATCACAGAGTAAGGAATAATACTAACGTACAACAGAGAGACAATCTTAGTACTACGATCGTTGCCACGATAAGTCGCGCAAGAGCAGCGCCCGTGGCGCGCGCTCGGTACTAACGTACTAATATGCATTCTTACTTGTTTTCTTAACAGCGTACTAGATGGCGCTTCTCTCTTGCCTTCTTTACAGCGCACTAGATGATACTTGAGAAATCAAGCGTATTTCATCACATCATATCATAGAGTAACACGTTAGTATTCTTACTACTCTGTGGAGTAACTATCGAAATATTATCGTATAATTTTATTCTTTTTTTGCTGCTCCGAAACATGGTTTTATTTCAACGCCATCTATGTGTTTCTTGACCAAACTTAGAACCTTAGAACCCAATCAAAATGTTTCGGTTAGAAATTGCTAGATGTCAGTAAAAACATTAAAAAAAAAAACTATTTTATAACGATTTTTGTTATTTTATTAGTTAAAATCACATAAAAAGTCTTCTAGAGGTACTATTTTCGCAATGCCGTCAAAAAAAGTGAAAAAATAATCTAATTAATGTGTTCAATATTCCTAGCGATACCAGTACTGCCATCTATCGATATTTTGTGTGAACTAATTCTAAAATGTATGGAATTAACCAGACCTGCTAATATCATAATAATCGAATCTAATCCTACTAATATAATAAATGTGGAAGTTACGATGTTTGGTTGTTTCTACGTTTGATACTCAATCACGCCGAAACGGATGAACCAATTTTGATGAAATTTGGTACAATGATAGATTAAGATCTGGATCTACTTTTTATCCTGGTAAAACGAGAGCGAAGCGACACTACTACGTATTAAGGCACTATAAGTTCAACCAGTTTTAACGAAATTTTTAGGGTTCCGTACCCAAAAGGTAAAACGATACCCTATTACTAAGGCTCGGCTGTCCGTCTGTCTGTGTGTCTGTCTGTCCGTCTGTCACCAGGCTGTACCTCATGAACCGTGATATTAGTTACACAGTTGAAATTTTCACAGATGATGTATTTCTGTTGCCGCTATAACAAAAAAAACAAAAAACAGAAAAAAAAGGGGGCTCCCATACAAAAACATGTTTTTTTGCCGTTTTTATAGATAATGGTGTCACCAGGCTGTATCTCATGAACCGCGATAGTTAGACAGTTGTAATTTTCACAGATGATGTACAGTGGCGGAATGAAAACGTTCGTCAGTTTTCAAAGGAATCTCCTTAGCTTGTCGCCAGCACATATTACCTTTTCCAACTATACTACTGAGCAGACTGCTGTAAAGAACACCATAATTTAAATGTTTATTATAAAGATCAAAATCGCACACCTTTGATCAGTTGCTTGTTTATGTTTCGAACGACTTTTTTAGGGTCCCGTACCCAAAGGGGCCAAACGAAGCCCTATTGCCCTCGCTCATCCGTCTGTCCGTCTCTCTATCACACGGGTCTATAGCGGCTAAACCATTGAAGTATTCATATTTGTACTATTTATGAACCTATCTTACTGACCCAAACCCAAAAAAAATTACCAAACATTATTTTGAAGTATGGCTCCCGTACAAGTTAAAGTGGGGAGGGAAAAATAAATCTGTCGTACCCTAGCATGTGGAGTAAATTTTAGAGCTTATTAAGTAGAATAAGACTGTTCAACATACTTATTATGAATATTTTACCAAAAATTATAATATTTTAGAAAATAGAAACATTTTGAGATCTTTCTCATATTTCTATCACAAACAGATTTAATTTTGCGTGTGGATTAACTAAACTTAGGCAATTTATAACTTCTACATTTGTTACGGAACCACAAATTATATAATAGTTTTTACAACGGAAAACTGAATGCGCGAAGTCCGATGCGAACTTGGCCAGTTTTTTATTGAGTTAGCCAGAAGTTTTGTCATTTTATTCGTATAAATGTAATAAATTCTAGATCTCATTATAGACATGCTGTGAACCTATTGCGGTTTAAATAAATTCTAGAGCTCATTATAGACATGCTGTGAACCTATTGCGGTTTAAATAAATTCTAGAGCTCGTTATAGACATGCTGTGAACCTATTGCGGTTTAAATAAATTCTAGAGCTCGTTATAGACATGCTGTGAACCTATTGCGGTTTAAATAAATTCTAGAGCTCATTATAGACATGTTGTGAACCAATTGCGGTTTAAATAAATTCTAGAGCTCGTTATAGACATCCTGTGAACCTATTGCGGTTTAAATAAATTCTAGAGCTCATTATAGACATGCTGTGAACCTATTGCGGTTTAAATAAATTCTAGAGCTCGTTATAGACATGCTGTGATCCTATTGCGGTTTAAATAAATTCTAGAGCTCGTTATAGACATGCTGTGAGCCTATTGCGGTTTAAATAAATTCTAGAGCTCATTATAGACATGCTGTGAACCTATTGCGGTTTAAATAAAACGTTAAAATATACCTAACTAATCAAATTATAGGCACATATATCAGGTAGATTAATCTATCACAAACTACGAAGAAAACTCACTATGCTTGTCTACTCCTTCGTTTGTAAGATGGTCGTCCGTGCCACAGAATATATAACAACATCCGTGCTTAGAAACAGGAAGGAAAATGGGTACAACAATCAAATTATGTAATTATTGCGAACATCTTCGTGACAAAGATTGAAAAATGTCAATGTGGTTTGCCTAGAATTTTCCACACGGTCTCTTATATCTCCAGGGTCAAAGAATATCCATTGAACCGTTTTCCAGATGAATATAACAGTATACCCGCAATTCGCACTAAGCGTTTCGGTCCCACCTTTGTAATGCGAACTGCTAAGGAATGGAACTCGCCGTCGTCTGTCTTTCCTGAAAACTATAATCTGGGTCGTGAATCGCCTTCTAGACCTTCGTGCTCCATCGTCGGCCGCATCATCACTTACCAAAAGGTGAGATCGCGGTCAAACGAGGGCCTATTCATAACACAAGTTCTGCTTAGCTTGGGGATAGATAGCATTTTTTATTTATCAGTTAAAAGAAGAACAAAAAACTGCATACCGTGGGATGTCGCTCTTGGATAGAGAATCCCAGTATTTGACATATATGGCTTCGGACTCGGAGGTACGTGCTTAGGTAGCGTCCGGTTTGGTACCTGTTAACTTCATCCCTCCTTGTAGAGCAATTACTATATATCTTCTTACTTCTAACAGTAGAAAAGTAAATTGCAAAAATCTTTAATTGACGATAACTTTTTCCCGTTAGTCGATTTTAGTGAAAGAAAATTTATATTCTGCTTCAAATTAAGCTCTGTCCACCTGTGAAAACTACATGAAAATCCGTTCAGTAGTTTCGGAGATGTGCGCGAACAAACAGACAGAAATATTGCTAATATGTGTTTTACGAGTAATTAAGCTCTTTAGTTTGCTTTAGTTATTTTTATTACATCTTTTCTTCAATTTACAGAAACACCGGTTTCTACTATTTTATGATATGTATAGATAATACTGAAAATTAGCTCATGAGATCATCGTCATCATCATCATCATCCTTTAGACATCCACTGCTGACGACCATTTTTTCTCCCCTGTTGTTAAGTGACGATGCAGCCGAAGATGGAGCACAAAGGTCTAGAAGGAACCTATTCACTCTAGCCTTAAAGAGACATAGATTATAGTTCTAACTAAATGCATATTATGTTTTAGTTTTTTTTTAATGGCATTCGTTAACAGCCAATATAGGGTATGTAAGTCATATAAGAGCACACCAGCGAAGCTCTTCCGTATAAAGCAGATAAACAGTCGCAGTGGTTGAAATCGGCCTGCATGACATCATCATCATCATCATCATCATCAATGGCACTCCTTTATCTTTATGCTTGACACTTCGCAAGATAAGTAATGTATGTCTACATATTAGTCATCCTACTATAAAATAAGAATAGTAAGGGCATAAAACCAAACCTATGGTTGCTCCTTAGATGCTACCCCTCTATGAACTACCTCTCACACCCATGCACATCACAGCATATAGATACAATTTAAACACAATAAACACATATAAATTTGCTCATACACAATAAAAAAAAAAAAAAAAAAAAACACAATACTATATGCACAATAATATAATATTCAAACAATATTATACAGTAGCAGTGAAAAAGATACCTACATAATAATTATTAATAATTTGTATTACCTACCTACTCTGATTATTTGATTTAGATAATAAGTAGTTTATCTAGTTACACTGTACTTTTATATATTCACAATGTTAATTAGTTTAGTTTAGTTTTTATCTAACATGCATATTATGCATCAAATCATGTGCATAGAATGCAATTGATTTGATTTGAATTGATTCTATGCAAAAAATAAAAAAAATATTAATTTTATCCAGGCTTAACTACGGAGATGTTGTTTATGGACCGCGGTTACTCAGTAAGAGTCAGCGGTTGGTACAGCGCGTGCAAAATGCATGTTGTCGGTTCTGTTTTGATGTCCCTCCCAGAAGTCATATTACTCCGTTCTTAAACAATGCGTCTTTGCTCAATATGTACTCGCGTAGAGAGCTGCATTTAGCAGGGCTTATCTTTGATGTGATTAAGTTCAAAAAACCTGAGTACTTGCATGCGAAAATTAAGTTTACGAATCTAAACTCCAAAAAACAACTGAGATCCATAAGGTCAGCTGTTCTTTATCACAGTCATAAAACTGCGGCATTTAGAGGTAGTTTCCGATATTTGGCAACGAAGTGTTGGAATAACACCCATTAGAAATTCCTGTTCAAAATTCACTTTTAAAATAAAATTCAAAAGTTATCTTTTAGAAAACCATAAACTAGGAATTCCTAAACACTTTGTTTGCCAACGGTAAGTTAGCTACAGATCGAATGGTACTCGTAACACTTGCGCATACAACCACTCTTACATATCTTCTCATTCACATATCTTCTTATTCACACATACAAATACACCCTTCCACTTACTGATTCGCATAGATTCACCCTCTCAGTAATTTTTATTAACTGTACTTTAGACGCTGAATAAATAATAACACCCAACTCTCGTACTTGGGCCTCCTCTGGTACCCGGACTGTTTTGAGACTGGTGTTATCGGAGGAGTTCCCACACTGAAATGTACATGTATAGCGCTCGTCTCGACTTGTCACCTCGAGGGTACTAGCTGAAAATCAGTGTTTGCTCTTCGCTCTTTGAGCAAGTTAATTCGCTGAGCTATGACCCATTTGCGATTAGAGGTGTGTACCGGAGGCAATTTTAAGCCTCCGGAGATAATGCGGAGATTTTATTGAATAACCGGAGATTCTCCGGTTTTTCTCCGGTTAGTCAAAATACGTTATATCAGTATAGTATAAGAGAAAAATAAACAATACTATATGAATTACAAATTGCCTTTATTAAAAAAGTAATTTCTTAAAGTCCTATTAGATAAACAAACAAATAATAAAATTAAAATTTACCAAAAGAAACATTACTTGAGTAATGTTTAAAAACTGTTTAACATTACTCAAGTAATGTTTTATTCTTGTTTAAAAAACAAAGCATCTCCACTGCTCCAGGCTTTAGTTTTGTTCTTCGACTACTAACTGTGTAGCCCGCTGTGGGAAATAATCTTTCCGAAGGTACGGAAGTAGCGGGTACGAACAAATATTTAAAATTCATTCAGAAATGTTTACCAATCCAATAACCGGTAGTTAAGAAAAAATCACCGATTAGGCTCCGGTACTCACCCTAACCGGTGATTATCCGGTTTTTTGACAACCGGTGCACACCACTATTTGTGATGCTGCAACACACACGTACTTTTAGTTATAGTTTTTATATGATTTTTAATTTTAGTGCATTGCTTTGTTTTTGTGTAACGATGGTTGTATTATCTAGTTTTTAGTGCACTGTCTTTTATTTGTTTAGAATTACGTGTGTGATTGGAGATGCAAATAAACGTTTTATCTATCTATCTATCAATTATGGTAGTATGTATATCACCGTACCTACTTACTAATCTATAACCATACCTACGCTATGGAAGAGCGGGACCTTCTAACACAAGTATTTTTCTACTTACAAGAAGGTTCCAACCATATCTAAAACAAGTGTAAACCTGTTACCCACTCAGGCGATCTGGGCGCAAATCGCGTCCGACGGACTGCTCTGAATTACGATTCGGGTGCCTATTGCAGCCCGCAGCTGTTCTAGCAACTAGTGACGTTAAAATGACTATTAATAACATTTTGTCTATTTTACTCGAGTAAAATCGACTAAATTTGTTGAAAGTTGAACAGTACTATTGAATGAATGGAAAATAAAAGTGCAGATAGAAGAAAAAAAATTAAAAATTGTCCGTTGAAATTCTAGATGTGGGTAGTGGTGTGCTTCGAAGTTTATCGATGAATATAAAATTAAGTGAGTATTTTTTATTTTAATTTGCTAGTTATTTAATAAGAAAAACTTCGTTTTGGTTTAGTGTAATACTTTGTTTGCATGAATTCATATCGAATATACTAAAAAATATTTTTATAAAAGACAGAAAAGAATTGATGTATTGTAAAATGGTCTTTAAATGTATTTTTGTTGGATAAAATAGTGTTTCCTAGCAAAAACTATGTGTAAACAAATTTTTGGTATTAAGAAAAATTAACTTTATCATTCAATAATTGCGTTTTCATACAGAATAAAACGTTATTTCGATTTTTTGGTAAGTTAATATCTATATCGCGCTAGGCACAAATCGGAGCCCCGACGCAGCCATAAATATAAAGGTGTGTATACTGGTAATCCACATGTCAAGGAATTATACTGATATTCAAAGCCCATGTAAGTAATAGATACTAACTGTGGTGTTGTTGATATGGTTTCGTTGAACCAGTTGATTTGGGCATGGCATGGGTTGTTTGCATAACAAAATTTTAGCATTCCTAATTTAATCTCTATTACCGAAGGGTTAAGGCTTATTTTCCAGCACATACAGCTCGTTTATTTTTTGAATAAGTTTGAGTTGAGATGAGTTTTGTATGAATGTTTTTTAGGATTCTGTACCAACGGACTCATAAAACTTTTGGTTTTGTTTCTTTGGGCAACAAACGCGGTATCCGTTGAAGGAGGTTTCTACTGAAGTTTAGTCACGTTTTAGGATTCCGTACCTCAAAAGGTATACTGATTAACCTGTATTCATACCACGCCTCCCCCTTAATATCTGAGATATATAGTGTACACCCATTCACCGGTGGGGGAAGCGTCTACAGAATATCAAAGATGTAAAAAAAATGTCGCATGAAAATATTCGAGTGCGTCAGATATTGATAGTGTATAATATGTCCCACGTGTCTCTGATAACGCGATTGGGTAAACTCCTACGGGGCGTATCCTACATATGATACTACGTGATCCTACGTTTTTTCAACAAATGTAAGAAAATGAAGACAAACTCATACAATTAAAACTTAATTTCATGCGAAGAGTCTAATTTCAATTTTACAGAATTAAACAGCAAAAAAAATTTAATGAATAGGTGGTAAAAATTATGGACGTTAATCGTACCTATATAAACAAATTTTCCCGCGTTTAGAGTCCAGCCGTTATTTGTACATGAGCCTTAATTAAAAGATAGCAAAACCAGGCAAAACAGCCTAGAGAGAAATATTTAATTATAAATTATAATGATTCTGTTACAGCCCAAATTCGTCTCAAATGCCAGCGTCGTGTGTGGGTGGATGTTTCTTCGAAGCCCGTACCGTGGAGAGTACTAACTCCCAGTAGGTGGGTTTATTTCATAATTATTTTGTAATGGGGACTTATTTGAACGCTAGCGATACGGAGTGGACGAAGGAGCCTCAAACCGTGCGCCGAGACATTCTATGTGGGAAGCTTATATCCAGCGGAGGACTTCTGTGGGCTGATAATGATGATGAAAACCGGATATAATTGTTATGTTTTGTTTTGTTATGTTGAGTGATAATTGCTTATGAGATAAAAACAATATTATGCTTGTACAGTGGTGGCAGCATGGCGAGTGTCCTGGAAGTAGAGTCATTGTCGCCATACTACTGGAAGAAGGGTATTGAATATTCCATTGATAATCAAAATGATGAATAAAATATTGAAGACGTCGTACCTGAAAGCCTCAAAGACATCGTACCTGAAAGCCCGGGGGTATCACCTATAAAAATAAGTAAGTATTTTAAAAAGTATGCAGAGTCTTGGCTAAGCAAACACTGGTAACTATTCTTTAATACGTTTTTCTTCACTTTCAGATAAATATTACCTGTCCAGTTACAATAAGACAGTACAATATAACAGTTATAATAAGGCGAAAGAAACAGAAGGACAGCGGAGGAACGAAGCAAAAAAAAACATATAATTTCCAGTTAGTATTGAATAATACTTATTGGCACAGTAAACTTCTGTTCAAACTAGAAAAATAAACACCTAAAATATGTTTTCTTAAGAACTCATAGCACCCGCTGTGACACCCGCAGCATCACTCACTGTAGATGGGTTGATAGATCCTTCGACATCAACACCAGGTTAGTTTTTATTATTTTATCCACATAGTAAACTACAGCGTCTAGAAATAATTAACCATGGTTGTGTCATTACAGCGCTTATCTACTGCTGCTACTCATTATGAATGTTATGATACACGTTTTTTACGCAATACTACAATTAAATTAATTTATTAAAATATATTTTTGATAAAATACTTGTATTATTTTATATTTCAGATACCACCACTACTACATGTCAATTTACCAGGCCTACGTCACCCATCGTTATTGTGGTTCCTGGTGCCACAACAGACACAGTTACAGGTTGGTGCCCTCATTAATTTCTATTAAAACCTTAACCAATGTACTTTAAGGGAAAAATATTGCTGGACACCAAAGTTAAAAATGATAATACCAACTCTTATACACTTGACACATTCCCGATATAGACCTTTTATTTTTCATTCATTATAGATTCTGTAGAAGAACATAAAGAAGAAGATGGAGAAGGAATGATGGTTTCTGATGACTCCAAAGCTGAAGAACTGGATATGGCGTCTCAGGCCTCTGCAGTTTTGCCAAATTATCATTTGGGAGGAGCCCAATCTCGAAATATCCATATGGCTGCATTAAGTTCGCCTTTGTACTTCTTTGTTTTATGTGCAATAAAGAATTTTCTATCTATCTATCTATCTGATGTACAAGACGACAGGTCCCTGCGTTTTAGGTTTTTATGTATAATATTTTTTCAGTTTTTGTATTATTTTATTTGTACGGTGTTGGAGCAAATTCAGTCTCAAGTATGATTATCATCTGGATAACCTGAGATTTTATAGTAGGTTTTCGTTACGTTACGTTAAGGTTACGTTTAATTAGGTTTTTAAATTTGTTAATCGACAATTTTAGCACATTACTTGGGTCTTTGCTATAGAAGCGCACAGATTGCCCTGTAAATGATTTACTAATTTTATGGAGCCTAATAGTGGGAATAGCGAGTTTATCTTTGTGTCTATTATTCACATTATGACTGTCGCATTTTTATTAAATAAGTTTATATTTTTGCGAACATACATCAGGTTTTCATAAATATACTGACATGGAAATTTCATGATGTTTATTTCTTTAAACTTCATTCGAAATGATTATCTGTGGTCCATAATATAAATTGCACGAACAGCCCTCTCCTGCAGCGCAAATATGGTGTTTACATCTGCAGCACATCTCAACAACAATATGCTGTGAAAGTAGCAGAAGTAAATCAGTCTAGCTGTATCAACGTTTGTAAGGAAACGGATCTTTTTAACTGCATATGCCGCAGAACTAAGTCTTTTTGTGAATTTATCTATGTGTCTATGGGCCCCTTTGAAGCTTATTATTATTATCTAAGGTCATGCCTAATTCAGTAGATTTGAATACTAGCTTTCACCTGTGTAACATAAGGTAGTTTAAATCTAATGCACTTTGTTTTCTTTTCGTTAAGCAATAAGTGGTTTACATTGAACCATTTCGTAACTTTAGAGAATGCATTGTTTACATAGTCAAAAACAGCCTGTCGTCGCTTCAATTTGAATGAAAGTGACGTGTCATCTGCAAACAATACAATCTCGTGATCAACCCTTACAAAATGGGGTAGATCATTAGTGTAAATTAAAAATAGGAATGGTCCAAGGATAGATCCTTGTGTTACACCGATTGTAACCACTGACCCCGGAGAACACTTCCTTAACTCTTTGTATTCTGCCACTTAAATAAGAAGCGAGCATATCTAGAGCAACACCCGTAATACCATAGTGATGTAGTTTCCTGATTAATGATTCATGATGTAGGTACGTACACAGTCAAACGCCTTAGATAAATCACTCAACACCTAAGCATCGAAAATATGTGATATCTTGTAATATGTAGTAACTTAACACCTGCATCAGTAGTAGAGCGATCCCTTGTAAATCAGAATTGTTTGTCATTAAGCAAGTTAAAACAAAACATTAAAATTTCTTTCACATTAAACCAATAAAAAATTTAGATTTATGACCCACTCAAAAAGGGTCTTATGTTTAGATTAAATAACATACCGAGAACACGTTTCGAGAGCTTTGCATAAATTTGTGTTTTGAAATTGGGTACGGGCACTCGTCGCTTATAATGTGAAATTATCTGAAGTTAATCAGTCTAGCTGTATCCAATTCTGTAAAATAAAGTTATATTTATTTGATTAAACTTATTTGATAATTTATTTTATTTTTATTTTGGTTGTTCACACGCACAAAACACATTACAACCTAATATAAAAATAAGAACTTAAAGATTACAGTTTTGATTGAAGTCTTTGATGGTTTTTATCAATTCCGATAGGACCAGGTACCAGGTAGGAATAGGTAGGTACACAATTTTTGTGGTCTGGTCTGTTGTAATTATTCGTCCATATCTTTGTTAGCACAAGGTAGGATCAGCGACCTCCGGCCTTTTGAACCCAGAAATATAAAATATCACAAAAAATTAAATTTGAGTCAGCGACTTCAATCGCGAGGTGAGTACATTCATGTCTTCTGAACCGAAAAGATACAGCCTGGCAAGGCAGAACCCAGGTATCATAGAACAATTGAGAAAACTATTCTTTATTTTATCTGATTCGAACAGACTCTGGTAGTGCAACCGTCACCTCAGAGTTCAACTTCAGGGTACACAGAGGAGGATTACTTTTATTTATCTCCTCCTCTTTGCTATTAATATGTGCATTTTGCACCTTTTAGCTCTGTCTGAACTGCTGCCAGTATTCCAGTATTGCAATATTGAATCAACCCTGAATTTAATTAATAAAATAGATAAATCACGCTGGACAGTTCACACAACATTATCTAGCCCCAAGCTAAGCAGAGCTTGTGTTATGGGTACTAGATAACAAATATACTTAATACAATACATTACATAGATAGATATTTTTATAATACATAGAAAATGAGCAGAACACCCTGAACATATATCTGCAAATCGCACAAATATTTGTTCTGAGATGGCAATCGAACCCGCAACCTCCTGCGACGCAGGCGAACTTACACCCGACTCTGGACACAGAGGTTGTCATGGCAATTATGAGATGCATGATGCATTTTAGGACTTCATTATGCAGAAACCAAGAAGTTCGTTAATAAACCTGTCTGATCATGTTTGCCCCAGCATGATGGCCCTAGATCAGAGGTTCCCAAAGTGGGCGATAACACCCTCTTGTGGGCGCTGCAGGCCTAAAGGGGGGTGGTAAGAGACCCAGAAAAAAACCCAGGGCGTCAAATCAGACACACTTTTGCATTTTAATAGTTATTATATTAGTATACTTAATAGGTAATTTTCGTAGACAATCATCCGCGGCAATCATGTTTTAACAAGTTTTTGTTAAATAACCCGATTTGTGCATGTTTAATCTCCGCTAATATAGCTCACAATAATTAATTTTATAGTGGTGTTTAAGTAGGTGAAAAAATGGGGGTGCTAGAAAATAATTATGGGGGCGCTAAAAATAATTTATTCTCAAAGTGGGTAGTAGACAAAAACCCTTGCCCTAGATCATTGTTATTATTGTGTAAAAGTGGACACAAGTTAAATATATGATTTTGGAAATGCCTTAAATAAGTAGGTAAGTTTAAATTATTTTATACCTTCTCTTGCATGCAAATCAATACAATGTCTGTTCGCTTAGATCTTTTAAACTACTAAACGGATATAATGCAGTTTCAGTAATAAATAGAGTGATTAAAGAGCAAGGTTTATATGTATACTAGAGACTCGCCCCGACTTCGTACGGGCAGTAACGTCACATTTTTTTCCGTACAAAGTCGGGGAGCGGGTTGCTAGTTTCAAAACACAAAAGAATGTCAAAATTAAATATAAAAAATTGGCTGTATTTATATTTTATCTTTCTCCAGTACCACGCAAGCGAAGCCTTGGGCGGAATCAAGTTGTTACATTAGCACATACGTAACCTTCTTAAAAATCCAGTACCGCGGGTGGAATCTGGTTGTAAAATAATCACTTATGCAACATCCTTATAAATCCAGTAACACGCGAGCGAGTAGTTGTTAGACTAGCACATTATGATATCTAGGTACTTATAAATTCGTATTTTTGCCATCTAGGATAAAACAAAAAATAAAATCATTCCATGATCCGGAACCCTCTATGCGAAGCTCAGATTTGCACGGGGCTCTATTCAAAACGTACCTACCTACCTAGTACTTGCATACATTTTTCCGTTTACCAACTAGGAAAAATAGTTAATGTATTATTTTTCGAAGGTACGGAACCATTTGTGTGAGAACCCACAACTCGTCCCGACGGTCGGCCACAGTCGGGCGCGAATCTGTGCCTACCTCGCCATAGAGTGTTCCGTTCGTTTCATTCATTCCGTGTCATCACCACCCACTGTGAAACAGACCTTAGCCTAATGCAGACAAAGCGAGTTGGGCGCGGATTAGCGCACCGGGCGATCGCGTTTTGACTACTTTGCAAGTCAAATTAAATATAGTTTCTTTCATTTTTGCTAGTAGTTTACTGATTCAACATGTTTGAAAATTTATGCAGTTTCCTATGTGATAATAATCTTTCTGCGATAGTGTTTAAAAAGCTACAAAACATCAAAACTGTGAATGGTGTATTTTGCGCTGTTTGCAATGGAGGTTACAGTATTCAACGATTTATAGCCAGGTATTTACTGAATATTATTTATTAAAAAAAAATACAGCTCATAAAGGTAAAGTGTATTCACGTTTTTCATAAACAGTTCCATAAAATAGTTCATAGTTTTTACGCAATATTTTTGTTTGTTTACGTTTCATGCGGCGATGTCCAAACAAAAAAACGTAACCTGATAGCGGAAGTTTATAATATTATTTCTTTGTTTTATTGTATGAGAAGGCAAGTTTGTTAATTATTCGTTGATTACATAGAATATTTACGTTCTGAAATCATACAGAAGAAACATACTTTTAAGTTCTATTCTGAAACAATAAATAAATTATTCCCAAGTGAACAAAAAAATTACAAATCAAGTTTCTTTACGTGATTTACTTACATTTACTATATGTTATTCGTACAAAAATGTATGTTTTTTTTAAGCCTTATATGTAGTCATTTAGTGGCTAGTTTTAAAATTTTATTACACTTGCTTAATTTCAAATAAAAACTATAAACCCGCAAAACCATAACGCGCTATTTGCGGTTGGTAATTTATTCACACGCGCATCGCTTTAGGGGAAGGACCGCGGGCAGCGGCAGCGCCTGAGTGGTTACAGAAATAATTATTTTTCTATTTCTATTTTTCTATTTCTATGGTTGAATTGGCCAGAGTAATCACCAATATTCACCACGTTTGGCAAGGCAGATTGGAGATAACAGTATTGGTGTTGAGTACTCATTTAGATGCTGCTGCCCATCTCCTGGTGTTATCCGTAAGTTGGCTTTTATGGCATCCACGGGAGGAGATGGAGGGGAATATTCTCAGGGCGACCCGATGGACCCTGATATCATCGGCCTACCACCTGAGTCATAAAAGATAAAAAATTACAGGATCTTCAATAATCAGTAGTAGTAGAGCTTTTTTGTGAAAGAGTTCATCCGGGGAAGTACTACCACTATGCCTATTTGTGCCGCAAAGCAGTAGTGAATTGCTGTGTTCCGGTTTGTAGGGTATGGGTGCCGGTGAAATTACAGGCACATAAGCCTTTTCATCTTTATGTCTCAGGGTGGCGGGCGCAGTGCAATGCCACATAGGGCGCGGCCTAGGTGGACGTGACCAATGTGAGAATGCACAGTTCATAGGCAGAGGTAACCGCTTAACATTAGGTGGGCCATCTGCTTGTTCCGTCATTCAAGTAGTATAAAAAAACAATGACTAGCAAATTTCAAGACTTAAATCTCGATTCATCTAGCGAACATGTCATCGACAAATAATTCAAGGTGCGTAAATCGATGAGGTGGCAGTATTTATACAAACATATGAAGTGTTTGTTTTAGGAGTTAGCGCATAAACTGCTGCACGCAGATCATACATACATACATACATACATAAACTCACGCCTGTTTTCCGGAGGGGTAGGCAGAGACTACGGATTTCCACTTGCTACGATCCGGACACATCTCTTTTGCTTCATTCACGCTCATCACATTCTTTATACATGCAAATTAAAAATAAATAAATAAGTAAAATAAATGATTAAATACATGCAAATTGATTAAATACATGCAAATTGATTAAATAAAGATGAAATAGGGTTCATTAAGAATAGGTAGGTAATATTTGCTGATAAACATTACTTTTAAGGCGAGACTGACCGAAGAAACAGCAAGTGTTGTGTTTTATTCGTAAAAAACAAGAGTTTAAATTTAGAAAAAAAAAACCATTTTGCAATCTTTGATGTTAAAAAAACGGGTATTCAGTACATGATTACTAACATATTGCTACATCAAAAGTAGCAAAGGAGTTCAGTATATGTACTAACACAAATTCTATCCTTCTACTTTTCATGGTGAGAAGTTTAGGTCGTGGGTGAGAAGAAAAAGTAACTGAACCTGAAATCCACCATTGTCTCTTAGAAAAATGACTACTTTTGCCTCAAATCCAAAATGGCGGCCATTATAACAGTTACAACTCGTTAACCATAAGATGACAACTGTAAATACTCCATGGCAGGTGCCAACTTACGGTGAACGGTCCGGCTCGTTCACCGTAAGATTAAATACTCCATGGCAAGTGCCAACTTACGGTAAACGGTCCGTAGATGAACAGGCTTTTTGAGTATATTACAAATATGTAACATGCTAACACGTGCAGACTCGACAGAGCTTACTTACTTATTTTCCGGGGTCGAGACTCTGGGTTCGTGGGGTCCGGGGCCATTCGCGTTTTCAGAATTATTTCAGGGCTTCTGGTCGAAGCGAAGCGTGACCCGAGAGCTGGCTCTTATCTGGCTCCACGCATTATTTTTACCATTCAGCGTGGCAATGCAGCCAGCATATTGGACACTTCCGTCTGGTAGTGAATTAGATCAGTCGACCTACCTTTAGCTTGTTAGCAGTGGTCGTCAGGTAGCACAACTTTTCATTTGTATGTTTTAAATGTTGTACTTACATACTTGTATTAGTTGTATTATTATTTCTGTAAATAAATGCAAACAGTAGCTGGTCAAACAATATATAAAAAAATCGAGAGTGCAACCCACAGTGAAAAGAGGCCCATTTGAGGCTTTGCCTAACTTTTCGAGAAAAAAGGCGTGTATGTATGTGTGTATTAAATAACCCAGTATTAAGAGCTGTCTTGGAACTGCCGTACTATTCAATTCTATTCTATTCTATTCTATTTATTTCAAGAGGCACATATTAATATTGCTCTTAGAAAAGTCTACATAATATAATACATATATCTAGATTAAAAACGACTAAATGATTTCTTGTGAAACCTTTTTCAATCACTTCAGATATCACCTTCGGAGGTTTTCCTGTTCAATTTGAATTATATAAAAGACACAGTCACATACAGAAATTCACAGAGGCATTAACATTAATGGTGAGCGCATTTCACACCTTCAATTTGCAGACGACATCGTTATTATGGCTGAATCGCCGCAGGAACTGCAACAAATGCTGAACAGCCTAGCTGATGCTTCTCGACGGGTCGGACTGGGAATGAACTTGGACAAGACCAAAATCATGGTCAATGAGCATGTAACCCCGTAGCCGATCACGGTCGCTGGTACACCTCTCGAAGCTGTGCAGGAGTATGGTTACCTCGGGCAGATCATACAGCTAGGTAAACATAACTTCGAGAAAGAATTAAGTAGGAGAATTCAGCTTGGCTGGGCAGCATTTGGAAAACTTCGTCAAGTTTTCTCGTCGCCCATCCCACAATGCCTAAAGACAAAAGTCTTTAACCAGTGCGTCCTACCAGTTATGACTTACGGAGCTGAAACGTGGACACTCACGAGCTATGGAGAGGGCTATGCTTGGAGTCTCTCTGAGGGATAAAATCCGAAACGAGGTTATCCGACAGAGAACCAAAGTTCTAGACATAGCCCAGAGGATTAGCAAGCTGAAGTGGCAGTGGGCCGGTCATGTCTGCAGAAGAACCGATAACCGGTGGAGTAAACGAGTTCTTGAGTGGAGACCGCGTCTTGGCAAACGTAGTGTAGGGCGCCCTTTGGCTATAGGTGGAGCGACGACTTGCGCGGGGTGGCTGGCAGTAACTGGATGAGGAGAGCCGAAAACCGGGCTCAGTGGCGTGCCATGGGAGAGACCTATGTCCAGCAGAGGACTTCAGTAGGTTGATGATGATGATGATGACACAGAAATAGATATCTATTTATGTGCACAATCATCTTTTCGAAGCTTAATTCCAAATTCACACACGTCTTTGATGACGTCACCAACGATTCACTTCAAACTTGGTACATAATTATTAACAATGACATTAATAAAAACACTGAATGACTCAGCAATATCTAAATGTGGGAGTTTAAATCCAGATCCGTGAAAATCTGGGAAACTGATACTGCTGACTACTGTATTTATGGAACACTGGATAAGAGCGTATATTGTGCTCTCTTGACCAGTATCCGATAAATATTTTAAATATATTAAACATTTTTTATTTCAATTTTTATTTTTATTTTTATTTTTCTAATTTATTTTAATGTTTGATTTAGAATTTTATTTTTAATTATAATTTTACACGAAGTATGGACACTTTATCTTATTTTTATTATAATGTTATTGTTGTCTGAAATAAGCATATTGAATTGAATTGAATTGTCTGCTTCTTCGTGTCCCTGGTTCTGTCTTGGTTACCCTACAGTCAGTGACCAGCTTGAGGTACATGGTGACCCTGGAAAGAGTCAATTGACTGATGGGGAAAGAACCAGTGTTGGAAGGATTAATTGCGACTCGCAGAAGCTCCTTGCAAATCGAATCATAAGGACTCATATACTCCAAAAAAAAAGTAGTTTTATATCATACTAGCGATCGCCTCGTCTTTGCACGGGTAGCCCCCAGTGAACCCCTCCCCCTCCTCCCCCTCCCCCTATGCAGTGGCGTAACTATACCATCTGGGGCCCGTGGTAAATCCGTTTTTTAAAAAAAAAAAAAAAAACAAAGTGAGACAACTTTGGATTTTTAGCAGAGCTTATAAAAACATACTTTTCAAATAAAATAAAATACTCAAGTACAATGAAAACAATAGTTTTGAGCTCGCGGCCTCTTGGGCCGAGGCCCTCTTGGGTCTTTGCCCGTGGCATTTTGCCAGCCCTGCCACCCTATTGTTACGCCACTGCCCCTATGTCAATCTCCTGGTTCTAAGCTACCTCCCCACCAATTTTCCAGCCAAATCGGTTAACCCGTTCTTGAGTTATAAGTGGTGTAACTAGCACGACTTTGTTTTATATATATAGATAACTTTATAAGAAACTGACAAACCACGCGTCTATTATATTGATAACGTGTACAAAATTTCATAGATTTTGATGTTTTTTTGTATACTACTTAGAATGACGGAACAAGCAGATGGCCCACCTGATGATAAGCGGTACCCTCTGCCTATGAACAGTGTATTATCACATAGGTCACGTCCACCAAGGACGCAGCCTATGTGGCATTAAACTACGCCCACCACCCTGAGACATAAAGATGAAAAGTCTCAGGTGCCTTTAATTTCACCGGCACCCTTCAAACCGGAACACAGCAATGCGAGCATTATAGGTACTGCTTTGCGGCAGAAATAGGAATGGAGGTAGTACTTCCCCGGACGAACTCTTTCACAAAAAAGCTCTACTACTAATAAAAGTTTGATGAGATTATATCTAAAATAGGAGCAAACTTCATTTGTAAGCAGAGTGTTTGACCGCCGTAGCGGTTTCACCTTTTTAATATAATTTTAAAGCCTTCATGCTCAGGTGAATCAGACATGAATATTGTCGTCAATGGACGCCATGTACTGTCACAATCTAACTCATTAAAGTTCAAGTAAGTTAGAAGGTGTCAGAATAGCGCTCGCAAAAAGAGAGCAAAATCAGGTGTTTTTTTAAATTAAATTTTCAAAAGTATAAAACGTTCCCTCTTTGTAGTTTTATTTGATATACCGAATAAAAACATCTTATGATTGATTGTTTTGGAGAAAAATGGTTGTTTATAACTACGAAAATCGAAGCTACTTTGCACATTTATTTTGTACATTTTAAGTTATTTTTATAAATTTTTGAAAACTGGAGGACATACTTTATTTGATGTAGATTAACATACATTTTTTTTGTACATTTTTCAATAAAGATCTTGGAGAAAAAAGGTTTTTATGCACCACATTTCATATACACCCACGCCTTAACAATACGAGGCCTTTGCCCTGCTGAGATATGTAAAAGAGTTACAAATAAGTACGTAAGCAACAATACTACATACGTATTCAGAAAATGCGCGAAAAACCAGCTTATCATTTAGTGTGAGGCTCATCTCTATAAACAAGAGGCGCGCTCACGCAGTCAGCAGTGTCTCTCGCGTCTGTGAAGTCATGTTAAGGCTTCATGTTTGAAACAGTGTACAAGTGCTTTAAAAAAGGTATTTGTTTTGTATTATATATATATATTTCGGAATAATTGATCTCGAACACAAATTGCAGCATTGTAATTTGGGAGTAAAAGTTGAAAATTAGAATATTACTGACCTAATATAATTTTATATCCCCATAAGCCCGGGGAAGGCTATTCCACACATCATGGCGAATAACTTACACATGGTCATGCATGGTCAATAATAAGAAATTTGAATTATTTTTCACTAAAATTACTTTCGTGTATTTTTTATAAAACGATTAGTTACCATTTTTTTATCTGTGTTAGAGGGAACATACCGGTAAGTAGGTAGCGTTTAGTATTAGAGCTTTTTTGTAAAAGAGTTCGTCCAGGGAAGTACTACCACCATATCTATTTCTGCCGCAAAGCAGCAGTGCTCGCATTACTGTGTTCCGGTTTGAAAGGTAGAGGTGCCGGTGAAATTAGAGGCACATGGGTCTTTTCATGCATTGATAAAGGCAGAGGTTACCGCTTAACATCAGGTGGGCCATCTACCAGTTCCGCCATTAAAAAAAGAGAACATTCCTAGTTTTACAAAATGTATTTAATTTAATTTGTTTTCTATTCATATTCTTATTAATTTATTGTTTTTGTTTAGGTACATAAATATTAGTATTGGTCTTATTTAAGGTAGTTAGATACATCCACGTAGACATACGAGTATAAACCCTTTTGAAAACTGAAATCAATTTAAAGCAATTTCAAATTAGTTTTGCACTAGATATGGACAGGATAGTTAGCACTTTGTTAGAGCATTGCGGCCTCCGTGTTAGCATATCAATGTGAATTTAAAATCAATGCAAAAATGGTTGCAAAGTTTGGGCCTTGCTCCGCGGTCAGTGGGTTTCAGCGTAGCTGTTTTTAGTCTAATGTTTTTATACTATTTGTGCTTTGAGATAGTATTCCTTTATAGTATAAAAATATATTTTAACTAGATTTTAAATCAATTTGTGTCATATAATAAGTGCCGAGAACTTATTTCAAACTCTACCTAACCAAGATTAATTAAGATTTTGGTCAACGAATAAGCATTGCCAATCAGCGTGGCAGCATTCTGGACACGCTGCCGTCGGGTGACGGCTTGGTGATCTGGTAGGTAGGTTTTAGTTGTTTTAGATTGATGACCTCTGTGGCGCGGCGGGCGAAGGGTTCGATTACCGCCTCGAAACAAATATTTGTGCGATCTACAGATATTTGTTAAGGGTGTTCTGGGTATTTTCTATGTATAATAAAAAATATCTATCTATGTAATGTATTGTAAAGTATATCAGTTATCTAGTACCCATAACACAAGCTCTGCTTAGCTTGGGGCTAGATAATGTTGTGTGATATGTCCAGCATTATTTATTTATTTTAAGGTGAAAGAAAATACATTTATTTACAGAAAGAATAATACAAGGTATGTACAAAATACATAATATGAAACAGTTGTGCTACCTGAAGACCGCTGCAAGCGATCTAAAGGTAGCTCAACTGATCCAAATCACTACCAGACGGAAGCGAATCTTAATCGGAATTAAGCGGAATTTAATCTTTTTAAGGTTTATAGTTTTATTTTAAAATTCAGAGCTTAATAAGCTGAATATTATATCTGAAGATCACATTATCTATAGATCAAGATAGGGCTAGTATTTTTACATTAACTATTTATTTACACTTGGTGCTTTCACTAATTAGTCTCTGAAAATTATTGGTCAGAACATATTAAACAGAACATAAATAAATAAAAAAAGGGTGACCACGAAAGAAACAGTTACAAGAAGTACATCACTCACTTAGATTTTTTGAAATATAGGTCCTACAACATATATTAAATAATATTAAAAGATAAACGGCTAATTACCACTATTATTCGTCACTTTGCTGACGTTTCGAGACCGAGTTCAGAAGCCTCTTCATCATGAGCACCGCCCGCGACCGCGGTGGTATTCGCTGGTCCACCGTCGAACGCGGTCGCGGGCGGTGCTCATGATGAAGAGGCTTCTGAACTCAGTCTCGAAACGTCAGCAAAGTGACGAATAATAGTGGTAATTAGCCGTTTATCTTTTAATATGATTCCCAACCACGATAGTTTCAATTCTATATTAAATAAATAAATAAATAATGCTGGACAGTTCACACAACATTATCTAGCCCCAAGCTAAGCCAGAGCTTGTGTTATGGGTACTAGATAACTGATATACTTAATACAATATATAACATAGATAGAAATTTTTATTATATATAGAAAATACCCAGAACACCCGGAACAAATATCTGCAGATCGCACAAATATTTGTTCCGAGGCGGGAATCGAACCCGCAACCTCCTGCGTCGCAAGCGAACGTTCGCCCGCCGCGACACAGAGGTCGCACATATTGGGCTTATCCTAAAAAAAAAGTATTGATAATAGATAATATCAACACCATTCGCATCGATCTGAAACACTTTGAATAAATACTGGCCAGAAATCAAATTATGGTATCAAAATTTTCATTTAAATTAGGTTTTTTATCCAATTCTTCTAACTGGACTACCTATTGTAACAAAATGTATAACCGGTTTCCGCTGGGCGTCACCACTCAAAATAAATGAAAAGAACAGCTAACAATTTACCATAAAGGCAAATAAGAACCAGTTTTCTTGAAAATCATTTTAGTTGCTTGTTACGTTATTATACAATTTTAGTTTGTTCTTTTAATTGGTGCTGACATTTTCGGCGAGGAAAAAATATTGGCTTTATTATATTCAACTCTCTCTAATACTTTCTGGTACATTTTATCAAAAATATAGAATGCTTCGAACCTAGAAAAGTTTTTTTTCCTCTTTTTAAATTATGGTAGACCTTTGATTAACCACGATCTCACCTGTTGGTAAGTGACGATGTGGCCGAAGATGAAGCACAAAAGTCTAGAAGGCACCTATTCACTCTAGACTTGAAGAGACCCAGATTATAGTTCTATCTAGTTTATAGTTTCGGATATAGTCTTATTGAATTATAGCAACAGTATATTAAAATCTGACTTGTATTTATTAAATTTTTCAACAATAAATTATTAATAAAATAATATTGTTTGTTGAAAATAAAAACGAAATCATTTAAGAGACACGTAAAATAAAAATAAAAACTTTATTAATACTTAGATAAACTCTTATTGGTATTATTATAAAGTATCAGGAACGTTCATACTGGATTGAATAATTTTAAAATATTACTAAAAATGTAATATTATTCGTAGTTTCTTATGTTATGTTCGTGGATTTCTTGCGTTTGTGAACTTGTGTTTTCAGTGCGTGTATATATGCTTGCGTGGACGTAGTTTGTGAACTTGTGTTTTCAGTGCGTGTATATATGCTTGCGTGGACGTAGTTTGTGAACTTGTGTTTTCAGTGCGTGTATATATGCTTGCATGGACGTAGTTTGTGAACTTGTGTTTTCAGTGCGTGTATATATGCTTGCGTGGACGTAGTTTGTGAACTTGTGTTTTCAGTGCGTGTATATATGCTTGCGTGGACGTAGTTTGTGAACTTGTGTTTTCAGTGCGTGTATATATGCTTGCGTGGACGTAGTTTGTGAACTTGTGTTTTCAGTGCGTGTATATATGCTTGCGTGGACGTAGTTTGTGAACTTGTGTTTTCAGTGCGTGTATATATGCTTGCGTGGACGTAGTTTGTGAACTTGTGTTTTCAGTGCGTGTATATATGCTTGCGTGGACGTAGTTTGTGAACTTGTGTTTTCAGTGCGTGTATATATGCTTGCGTGGACGTAGTTTGTGAACTTGTGTTTTCAGTGCGTGTATATATGCTTGCGTGGACGTAGTTTATATATTTAATAAAACATACTGCATTATTTATTTGATTGATTGTTTTTTTAACCCCCGACGTAAAAACGACGGGGTGTTATAAGTTTGACGTGTCTCTGTGTGTGTGTGTGTGTGTGTGTCTGTCTGTTCCATCGTAGCTCCCGAACGAATGAACGGATTTCGTTTTTTTTGTTTGAAAGGTGAATTTGTCGGGAGTGTTCTTAGCTATGTTTGATCAAAATCGGTTCAGCAGTTTCATTGCGTTGAGGGTTTTTTAATTTTTACAAAATTAATTACTTGTTACAAGACGTTGTTCAAGTCTTCGACCAAAGTAAAGTTCAAGTACTTAAACATGAAAGTGGCATAATACACGTTAGTAGTAGATGTAACTTTGTGAAAGGGTTCGTGCGGGGAAGTACTACCACCAAACCTATTTCTGCCGCAAAGCAGTAGTGTTCACATTACTGTGTTCCGGTTTGAAGGGTATGGGTGCCGGTGAAATTACAGGCACATGCGACAATCCATCTTTATGTCTCAGGGTGACGGGCGCAGTGCAATGCCACATAGAACGCGTACTAGGTGGACGTGACCTATGAGATAATGCACTGTTCATAGGCAGAGGGTACCGCTTAACATCAGGTGGGCCATCTTCATGTAACGTCATCTAATATTGTAAAAAAATAAAATAACGGATACTTAGATGAACTCAACATGAAAGTGGATAGGCTTTCTCAAATAACTGTTCAAAATGTGACTTCTTTAAGCACGTGCGAGCACGTACAATACAATAGCGGTTCGCTTACGACGTGCATTGTGAGTCCGGAGAGTAGTACTTGCACACACCGCTATTTTAACTAAAATTTACGTAATTGAGAATGCTGTCTGTAGCGCGTAGGGCGTGTAGCCGGCTGAGATGCGAAAGGTTGCGGGTTCGATTGCTGCTCTCAATACTTATTAGATTATTATAATGTTTTAATTTATTTCAGATAAATCAAGATGATTCGGGCACCAGAGGTAAGCCATGTTTTCTTTCCAGTTTATAGTTTTAATCAAAGACTTTTTAATATTGAGGTACCTAAATATAATCTTTATTTACGGAAATAATAATAAACACCAGGTTACTGCATTGGACTCGATCGAACATAGAGCTTTCAGGCTTATATAGGTGAGCAACATATGGCGGAGACTAAGATCCAGAGTCTCGAGCACCGCCGTAAGGTTGCATGCCTTGCGATCTTCTATAGGTTACATTTCGGGGAATGCTCCCAGGAACTGCACGATCTGATCCCACCATCTCCTTTTCACCATAGGACGAGCAGGCGTACGGCTCAGTACCATCCTAACCTCATTAGTATACCTTCTTTTCGCGCAAAACGTTTCAGTTCTACCTTTATAATGCGAACTGCTAAGGAGTGGAATACACTGCCGTCGTCTGTTTTTCCTGAAAACTATAATCTGGGTCTCTTCAAGGCTAGAGTGAATAGGTGCCTTCTAAACCTTTGTGCTCCATCTTCGGCCACATCGTCACTTACCAACAGGTGAGATCGTGGCCAAACAAAAGTCTATCAATGTTAAAAAAAAAAACAACTAACACAAATAAATACAAGTAGTTATGTCCAAATGAAACAGCTGTGCTACCTGAAGACGCTGCTAACGATCTAAAGGTAACTCAACTGATTCAAATGACTACAAGACGGAAGCGTCCCTAAGATGCTGGCTGCATTGCCACGCTGAATGGCATTTTGTAGTTTGGTTTTAGTGAAGCACGATATTAAAAAATATTTTAATGTGTTCATTATATTCATTAAGGCCACTGTTCACTAACACATTAACGGGCGTTCAACTTCAACTTCTTTTTTTTATGGCGCCGCGCTTGCTTTTTGCTACTACTCTGCCAGTGTCAACGTCAAGGAGTGCCGTAAACTTCAAAAAAATATTTAAAAAATTAAAAATATGATCGGTTTTAAACGCTGAATCTTTTAGATTTAGCATCAAAATGATTTTGCTAAAACAATATGAAAAGCATAATGATTATGGCGAAATAAATATTATATACAAGTATATGTTTACATGAATATATACATATTTTTATAACCTAATTCCATTGATTTTTACAAATTTACAAAGTAAAAAGTGTATTAAGGGGGAAAAGGTTAGGGATAATATAATTTTGAAAGAAGTAGGACGAAGGATTTCAGGGGGGAGGAGGTCATAGAGGGAGCATTGCAATTAACGGGCGTTTAAGTGGCAGATCTTTTTGACAGATGTCATACATTATCTGTCACTTTGACGATTGGTAATGTGGTAACCGCCCTGTTATTTGTTTATGAACTTGACCCTACAACTATAGTAGGTATAAAAATATAGTATCCTTCTATATTTTGTTTCTCTTACAAGTAAGATAAAGTAAAGAAGGAAAGAAGACTATAGTTACATAATCCTAACTATATAATATTATAAATGCGAAAGTGGGTTTGTTTGTTTGTTACGCTTTCACGCCTAAACTATACAACCGATCATCATTAAATTTTGTACACATATTTTAAAGAATATATTCAAACAAAGTTTTTTTTTTTAAATCATACGAAGGCTCTTAAGGAAGCGCGGTCTTAGGGAAAGGGCGGTCTTGTGAAAGCTAGTATATAAAAATCTACACAATATAAACGGGGCTGTTTCTCGAAGGGGTAGGCAGAATACACGGATTTACACTAACGAGTTGTTTCCCATTTCATGTTCGCAACACGCAAAAAGTCCTTCATCAAATTGTTGATGGATGTTTGATGATTTTATTAACCGCAATACTTAAAAAAAACGGCATGTGTGGCCTCACCTTGAATGACGGTTTAATACATGTTTTCAAGATCTATGAGTTAAATATAGGTTCTTATAAATTTAGTGGTCTTTTGTGGTTTGGGCTACGGTAAAAGAAACAATAAATTGGTTAATTAGATTTAATCATGCTTAATGTATTGGAACGAATTGCCAAAATTATGGCTAGGATAATGACCTTTAGAGAACGTCCAAGGAAGGATTAAGGCCTTTATCGCCAGATTCGCAACCACCTATGTTACCTGACATAAACCTAATCCTAGGTTTTCGTGAACTTGACTTCTGTAAAGCTCAATACTCAATATATTTATTGCTTTCACATGGTTACTTATTAGCTGTTACATATAGGTACTTAGGTAGACTCTCACATGAACACTGTGTTTAGGGCATAGCATTAGAGAGGTAGACCATTATATAACCTTTAAATAGAATACAGCGGAAACCAAGTACCAATTATGTTTTTGCCCATCGCGGCTCGCCCGCATACCTAGATAATCACTATGTAACGTGAAACAGGTATATAGGTAAATTTAATTATCTGTGCTAGGTAGGTACTGGTAGGTACAATAATTGGTAGGTAGGTATTATTATTGTAGCTCATCATAATCATGTCACTATGTAAGTATTGATGGAAAAAACAGTTCAATGAGATAAATAAATTACTATAAATACCAGAGAAAAAATATGTAGCTACCTACAATTATAAAGTCTACGAGTGGGTATAGGTACATTTTTACAAGAAAAAACCGACTTCAAAACTTTCACAATCAAATAAAGTCTCGTTTCAGCAAAATATCCTATCTACAATATTTAAGGTACTTTCCTTTCAAGTCGCATAGTCTTGGGACGCCTTGTATAAGCACCAAAGACTATACAAATTATGTTTTATTTTTAGACATGTGCGTGTCCAGTCCAAGAAGTCGGTCCGTCAATGGTCGGCTCGTGTCCTGGCCAGTTCCTCCTCTTCATGAGCATACTGGAGTCGTTCATCAACGGACGCTGCGACCTGGCGGACCCTTGCAGACGCGTGGCCTCCCGCGACCCGCTGGACGACAGCTACGACTTCGTGGTGCTGGGGGGAGGAACAGCTGGCTCGGTGGTCGCGGGACGCCTGTCTGAGAACCCGCAGTGGAAGGTGAGAATGGACGCTGCGACCTGGCGGACCCTTGCAGGCGCGTGGCCTCCCGCGACCCGCTGGACGACAGCTACGACTTCGTGGTGCTGGGGGGAGGAACAGCTGGCTCGGTGGTCGCGGGACGCCTGTCTGAGAACCCGCAGTGGAAGGTGAGAATGGACGCTGCGACCTGGCGAACCCTTGCAGGCGCGTGGCCTCCCGCGACCCGCTGGACGACAGCTACGACTTCGTGGTGCTGGGAGGAGGAACAGCCGGGTCGGTCGTCGTCGTCGTTTCGTATGAGGTAGTGCTGGCCTCTGGTGTCAGAGTTTGTCAAGCCGCCCGAGGGCCTCTGACATGGCTTATAGCTTAATAGCCGGGTCGGTGGTCGCGGGACGCCTGTCTGAGAACCCGCAGTGGAAGGTGAGAATGGATCTGAGATGCTAGAGGCAGACAACAGCTAAATTACGTCACTATCTAACTTAAAAAATTAAAAAGTGACAGAACAGCGCTCGTGCTTTAGAAAATTGAACGAAAATAAAGAAAAACAGTATTTAAACATATATAATAATAATAACATTAATAATAATGCTAGACAGTTCACACAACATTATCTAGCCCCAAGCTAAGCAAGCTTGTTTTATGTTAATATTTGCTACGTAATCAAAAATATAAATGGACCATGCCCTCTAAAATAATATTATTTGTTACTCTTATTAATTTGATCAATGTACGCTGTAGAGGTAAGTTCACGTTTTTTTCATAAAAAATAACGAAATCGTGTTTTGGGCTCGATCATGCGTAGGAAGAAGTAGTACAACTACATTCATGAGACAAACCCGCGTCAAAGAGGAAATAAATAAATGTCTGATAGAGATGAGACGGACAAAGAAGCGCCAAGTTCAGGACGAACTTGAGTCTATAATAGTTTTCAATTGTTTATCTCTGACACATAAGGTGCATAAAGTACCATGCACAACAATGATTGGGCTTGAATAAGCCATTGTGTTTCTTGGAGTCATTTAGTATAAACATAAGACACTAAAAAGTGCCTACCTTCAAACGGTACATTCACCTATCAGTAGGTTGAAACACGTAGGTATTGAACAGCTTGGAGATCCGGCTGGAGTTTACTGAACGCATCAGGATTTGTATCAGTTAAGGTGGTTGCTTTGGTTGCGCGAAATTCTTTTTTTTTCGGGTTTTTTGCTCATCACATCTCGTCAACACTTCTTCAGATAGCGAAAACGATGTTGACGGTAATTATAATATGAACTAATACACAAGTTTAAATATATAGTATCATATAAATATCATTAGTATAACTACGACTGTGCTTCAATGGTATTTACAGTGTTTTTTTTGTTTCAAGCACATTCATAGCCAAACTAATGATATTTATGTGATACTATAAATTAAAACTTGTGTGTTAGGTCATATTATTACCGTCAACATAGTTTTCACCATCAGAAGAAGTGTTGATGAGCTGTGATGAGCAAAAACCACGAAAAAATTGGAATTTCACGCCACGAGCGAAAGCAGCCACCTTAATAACAACTATTTGAGTTCATTTTGTGCATAAGCAATTTTAACTTGGGTAAGTACCTATATTGATAAAAAAACCTGGAAAACCTCGTAACTATAAACGCTTATTTTATAAATGTCCTTGTAAAAACCCTCACGGCTATTTAACCACATAATAAAGAAGATGTTGCCTAAAAAATAAATAATTAAATTATCAACGGATAATTAAGATACCGACACACGTTTTTATGAGGTTTATTTGCGGATGTCTCGCATACGAAGACATCATTCGTGTAGGAGTAATCGACCAGGGTACTTGGAGGCACCCAGTTAGATAAAAAATCCCGAAGTTGTTAATTGTCTAGCCGTTGCCGCAAAAACGTGTTTTTATCAAACCGACGACGCGCGGCGGCGGCGATGCATAGAAAAAAGGACAGTCTGGACATGTAGCTACGGAATGAGGTTTAAACTGATTCTAAAGTTTTTTGGGGAAACCTCAAAATTAAGAACGGAATAATTAATAGGAGACGCGGTTTGTTATACACACAACATTGATACCTTTTTCCCTCAATGGGCCTCTTTTTACTGTGGGTTGCAACATCGTGGGAATATAGACGTGACAAGGGGTGAGCTTATCGCCGCCGACGACTGACTCAGCTAACGCTTTCCTTCCAGTAATAACAAATTCCTTAATAAGGTAGCAGCCAGGACAAATCTATACCAACGAAACAGTCCGGGTAATCCCTTAGTCGGCTTTTACGACATCCATGGGAGGAGACGGAGGGGTCTAGTCTTAAGCCGGACACACTTCAACTGGCTGGAATTATGAAGAAAGATTATTACGATTTGCACGACTAATGTCAAAAAACATCCAGTAACCCCAGTAGGTATGCTGAAATTAGGTATGCTAGATGATTCGATGACACAATAATTAAAATAAGTTAATTAGTGTTATTCTTCACCAGGTGTTACTCATCGAAGCAGGGGGAGACGAGCCAACCCAGTCCTCGGTACCAGCGTGGGTGACGGCATACTGGGGTCGCAACGAGACCGATTGGAATTACGTCACAGAGCCCCAGGAAAGGGCGTGTTTAGCTGACGGAGGAAAATGTTCATGGACAAGAGCAAAGATGCTTGGTACGATATATTTATCATCATCATCATCATCATCGTTAGCAGCCTTTAGACGTCCACTGCTGGAAGAGGCTTTTTAGTAGTAGTAGTATTAGAGAATTTTAGTGAAAGAGCTCGTTCGGGGAAGTACTACCACCATACCTATTTCTGCCGCAAAGCAGTAGTGCTCGAATTGCTGTGATCAGTCAGGACATTGCCTTTTATATGTAAATGAGAAGATAAAAGAATTTGCTAAGCCCAGTTTCTATTCCAGGAGGATGCTCAGTAACCAATGGAATGATGTACATGCGAGGGCACGCAGCCGACTACGACGCCTGGGCCGTCAACGGCGCCACTGGCTGGTCATGGTACGACGTGCTGCAGTACTTCCTGAGGAGCGAGGATAACAAGGAGATAGGCAGCGGGGTGTCGGGGCAGTATCACACTGTGGGCGGGCCGCTGCCGGTGCAAAGAGTAAGATACTTGTCTTATAATTATATCAACCCTATTATAGAGCACGGCCGTAGTAACTATTATTTAATCTATGTCACGGCATGCTAGGTTTCAGGCTATAGATAGAACAAGGCATGCTGAGCTAAAGGCTATATAGACAGGGCAAGTTGTGGGAAAGTAATGACATATAAAAGTTCTTCTTAAAAAAATTGGACAAAATGACCTGGGTCAGCGGTTGCCCGACTGCTTTTTATGAATTTTCGTTTAATTTTCTGGAAAACTAGGTCTCACAAAAATTGCCTCCTCTATAAACGAAATCCTGCATCCGCGCCAGACAGCACAGTATTTAATGATATTAAATATCACATGTTACTGTTACTAAACTGGTCCAAAGGACATAAATAAAGGATACCGGTTGTTTCCAGTTCCGTTACGCGCCCAAATTCGCGCATGATGTGGTCTCGGCGTCTGTGGAACTGGGCTACCCGCCGACCACTGACCTCAACGGGGAGTCGATCACTGGTTTCGCCATCGCACAGGCTTTGAATGAGTAAGTTTTTGAATACATGATGTCTTGCGCACCTTGAAAACCCAAGCGTAATGACTGATTTTGAAGAACATAATTATAATGTAGGTAGGTACTTACCTACCCGTCTACTAACCAGCGCTGCACTAAACCTAGGTCTGGTGCAGCATATCCTGAGACAGGGTCCTGTTTGACCCCACACAACACACATCGATGCCTTCTACTTACCAATATTAGTTTTTATTTATTTTCATTTTTAACCCCCGACGCAAAAACGACGGGGTGTTATTAGTTTGACGTGTCTGTCTGTGGCATCGTAGCTCCCGAACGGATGAACCGATTTAGTTTTTTTTTTTGTTTGAAAGGTGAATTTGTCTGGAGTGTTCTTAGCTATGTTTGATCAAAATCGGTTCCGTCGTTTTATTGCGTTGAGGGTTTTTTTAATTTTTACAAAATTAATTACTTGTTACTTGTATAACTACTAGTTGCTTAGTACCTACTAGGTTTTTGTTTTTGTTTTCATGTTCTAAGTGTGTGTTGTGTCTTGCGGGAAAGTAATTAAATTTTATTTTTTTCTTACTATTGCCACAGATAAAATAATACTATACTAGTACTATTGCCACAGATAAAATAATACTATCTATTGCCAAAAATTATCTTATTTCAGTTTAAAACTAACGTTTAATATTATATTTTTGCATTTTTTAAATCAACTTGAATTTCGCGTCATAACGTTCACAGGTGTCATGGCATGGCACCTGCTTGTGACGTCACGAGTTTTACACAAAAATAAGCTAGCGTAGTAACTATTATTTAATCTGTGCTAATCAACGCGTGAGTGCTATGACAACGTTCTTCAAAATTTATTAATAATACTAGTAGTTATAGGGTTCCGTACCCAAAGGGTAAAACCCTATTACTAAGGCTCCGGTGTCCGTCTGTCTGCCCGCCTGTCACCAGGCTGTCTCATGAACCGTGATAGTAACGACACTTGAAATTTTCACAGATTATGTATTTCTGTTGCCGCTATAACAACAAATACAAAAAAATAGCATAAAATAAATATTTAAGGGGGCTCCTCTACAACAAACGTGTTTTTTTTTTGCCGTTTTTATAGATCATGGTACGGAACCCTTCGTGCGCGAGTCCGACTGCACTTGGGCGGTTTTTTATTATGGTGTAATATTTTTTGGTTGGAGTTATCACCACTTGATTATCGTCAGACCTACGAAAAGCCCTGTATGACTCCTCTGGAGTTTACTGTAACACAAAAAGATCCGGGCACTGTTTCTAAAAAGACACAAACTTTTGTAGTGGAGGTTCCCGTTACACCACAGCGCGTGCCTACATCCGGCCAGCATCTAAACGGGAAAACCTGCACGTGCTTCTAAATGCGCAAGCTTCTAGAGTCATAGTGGACCCGACACAGAAGAGGGTCACCGGTGTTGAGTACATCAAGGATGGACAGACTAAGACCGTTGGAGTCAATAAGGAGGTAAGAGCTGCTTTGACCACGAACCAACGCAGAGACAGACGACTTTTTTTTTAATGTAATGGCTTGATAAACTGGCATACGGCACGCCTGATGGTAAGCGGTTACCGTCGCCATGCAACACCAGAGGCATTGCCAATGCGTTGCCTGCCCTGAAGCCTAAATGCCTACTCTACATTTTTTGAAGCGGCTCTTGTTGTAGTTTAGCGGAAACACCTCAAGAGGGAGCTAAATGGCATTGTTGCATGTACTACTGATATGGTGGCAGTCAAGGGAGGTTGGTGTATTCACCATGGAATTCTTTGGGAGGGGCCCAATGTCCATCAGAGTACCTAGGTACTTACTTTTTCCAGCTGCTGATGATATGATGATAAAGAGCTGAATTCACTGCTGTAGATATTAGGGTAAAAGTAAAAAAATTGCGTATTTGTACTGAAAAATTGAAACACGTTTTTTTTAAAGATGTAACATATTTTACCCTCATTATCTATACATTGCTGCCATCTAAACGGAAGTTCATTTATGCCTTTACGATAGAACTCTGGGGATCTAGATGCGACAAACTGTGTGAAAGCATTTTGTACTGCCTCCTGGGGAGTTTTTTTTTTATCACTTAGAAAATTGTCCTAACGACGAAAAAAATGGTAGTCCGTTGGAGCAATGTCTGGCGAGTATGGAGGATGACGTATGGTTTCTAACTGCAGCTCCTGTAGAGTTACAACGGTTTCTCGTGCAGTGTGAGGTCTTGCGTTATCATGTAGCAATAATGGTGTAGATCCATTCACGAGTCGGGGCTGTTTCACTGCCAGTTTCACCATCATTGTTCGAATATCGGCCCAGTATACATTTGCTGTTATTGCCTGACCAGGCATAAGAAAGCTATAGTGAATAACACCATGACGAGACCACCAAACAGTTACCATTACCTTTTTATTGGTAAGCTTTGCTTTAGGGCACTAATTGCGGCGTTTGACCTGGGGTCAGCCATTGCATTTTGCGCTTACGGTTAACGTAAACAATCTACTTTTCGTCACATGTAATAATTCATTCCGGTTCAACACAACGCCGGTTCTTCCAAGTTGACTTAGAGAACTCGCTTCGCTCGTTCAATGATAATGAAAAATAAAGCAGATTTAAATTCAATTTCCAGGCCATCATCTCAGGGGGCACTCTGAACTCTCCTCAAATCTTGCTCCTATCCGGAATCGGGCCTAAGGAGACCCTGGACAAGTTCAACATCCCGACCATAAAGGACCTGCCAGGAGTGGGGCAGAACCTTCACAACCATGTCGGAGTGACGTTGGAGTTCACGTTGAACAAGGAGCCTAATGAGCCGATTCTCAATTGGGAAACTGCGACGGAATATCTGTTGAAGAGAGATGGTCCACTTTCATCTACTGGCATGTCTCAGGTATAGCAATAACTACATACATAGGTACATAGATACACGCCTTTTTCCCCGAAGGGGTACTCTGGTAGGCAGAGCCTCAATGGGCCTCTTTTCACAGTGGGTTGCACCATCGTGGAATATAGATATGACAAGTGGTGAGCTCATCGCCACCATTGCTTCCCACGACTGACTCGGCTAACGCTTTCTTCCAGTAATAACACAATCCATAATAAGCTAACAGCCAGGACAAATATACCAAGGAATCTTAACAACAAGTCCGGTTAATCCCTTAGTAGGCTTTTACGACATCCACGGGAGGAGACGGAGGGGTCTGTTCTTATGCCGGACACATCACGGACACTTTTATCAACCAATAATTTATGAAATGAGTGGTCGGAACCGTGAGCAGATCAAAATGAGCCCAAACACTGCCAGGCTACTATTAATCATCGAGGAGTTCCGTTGTGCACCTTCCATCTCCATCATCATCGTCCACCATCAGAAGTACTGCCTCCATACCTATTTCTGCCGCAAAGCAGTAGTGATCGCGTTGCTGTGTTCCGGTTTGAAGGGTATGGGTGAAATGACAGGCACATGAGGCTTTTCATCTTTATGTCTCAAAATGGCGCGAAGTGCAATGCCACATAGGGTGTGTCCTAGGTGGACGTGACCTATGAGGTAATGCATTGTTAGAGGCAGAGGTTACCGCTTAATATCAGGTGGGCCATCAGCTTGTTGCGTAATTCAGGCTGGCAAAAAAGAAAAAATAAACTACAGTCTGACACAAGACTGATCCTACAAAGGTGTCGTTGATACTTTACAAGGTACCTACGGACCCTTAAAATGAAATACGAAAGCTCATGATGAATATGATGACGATATGATGATATGGTTCCGAAAACAACGAGAAACGATCATTTCACACAACAAAAAGCTCTGTTTCTAACATGAATTCGTTCCCCAGTTGACAGGAATAGTGAACTCTAAGTACGCAGCGGCCGGCGGCAGGCACCCCGATGTACAATTCTTCTTCGGAGGGTATTACGCTTCGTGTGGTACTGGAGAGATACCCGACGAGGACAAACTGAAGAAGAGTGGCGACAAGAGAGAAATCTCGTAAGTATTTTCAGCTACTTAAAGCGGACAAATCAAAGTTAGCTCTGCATTTGGATATTAATTAATCCAAGTCAATGTATACTCGTAGACACGATCTAGTGACTAATATTTAGTGGTTTGTCAGTTTCCCGTAAAATAGTATCGAATCAAAATAGCATAGCGACACACGGAACGATTACAAGGGAGCGAAAATCTTTTGTTCGTTTCAATCGCCGATAGCTCATCGCTTACTCGCCGGCGGTGGGACCAGTGCCTAAGATCAGGTGGGCCATCTCGAAGTAAAAAAAAAAACAATTTTCAGTACCTATTCCACACCAATCTTCATACAAATAAAACCGCAATGAAATCAGAACACTCGTTTCACCCTTTTGCACCGTTGTTCTTGATGGCTTTACATTCATTTCAGAATATCAGCGATAGCCCTACATCCCCGTAGCAGAGGGTATCTCACGATCCAGTCGGTGGACCCCGCGGTGCCCCCCATCATGCAGCCAAACTACTTCTTAGAAGAGCACGAGCTAAATGTGTTAGTCGACGCGGCAAGAATAGCTTATAGATTGGCCAATACTACGGTGAGTCGAAGATTACCCTACGACAGGCGTGGCACACTCCGTACTTTAGGTATGAAGCTACAAGTACGGGGCGGGCTCGACTTACTACTTCTTAGAAGAGCACGAGCTAAATGTGTTAGTCGACGCGGCAAGAATAGCTTATAGATTGGCCAATACTACGGTGAGTCGAAGATTACCCTACGACAGGCGTGGCACACTCCGTACTTTTGGTATGAAGCTACAAGTACGGAGCGGGCTCGACTTGTCGAGTCATTTCAGTGAGTCAAACAAGATAAAAGTTACGCGATAGAAGAGAGTTAACTACTAGGTGAATTTAGCTGCAGGTAATTAGCCCTGTGCGACCTGAATTGCACTTTATTGTGTGGGGGCAAGAGTCACTATTTATACTTATAAATGACAAGCAGCGCCCCGCGGTTTCACCCGCGTAAGTCGCGATCCCGTGGGAATATCGGGATAAAAATGTGCCTATGTGTTATTCCGGGAGTCCAGTTATCTACATTCTAAATTTCATCCAAATCCATCCAGTAGTTTTTACGTGAAAGAGTAGGTAACAAAGATACATCCTTACAAACTTTCGCGTTTATAATATTACTAGCTGACCCGCTCGCGACTTCGTCGACGCGTAGACTTTCATACAAACTTTAACACCCTTTTTCAACCCCTTAGGGTGCGAATTTTCAAAAATCGTTTCTGAGTGCGCGCCTGCACCCCTTAATAAATGCTTGTGCCAAATTTCAGACCTCTCGGCCCAGTAGTTTCCGAGCTTTCGTGATGAGTGGTCAGTGAGTGAGTGGACTTCTCTTTTAATAATAGGATTTTGCGGAGTCAACCTTCTTTACCTGTACTATTATGTATTCTGTGCCTACGACACAGTCTAGAGAAAACTACTTACAGGTAGAATTCATGCCGTGGGGTATCCGGCATACAACCCTCCGTCTCCTCCCATGGATGTCGTAAAGGCCGACTAAGGAATTACACCAGGGGATGGGTAGTAGCATTCACTAATCGACACTGGGATCACTAATCTGCCTGCCAAGCGTTGTGATTATATATATATATATATATGTTCTTTATTTCAGGCAAAAAAACCCATAAATTACAAAAAGTTACAAAAAAAGTTAAATTAAATTAAATTACAATGCAGTCAAATTAAAATTAAAATAGGTACACATAAACAAAATAAAATAAAAACGAATACAATAAAAAATACCTATTATTTCCTGTTCCCGCTCTGGTGCACAGAGATGCCATTATGCCAATACATGCATACATAGACACACGCCTCTTTCCCCGAAAGGGTAGGCAGAGCCTCAATGGGCCTCTTATCACAGTGGGTTGCACCATCGTGGGAATATAGACGTGACAAGTGGTGAGCTCATCGCTGCCATTGCTTCCCAAGACTGACTTAGATAACACTTTCTTTCAGTAAATAACACATTTTAAATGCACATCTCTATAATTTTTCTGCACACCATGTAACTCCACTTATTAACAGAATGCATACAAAAAACATGAATGCTGTGCAAAAAAACCAATTGATTAACTAAACATGTCCTACAAAAAATAAATAAAAAATCACACAAAACGAGATGACCTTTTTTATCGAATTCACACCAAAAATGTGGTTCGTACATCAAAAATACTAACTTGCACTCTAAATTATAGGCAGAACAGACACGGAGCACCCCGACTCCACGTGGTCTTGTGCGTCACGCCCCTAGAGTGTATATAAAAACGCGGAGCCAGTAGCTCGCGTAGGAGATCTTGAGTGGGTGAAGCGACACTCGAGGACGACTTCGCGAGAGTACTGGCGAGAGCCCATACCGAAGTCCGACACTTCCTATTTTAAGTGTTTTTTAAGTAAAACAGTTCTGCAAATACCATTAAATAGTATATTTAATTTTATTTATTTAGTGTGCATAATTTGTGTACAAGTCAGTATTTTTGGTTTAACTATGAAATATTTTGTTCGAAAAAAGGGAATATATATATATATATATAGATATCGATTTAATTAGGTACATGCCATTCCTTAGTGGATAAGCTAGCAGCCAGGACAAATCTTACTAACAAGTCCGGGTAATCCCTTAGTCGGCTTTTACGGTATCCACGGGAGGAGACGGAGAGGTCTATTCTTTGGCCGGACACACCACGGATTACCTACAATACAGTCTACAGAAAACGACTTACAGGCAGGATTAATGCCGTGAGGTGTCCGGAGTAAGAATAGATCCCTCCGTCTCCTCCCGTGGATGTCGTGAAGGCCAACTAAGGAATTACACCAGGGGGTGGGTAGCTGCATCCACTTAAGGACCTGACATCGACACTGCGATCACTAATCTGCCTGCCAAGCGTTGTGATTATGCCACCACCACCACCATGAATTTTTTCGAGCCTAAAAATCATGGTAAATGTCCCGTTTCTAGTGAAAAGTATTCATTATGTAGTCTAGAGGTGCACTACGAAAGGAAATAACGAATTAAACCTCTAAGGGGGTGCAGGGTGTTTTTTTTTTTATACATCTTGAATGATGGAACAAGCAGATGGCCCACCTGATGTTAAGCGGTAACCTCTGCCTATGAACAGTGCATTACCCTCATAGGTCACGTCCACCTAGGACGCACCCTATGTGGCATTGCACTGCGCCCGCCACCCTGAGACATAAAGATGAAAAGTCTCATGTGCCTGTAATTTCACCGGCACCCTTACCCTTCAAACCGGAACACAGCAATGCGAGCACTACTGCTTTGCGGCAGAAATAGAATATGGTGGTAGTACTTCCCCGGACGAACTCTTTCACAAAAAAGCTCTACTACTACCGATATTTGTATGGAAAAAGCCCGACCTTCCACTAGTCTTGATTAAAAATTGTGGAATTTCCAGATCATGCGAGAGAAATACGGTATGTCTCCCACCGAGGGTTACGGAAAGGAGTGCGAAGGAGGCGGCCTGGACCCGACTGACGAGTTCTTCAAATGTCTAGCGAAGCACCACACGGCTCCTGAGAACCACCAAGTGGGGACTTGCAAGATGGGACCGGATTCAGACCCTATGGCCGTCGTTGATATGGAGCTGAAAGTTCATGGAATACAAGGTAAGACCAACGCCAGGCAGAAATCTGCATACAAAGAATACGCCTCGCTCCGATGATCAATAACCAAAAGTATCTCAACTGTACGTTACGTTAGTCAAAAAAGTTGGGTCAAACAATCTATGGGGAGTTGCCCATGTTCTTTGGAATACCTGTCAAGTCCCGATGATTATACAATACTAGCGACTCGCCCGGCTTCACACGGGTAGCCCCCGGTAACCCCCCCTCCTACCCCTCCCCCCCCCCCCCTCTATGTCAATCTCCTGGTTCTAAGGTACTTCCCCACCAATTTTCAGCCAAATCGGTTCACCCGTTCTTGAGTTATAAGTGGTGTAACTAACACGACTTTGTTTTATACATATAGATTATGGTGACAGGCCGTGTTTAGGCCCATTTTGATCAGCACACCGTTCCGATCACTAATTTCATAAAAACTTGTGTTGAAAAAGACATTTTTCAACAAATAAAACCTGTTTTCTTATTATATATAATTTATTTATTTTGCAGGTCTTCGAGTGGCAGACGCTTCTATCATACCAACTGTTACTTCAGGTACGTTATTATGCAATTCATCTTCGTTTTCAGGGTTTACAGGCACATGAGACTTTTCATCTTTGTGTCTCAGGGTGGTGGGCGCAGTGCAATGCCGCATAGGGTGCGTCCTAGGTGGACGTGACCTGTGAGGTAATGCATTGTTAAAGGCAGAGGTTACCGCTTAACATCAGGTGGGCTATCTGTCATTCACGAAGATAAAAAATAAGAAAAAATACTTCAGGTTCGTGATCTTCATCCGATTACCTTTATTCCCCCAGCGGTAGTCTGCTATATATTATAAACACCCAACAGTCATACATAGTCTAGATCCCACACTAGGATACTCTGTGTCGTGTGTATCAGGAACTATGAGAATCATGGTACAACAACACAGGCACGGAACAAATATATACAGATCATACAAACATATGAAAGACTCTTCCTGCCATTTTCTAAAAGAGACGTCGTTTACTTTTATTTTATTTGCTAGTGTTTTTTGAGTTATTTTGTGTAATTTTGGTGGCATTTTAACCAATGCAGCTCGTCTATAGAGGACAAGTGTAGTGAAATGAAATGAAAGTGCATTGCGTGACTTTTCAAATTGGTGGAAACTGTCTACCAAAGTTTTTATAATTACGGCCACCGGTTTACTAAAACATGACTTGAATGTGACTTTAACGACTCGGAAGGATTGGAACGCTGCAAATTATAAAAATACAATAATAAATTATACTTGACAAGTAATTAACTTTGTAAAAATTAAAAAAACCCCCAACGATGAACGGCTGAACCGATTTTGATCTAACAAAGCTAAGAACACTCCCGACATATACACAATTCAAACAAAACAAATAAAACGAAATCGGTTCATCCGTTCAGGAGCTACGTTGGGACATACAGACAGACACACACACACACAGACACGTCAAACTTATAACACCCCTTCGTTTTTCGTCGGGGGTTAAAAATGGCAAATGCACAAGCCGTGCGAAGCCAATTATAAAGAAAAAAAAAGCTTTTGTCGATTTGGAATAACACTTACAACCTCTGCTATCTCAGCCGGCTACTCGCCTATAACGCCACAGAGGTTGTATGGCCTGCCCACATCCACAGACTATAACTGAATTTGTTTGCAGGTAACACAGCCGCCCCAACGATCATGATAGCGGAACGCGCGGCGCAATTCATCACATCTCGACACCAGCTATCTAAGAACAAGCCTGACGACATACCCAATAGGTTCGGGGGTTCAGACTCAGTAGGAAGCTACGGACAAGGCAGCTACGGCGTCGGCAGCACAAATAGCAACGGAGGGCACGGAGGAAACTACGGCAACCATGATAGGTACATTAAATATTAATAATAGCAATATTCATATTGGTTTTGGAGGCTAATAATGAAATAGCAGTATTATATTTATGAATTTAGGACTAACTTCGATAAATGTAAAAAAGGCTCAAGATATGCATTTGAAATAATAAATATATGACTACTAATTTGTTTTTTTACTTTATATGTAGTTTTGACAAGATTATACAGATAAAATGTTTTTTTTATATTACTTTTCATTAGAAACGGGATATTTACTATGATTTTCGAGTTTTTTTTGTTCCCGATATTTCTGCACAGTTGCATACGCCATGATCACGGGAAAACTAACTAAAGTCTTTGCGAGTAGATGTTATTGGCAGATATACCGATCTACCCTCTTTCTCACTCTTTTATTACGAACGATACCACTACCATCGGTTTCACTGTCACACTTCACTTCACCTCGACACTAAAACGGTATCCGGTTTCAGCACTAGAAACCGGATACCGTACCGATAACCATGATAGTTTCAAAAGTTATATACTTATATTAGTTGTGACTTGTGAATCCTACGTTTTAAAGGCCTTTGTCACAGGAATTACTGATAATAATGTGCTTCATAGTATCTTCTGGTGTTTGGTTACCCTTTTTCCAGGCTAAGGTGAAGGTTTTATTTGAAGCATACCCAGTGAGGGTAATGGCAAAATATTTGAACTACAAGGTAAATGGTTAGAACATAATGGAATACTTGCAATCGTTTTAAGGTGGTGGCTAGAATATATTTAAACACTTGCAATAGTTTAATGGTAAGAATATAATGAAATACTTGCAATCGTTTTACGCTAGTGCTTAGAATATAATACTACTATAATACTAATACTTGCAATATTTTTACGGTAGTGGTTATATTATAATGAAAAACGGGCAATCGTTTTACGGCAGCGGTTAGAATATAGTGAAATACTTGGAATAGTTTTATCGTAGTGAATAGTATATAGTGAAATACATGTAATAATTTGGCCTAACGGTAGTGGCTAGAATATAATGAAATACTTGAAACAGTTTTACGGTGGTGGTTAGGATATAATTAAATACTTGAAACAGTTTTACGGTGGTAGTTAGAATATAATGAAATACTTGAAACAGTTTTACGGTGGTGGTTAGAATATTGTGAAATACTTGAAACAATTTTACGGTGGTGGTTAGAATATAATGAAATATTTGAAACAGTTTTACGGTGGTGGTTAGAATATAATGAAATACTTGAAACAGTTTTACGGTGGTGGTCAGGATATAATTAAATACTTGAAACAGTTGTACGGTGGTGGTTAGAATATAATGAAATACTTGAAACAGTTTTACGGTGGTGGTTAGAATATAATGAAATACTTGAAACAGTTTTACGATGGTGGTTACAATATAATGAAATACTTGCAATAGTTTTTCTGTACTGGTAAAATTATCGACTGTATTACTTTACTGTTGTTACTAAATAAATGAAATATATATTTACTAGGTGGAATGAAGATGGCGTATACGATCACGACTGGCACCACCACAGCGACAACAAAACCCACCGCTGGGACCACAGATGGAAGCCGTGGGATAAGAACTGGCAGTCCCAGCAGTGGGACAACAACGCCAAGAATGCCAACAGGCAGCAGTGGGACAAACCCACGAACGCTAACTGGCAGAGCCAACAATGGGACAATAACGCAAAAACTACCAACTTGCCAAAACCCAACCAAAATGACGGCAGCTACCAAACTTGGCACAAAAATGACGAAACAACCCAAAACCCCAACTGGCAGAAGGACTCCAGACAGTACAATAATAACTGGCAAAAAAATTACGTGCCAAAAACTGTCAATGTCAACTCTTGGAAGAATGAAGCGACGACGAATTCATATAGTAATGTGAACTGGCAGACAAGCACACAGAAAATGTATTATAATTCTAGATAATAAAAACACTAGTGTTTTATCAAACTATTTATATAGAAAATTAAATTAATAAATACTTATTCTACTTTTTCTTTCCGTTTTTATTTCCTTTAGCTGGTTTGGGCTCGGGCTCTGGTTCAGACCTGTAATAGATATAATAAATATTAAATAATAATATTAAGGTGATAAAAAAAAAACGAGCAAAACTCATAAAGGAAGGTACATTACAAATAAAACAATAAACAATAAAAACCTTAAAAACTAATAAGTCACCCTAACTCCTGTCACTATCTAACTCAGTAAAGTTCAGCTAAGAAAAGGACACAATCTATCCTGTCCCTTTCTTACTTACCTGAACTTTACAACACAAAAAGTGTTCTAAAATCCCGAAAAATGTAACTGGGGGGCCTCCCCCATAGAATGCAAGGGAGATTTGCCATAATCACCACACTTGGCAGGCAAATTGGTGATTGCGAGCTGATTTGCGAGCCTGGAAACAGCTGTACCAATTTCCACCAAACATAGGTCCACTGATAACCATAGATACGTAGGTATAAGATTTTTCCTGGCTGCTAGCTTATTACGGAATGTTTTATTACTGGAAGAAAGCGTTAGCTGAGTCAGTCGTGGGAAGCAATGGCGGCGATGAGCTCAACATTCGTCATGATGGTGCAACCCACTGTGAAAAGAGGCCCATTGAGGCTCTGCCTACCCCTTCGGGGAAAAAGGCGTGTGTCTATGTATGTTTACGTCCACCACGGTCAACCTGAAAATCGCTCAACCGACTCCGTACCCAGGTCAACTTATCAACTAGATCAAAGGGTCAAGAACAACATGTTTTTTTTTGTTTTTTTTTTTTTATACTACTTGGATGACGGAACAAACAATAGGCCCACCTGATGTTAAGCGGTAACCTCTGCCTATGAACAATGCATTACCTAATAGGTCACGTCCACTAAGGACGCACCCTATGTGGCATTGCACTGCGCCCGCCACCCTGAGACATTAAGATGAAAAGTCTCATGTGCCTGTAATTTCACCGGCACCCTTACCCTTCAAACCGGAACACAGCAATGCGAGCACTACTGCTTTGCGGCAGAAATAGGTATGGTGGTAGTACTTCCCCGGACGAACTCTTTCACAAAAAAGCTCTACTACTACTAAAAACTACTTGTGCCAGTGTGGAGATACACAAATGAGACAAGGGTCAAGAACATCTTGTGCCAGTGTGGGGATACACAAATGAGATAGAGTGCGATTGCGGAGTCTCACCACATACAATGCTGCACCTGCTCTCATGCACGCACTGCCCTCACACCTGCACAATGAAAGACCTTTGCAATGCCACTGGTAATGGAAGATGGTGGACGAGTACTGATTCAAATATACCGCTATACCGCTTAGCCAACGTGGAGCCATCGGATCTCTATGCGTGTTCTACCGCCACTACAACGGGGAATGCTCTGACGAGCTATTCGATCTCTTCCCTGCATCGAGATTTTACCATCGCTCTTCTCGGCAACGTGAGAAAGCTCATCCACACACCATAGTGCCAAGATCGTGCCATCGTGCCACAATCAACGCGGCACAGGTCAGATACTGGCTGAGTCGGCAACACTGCATGCAGTCGAGCCGACTATCAAGATCTACCTCTCCCGAATAAGCGAGAGTACAGCAGGAGATGATGTACTCCGGTTCGTGACGGAGAGGTGCCAGGGCCGGATTCAGGGGGCGACGATTCGCCTGTCTCTTCAGCGCCTGCAGACGAACAGGGCCACTAACTTTAAGTCATATGCTCTCCAGGTCCAGGCGAAGTATAAGGATGTGCTCCTTGATCCGGATTTCTGGCCAGCTGGCATTGTTTACCGACGCTATAGGGAAGCATTATTGAAACCAAATGCCTCTATTGACGTTAAGTGTTAGTTTTAAGTATAAAATATGTATGTTAGCCTATAAGGTATATATTGATATGGGCTTAATGTTTAGGTATAATTTGATTGTACATTTTCCAGGTAGCCTGAAATAAAGTTTATATTATTATTATTATTATTACAGTGCCCTGGGTTTCTAGTACGACTCATTTCTCGAGATCATTTCTTCCCCATACCTACAAACTTTGGAATGAACTTCCATCTGAGGTTTTACCGCTTGGTTACGACATGTGTCGCTTCAAGAAAAATTATCTTAAATTCCATCAGGGTAGGCAGCGCATCGACAATACCCCCGGTGCTGCCGGTGTCTATAAGCGACGGTGGACACTGGCATCAGGTGGGCCTTACAAGGTGAATACAGTTTCCATTGTAAGAAATTTAATAAAACTCCCATTTAGGATTTTCCCCAAGAAATCAGAGAGCTTAGTGTTATTTATTTTAGATTTAATGGGGAAAATGATCATATTTGCATACGCTAGTTTATCTACAGGTTTCATAAAAAAAATTGACAGAGAACCATCGATACGAAAGAAGAATGCTAAAAGTAGATGTACTTACTCGTCACTCGCGTCCGGAGTTTCAGGAACCGTGACGTTGCCTCTGGACACTTGTTTACTGTCCGCTAATTCGCATGAATCATCCAGCAGGGATTGTTCCTGAAAATTATATTTATCACAGAGTTATGTATCATGCGCTGGTGTGTCCGGCCCAAGAATAGTTCCCTCCATCTCCTCCCGTGGATGTCGTAAAAGCCGACTAAGGGATTACCCGGACTAGTTTGTAAGATTCGTTGGCATAAGATTTGTCCTGGCTGCTAGCTTATTTAAGGAAAGTGTTATTACAGGAAGAAAGCGTTAGCAGAGTCAATCGTGCGGAGCAATGGCGGAGATGAGCTCACCACTTGTCACGTCTATTTCACACGATGGTACAACCTACAGTGAAAATTTGAGGCTCTGCGTAGCCTTTCGGGGAAAAAGGCGTGTGTCTATGTATGTACGTATCATGCAAGTAGACAAAAAAACATCGGCCAAGTGCGTGTCGGACCACGCATAGTGTATACCTGAGTAAAGTCACAGTTTTCCTTTATGCCTCGCAGTCTTCCATCACAGGATATCAGAGATTCAATGCATGTTTCCACCATGAGCCAATTTTTTAATTTTTTTAATGCTGGACTGTTCACTCGTCATTATCTAGCCCCAAGCTAAGCAGAGATAGATATTTTTTATTATACATAGAAAATACCCAGAACACCCTGAACAAATATCTGCGATCGCACAAATACTTGTTCCGAGGCGGGAATCGAACCCGCAATTTCCTGCGTCGCAGGCGAAGCTTCGCCCGCCGCGCCACAGAGGTCGTCAAATTATAGGCGAAGGATTACTTACAAGTTCCTTATCATAAACGATGGTGTGCAGCATAGTCTCGTCGTTGGAGTCGTTGAAGCTGTGGCCCGCGCCGCTGCGATTGGACCCCGCGGACGAGCGACTCACCCGGATCAGAGGTTCTGCTTTCTTAGGAGGCTTTTTAACTGAAAATAAGTTTTTTTGTGATATATTTTATTTCAATACCTACAAGCTTTTATAAAATTAGTGATCAAAATAAATGCTGATCAAAATGAGCCTAAACACGGCCAGTCTACTATTATCCATCAAAGAGTTTCGTTGTCCACCTTCCGTCTTCTTCATCAGATCAGCTCGCTGTCACCATCATATTGTATTGTCATCAGAACTTGACTAACTGCTTTAAAATTCAGTTGCAAGAATCCACCCGGACAAACATACATTGCAAGTTAAATAAAAGCTTGTAACAAAAACCGAACACATGAAAAATACACTGAGAAATTACCTCCTTTTTTTTTATACTACTTGAATGACGGAACAAGCTGATGGCCCACCTGATGTTAAGCGGTAACCTCTGCCTACGAACAGTGCATTACCTCATAGGTCACGTCCACCTAGGACGCGCCCTATGTGGCATTGCACTGCGCCCGCCACCCTGAGACAAAGATGAAAAGTATCATGTGCCTGTAATTTCACCGGCACCCTTACCCTTCAAACCGGAACAGCAATGCGAGCACTACTGCCTTGCGGCAGAAATACTACTGCTCGTAGCGCGCGATCCCCGCAGGTACTATGAGGTAATGCATTGTAAAAGGCAAAGATTACCACTTAACATCATGTGGGCCATCAACTTAAACAGTCAATTACGAAATTTATATAAAAAAGTAGTTCTTCCATAAACATACGCAGATATTCGTAGTTTTTTGAGAACCTTTTTCTAGATAAATCGACATTGCTGGTCAAGGCCGGTAATGTTAGCATGAAAATCCATATCTGTCGTGTTACCACAACGGTAATTTCACTACGAAAATCTGTTCCATTCATGCAGTGTAAGTTGTAGTTTATGAATATCCGCGAACTTCGTGAAAAATTCTATAAAATTCGCAATAGGATCACGTATGTGTGCAGCCCACAGACTCCCCCAGCTCCCCCTCGCCTAGATGGGTGCAGCAGTGTTGCAGTTTGTAAAGAACAACTCGCTCGCCCGCCGCGCCACAGAAGTCGTCGTTACTTTGTTAATCCACTTACCGGCCTGTTTCTTGCCCTTCCCTTTCTTCCCCTTCCCGGATCCGTCACTGCTGGGTTTTTCCTTCCCTGAGCCGTCACTGCCAGATCCTAGACTGGACGTTCCACGCGTGGACCTGCGCACTGTGACGTTGGAAATGTCAAAGTCAGGCTGTTTCGTCCCCTTCCCGGATCCGTCACTGCTGGGTTTTTCCTTCCCTGAGCCGTCACTGCCAGATCCTAGACTGGAAGTTCTACGCGTGGACCTGCGCACTGTGACGTTGGAAGTGTCAAAGTCAGGCGATGATAGAGGCGAAGACATTTGTGACGAAGCTTCTTGAGGCGAAGACGTATGAGGCGTTGTTTTTTTCGCTTTGGACGCTTTAGCTTTGGCTTTTTGAGCTGCAAACAGTGAAAACAGACATCATCATCATCCATAGCAAAACTTCGTATGAAATTAGTAATAATGTACCCAAGATAGGGCCTTGGAGATCCCCAGATGTTGTAGTTATGTTTCCCTTCTCCCCCGGACCCCTGTGCAAAGCAGACGTATTCACCCAGTACTTATTTTTTATTTTAAATTTGAATTTAAGCAAAGTTTTCGTTACGTTAATAAGATCAAAATAATAGGAGTGCATAAGTTGTGAGAAGCTCGACGTAACCTTACGACTCGGCATACTACGGTTGTGTGCAATCGGTGAGTGCATCTCCCACGTCACTTACGCACACTGCACTACGTGTGTACGCACGGGCGCCCGGTTGCCACGCCCCACCACACACAAACACAAGGTGCGTAGGTGTGTTCCGCCAGGCTGGTGCGCACGCACACCACATTGCGCCTTCTGCTTGCCTGGTACTGGTATCAATCCATCGCTGCGCCGCGCTGCCGCGCTGTGCCGCGCCACTCGCCACCCAGCTGCGCTTGCCCCGATATAGCTACGATGCCGCGTGTTCACCGCTCCCCGCCGCCGGCTTTGTCTGCCTCACCTGCACCGCTAGTGCCTCCGTTGACGCATAGTGTGTCGGAATCGAATTTAACCGGCTCGCCGAAGGCGGCAATGGACTCTATTGCCGTACCTACTCTTTCCCGCGATGCTACAAGCGATCCTAATATCACGCTGCGTAGACGTAAGAGGGAGGAGTTTAGTGGGGAGGATGTTTCGGAGATGTTTTCTTTGTTTAAGCAGGAACAAGATCAGAGATTTACCGCCCTTCTGAACAAGATACAGGACGGTATACAAACGCATACTGAGCAGAATGCAAAAATTTTAAGCTCCATTGACTTTCTTGGTCAAAAGTATGATGAGATGGTTTCAAGAATAGATTCCCTGGAGCGTGAAAAATCAGCGGATCGTAAATATATCCAGTCTCTGGAAGCCAGACTGGATCAACTGGACCGAAGCCTTCGTGGCTCGAGTATTGAAGTACGAAATGTACCAAAAAAAGCCGGTGAGTCAAAAGAAGACCTGCTGAATCTTATAGCGAAAGTTGGTGGCGCGCTGAATGTACCTGTGCAGCAGACAGAGGTCCGAGATGTTTACCGCATCAACACCAAGAGTGAGACCAACCAGCCCATCGTTGCGGAGTTTACAAGCGTAATTTTGAGGGATAAAATCGTCAGCTCAGTAAAGTCGTATAATAAAAAATATACAACCACTAAGTTCAGCACCTCCAACTTAAAGCTTGAAGGCCCAACGAAGCCGATCTTTATATCGGAGAGTCTCGCTCCGCAGACGAAGAAACTGTTCTTTATGGCCAGGGAGTTTGCCAAGAGTAGTGACTTTAAGTTCTGCTGGGCTTCGAGAGGCAAAATATACCTGAGACGGTCAGATGGAGCTGCACTCATTAAGGTCAATAATGAGAGTGATTTGGAGAATTTGAAGAGTAACTGACTAGTTAGGGCATTTTTTTCGGTCTACAAGTTAGAACTGTTTTTTAGCTTTCTTTATCGCACAATCAATTTTATAATAATTATAGTTTATATAAATTTCAAAAACAATCTCTCTCTCTCTCAGGAAATGAAACAAAACATTAAACATACCCTTTCACTCTATACATATTATGTAAACACACCCTTTCTGCTGTCAGACTCATTTCGTTGTAAGCTTATTTCTGTAACAGAATCAATTTTTGCACCCGAATACTTTTTCACTTCATAATGGATGACAACTCTTTTATTAGTGCAGAAGTTGATAACTCACAGCCAATGGACTGCCTTTCAATTGGTGACTCTAAAAGCTGCCCTAATGTTTTAGGCCCGGACGTTAACAGTAAGCACACACTTTCTATTGTAACTCAAAACATTCGGAGTATAAACGCTAACATTGACATATTTCTAGCATTTATATCTAGCCTAAGCATATCAGTAGATGTTTTCGTGCTGACAGAGTGTAGGACCAGTTCTTTAAATCCGCCACCTAGCGTAGACAATTATAATATGTTCTGGACGAGACAGAAGTTAAACCAGAATGACGGTGTGGTCGTATATATTCGAGAACAATTAGTAGCCTCTGCAGTTGAACCACCTTGTTCAGAAGGCAATTGCCTCGTAATTACGTTATCACCTGATTATACTGTCGTATGCTCTTACCGTCCACCATGTTTTCGTAATGCTAATAAATATTTGGAATCCATTGACTCCGTGTTATCAAGTATCTCTACCAAAAATATTATATTTACTGGTGATATTAATTTAAATATTTTACCTGATAACATAGCAGATTATGCAATAGATTATTTGAACCTGATGGCTATGCATGGACTTAGTCAAGGTATAAATCTCCCTACCAGAGTAGTCACGTGTTTGGATCATTTCATGGTTAAACTTCATGGTACTTGGAAAACACTAGTCTTCGAACAGCAGTTAACTGACCATTCTCCCATCCTGCTTTATATTAATAATTTATATATTATAGATGCTAGAGTGATCAAAAAAGTAAACACATACAATAGAGTTACCGTGAATTATGAAGGTATTAAAGAATCACTAGTTAATGAGTCCTGGGAGGATCTGTTTTCGATTGATAATGCTAATGTTGCTACTGATTTGTTTACAACTAAAATTATATCTATTCTTAATCTGAATACCCTGGTCAAGACATTTTCTAAAAGAAATCAACCTTTAAAGCCCTGGATCACATGGAGTGTCGTTAGATCAATAAGAAAAAGGGATAGACTGCATATAAAGGTTAAGAAGGCACCGGAAGATGAAAAGCTTAAAGAGAAATATAACAAATATAGAAATGTTTGTAATAGAATTATAAAGTGTTTAAAAATGGATTACTACAGAAATAAACTTACTAAAAATCAAGGTAATATCAAAGAAACATGGAAAGTAATAAGGGAAGTTTGTAACTTTGATCAAACAAAGAAATCACCCAGTGATTTGTTAGACATAAGTAATAATCCAACTCAATCACTCAATCAGGTTAATTCATATTTTACTACTGTCGGGGGAACTCTTGCGAATATGACTCTAAAAAACATGAAAACCACTGAAAGAGAACTTGCAATACTTGCGAAAACATCAAACTCACCTGTCAACTCTATGTCCCTTCTTCCAACTGATCCAGCTGAAGTTAAAAGTGTGGTCTTCGGACTTAAATCGAATAGTGCGCCCGGTTGGGACAAAATTACAGCGACATTACTTAAACAATTCATATATTTTTTTGCTGAACCTATTGCATTCTTATGCAACTTAAGTTTTGCAACAGGCACATTTCCTGATTCTCTTAAATCTGCTGTTGTTTGTCCAGTTTTTAAGGCAGGGAATAAGAAGAATCCTTCAAATTACAGACCTATCTCCCTTCTATCAACCCTATCGAAAGTCTTAGAAAAGCTTGTAAAAAGGCGGGTTATGCGGTATCTCGAAAAAAATAACCTACTGAGTAAACACCAATACGGCTTTAGAGAAGGTAGGTCGACTGAGGATGCAGTTCTGATGCTAACGTCTCAAATCAAGTCCTATCTGGATAATGGAGACAAGTGCTTAGGTGTATTCCTGGACCTCCAGAAAGCATTTGACACCGTGTCCATCCCAATCCTGTTAACTAGGTTGGAGAACGTTGGTATCAGAGGGCTGGCTCTGGACTGGTTTAGGGACTATCTGGCGGGTAGATCTCAACGGGTTCGTGTCGAGGGACATGAAAGTGATAGCGCAGTGTGCACATATGGCGTACCTCAAGGTAGTACACTGGGACCTACGCTTTTTCTCATTTATATAAATGACCTATGTAATACTACCTTGCATGGTCTGGACTTGCTGATGTTTGCTGATGACACTGTGCTACTCCTTCATGAAAAAACCTGGCAAAACGTTGTAGAGCTGGCTGAGGACTGTCTTTCAGTTGTAACAAATTGGTTGGAGAATAGCCTACTTACACTAAATACTAGCAAAACGAAGTACATGTGCTATAGTATAACAGCTGCAGGGGAGCCGGGATCTGATTTAAATGTCAGGATTCATACCTATCCCTGTAACCGCAGCAGCCGTCCTGTCAAATGTAGTTGCTCTATCTTGTATCGTGTTTCCTTTATTAAATATCTTGGAGTATTAATAGATGACAAACTTAACTGGAGTAACCACATAGCGTCGTTGGCTCTGAGGATAAGGAAACTTATTTACGTTTTCAGAGCCCTCCGAACAGTAGCCGATTTCAATTTAGTTATTCAAACCTATAAGGCACTGTGTGAATGCATCGTCAGATACTGCATTTGTGCTTGGGGTACGGTAGCTAAATCGTATCTGATTACTGCAGAACGTGCGCAGCGTGCTGTGTTAAAAGTTCTACTTTGCCTCCCTTATAGGCATCCGACCACGGCTGTCTATGAGAAAGCTAATGTTCTAAGCGTAAGAAAACTATAAAAGAGTTGACCGTTGTCCTGTTCTCAAAGCTAAGACTAGGTTTGGACAGAAGCAGTTAAATGTTGTTGCCCCGCATCTTTATAATGAACTTAATAAAGCTCTCAAAGTAAAAAAGAAGAGCAATAATGAAATTAAAAAAAGTATACTTACTTGGATTAGTGTGTTTGATTACGGGGGCATCGAGTCAATGTTAGCTGGTTTTTACTTCTGACACATTTTACATAAATATCCATGCAGACCTCTCACACATACATTAATTTTACATATTATTTTATATAAACACGCTTATAAATATATATATTTTTAAGTCCTTTATGTATATATATATATTTATATACTATTATATATAAATATTTATAATAAATATTTTTTTTTGTGAGTATGAATGTAAATTTACCCATAAATACAATTTAGTAGGTACGTTTATAATGTTAATTCCTTTTATTCATTCATCTTTAATTTATCTTTTTAACACTATTGTTAGAGGGCTTGTTTTGTTTTGTTCAGTTTAGTTTTGTTTTAGTCTTTGTTTTGGATTTTTAGTTTTAGTTTTTTCTTTTTATAGATTTTTTATTTAGTTTGCTTAAGACATAATTAATTGTGGTATAAGGTGGGAGAAGCCACTGGCTCCTGATATACAGTTTTTAAACTAGTTTGGGAGCCTATGGATTCAGTAATATATTATGTACTCTGTATTATGTCAATAAAGATTTTTTATTATTATTATTATTATACAGAAGTTCAACCAACCATTGTCTACCTAAAAGGATAGTTTCTCCCTTCCTGAACACATACAAGTCTAATTTCTTTGTGTTATTCAGATGACAAACATTCATCAAGATTCTCACCGGTTTATAATGGCTCAGCGATAAGCTGTGACAAAATTGTTCCGTTTCATCACCTTCATCCCCTTCCCTTTCGTCCTTAACGAGCCAATTTGACCGGGCATCCTCACGCCTCTGCCCGGCGCTTACCGTCTGCCACTTATCATAGGCACCTCTTCCATTACCGCGGGCGGAGTTCAACCCGCCTCGGGATAGGCTAACATACATATTCACAACGAGCACTACCGATAACAACGTGCCGTCTCTTTGGATAGAATGGAAAATATTTATTGTACAAACGAAGTTAAAAGAAAAGCCAAGTGCGAGTCGGACTCGCGCACGAAGGGTTCCGTACCATTATCTATAAAAACGGCAAAAAAATTACGTATGTTGTTTGGGAGCCCCCTTAAATATTTATTTTATTCTGTTTTTTAGTATTTGTTGTTATAGCGGCAACAGAAATACATCATCTGTGACTCCGCCCATTGGGTATTTATATATCGCCTTAAATTATGGCCATATTTGCGAGCTAGTTAGAGAACAAGCGTTTAAAACTCTTACCTTTTTCGACATCGACGAGTGATCGCTGCGAGCGGCTGCGTTTGACGCCGCCCGCCTCGTCCTGAGCCGGCCCGTCGTTGTCCGAATCTTTGCTCTTAGTCGACTTACTCGTCTCTGTACTCGACTGTTTTGTTAAGGATAGCTTCTTTTTCTTGCCTGTGATAAATGATAATGAAGTAAGCATAAGTTTTAAACTGAAAATACAGACTTCCGCCAAGGTTTATATACATCCTCTTAGGCAGTTTGTCCACCACCGCCATCACCGTCACGTCACCGAGAAGGAGATGTCGGCGCCGAAGTAGCGATACATACATTTACTATCCACCGGACGGCGGACACGCAAAGAGTTTTCACGAGCCGAGTTTCCAAGAGTTTCCAATGTCCATATTATGGCATTGTAAAGAGGTTTGTTCGAATAACGAACTGGCCACCATAAACAGAACTCAAAAAAAAAGACTCGTGTGTTTACAAAGAATGTGAAACAAAGGACGGTGTTTGGTGCTGTGATTTTCAGTGAATTTTTATTGTCTCGCAGAAGGTGCGAAAGGTAGAGTATGCTCTTCTGGAATAAAGCCTTCGTCTTGGGCAGCTTGAACCCCTCGCTTCACTCAGGACTCTATATAACTAACTCGCGCTCAGGGTTCAATAAGCCGCCCGAGACGTAAGACACTGCTTTATTCCCATAGTGCATAATTTACTATTGTGCACTTTTACCTTTTGTAATTTTCGCTTTTTTGACCGGCGACACGCCACTACTAGAATCGGAAGGGAGCTCAGGCTCGGTAGAGGGCGCTGCGTTCGTTTCCAACGAAGACGTTCCCGTACTGACTGCTGATACTTCTGACGCCTCTGTAATCAATGTTTTTTTGTTTTTAGGTACTTGAATGACGGAACAATCAGATGGCTCATCTGATGTTCAGCAGTAACCTCTGCCTTTAACAATGCATAACCTGACAGGTCGCGTCCACCCAGGACGCGCCCTATGTGACATAGCACTGCGCCCACCACCCTGAGACATAAAGATGAAGTCTCATGTGCCTGTAATTTCACTGTCACCTGTGGGTGGTTCCCTACAAAGCGGAAAACAGCAATCCGAGCACTACTGCTTTGCGGCAGAAATAGGTATGGTGGTAGTACTTCCCCGGACGAACTCTGTATTAACATCAAGTTTGTAACCTTTAATGAGTAAGTATTTATCGCAACGACTGCAACATTTTAACATACCGTCTTGAGGTGGGGTATAACGCAAAATTACCAATCTTAGATTGGATTTTTAACCAACTGAATCAAGTACAATATTCAAATTAAAAATATGCATGGATACTACATTATAATACCGAGGGATCACCCAGACAGAAACACGAAAGGAGAAAAATTCTCGAAAAAAAAAACACAAAGTAACCTCCAACTTTTGGCTAGATTCGATTGTTTGTCAAAATGAGATTCGATTGTTTGTCAAAATGGTACAGATTATTGGGTCAAAAAAAGATAAATAAGACCAATAAAATAAAACCACCCACGGAGTTTTTTAAATTATGTATATTTCATGAGATATTCAATAAAAACCGCTTTTTCGAGCGGCGCGTGGCGTTTTTTTTGTATGAAGTATTCTGCCCGGCGGTGGCGCAGTCTTAAGTAAACGAACATATCACATTCAGACTGACCTTCCGATATCTTGGATATGACGGAATGCTCAACGGGCGATGTCTCCTCTATTTCCACTTCCTCCTGCACAGTTTCGTTGATGACGACATGCGTGCTGCGGCCTATTGGCTGGGCTGAAACAACAGATTACAATGCAGATTACAACTATGCACCGCAAATTATTTCTAATAATATTATAAATACGAAATTTTGTGTCACGTTGGTTATAATGACACCAAAACTACACAAAATAACTCAAAACACTAGAATAATAAAGTACCAGAGAGCATAAAAGAGAATGACACTACACGTTTTAAAAATAAGCTAAAGGCACTTCTGCTTGAGAAATGTGACACAGTGACAGAGTTTTTAACTGACAACTTGAGCAATGTTTAGTTTTTAGTATACTTTTAAATATTTACCTGTAACGACATATATTTGCATGCCTAATAATGGTAAGAATGTAATGGATCTGTTATTATTGTTTGAAATCTACATCACGTACCTACATTCTGACAAATAAATTACTATGAACTATGATAGTAAATAAAATAAAAGTAGACTACAACATTTTTAGAAAATAGCGGAAAGAGTACGTTAACTTTGATGACCGAATCGAAACTGTATTGTCTACTTTCGATTCTTAGCTACCACAGATCAGAGTTGGATAGTGCTATATATAACTAGAAAGAGTGAAAGAGAGACGCGTCTATTAAAACTGCGCCAGGCCCAGGAAAAAATCTTCTTTTTTTTAAAATCTATAAATAAGCTTGCGTTTGGCTACATGTCACCTGATGGGAAGCGACGATGAGGACTATGTTAGCACGCTCGCCTAGAAGAAAAAAAAGAAGAAAAACGCCTCCCCTCGTTTGTAACATCGGTTTTTATTGAATATCTCGTAAAATATAGATAATTTTACAAAACCCCCTACCTTTGTTGTACTGATTTTATTTATCTCATTTTTAACCCAATAATATGCATAATTTTAATAAACAATCGAATCTAATCAAAAATTTGAGGTAACTTTGGGTATTTTTCTAAATTACAATCTTAAATAACAAATCTAAGATTGGTAATTTTGCGGCAAAATTCCTAATCTTAGATTTTATTTTTAACTGACTAAATCAAGTACAATATTCAAATTAAAAATATGTATATATGTAAATATGTATGTATATATTAAAAATCTCCATCCAAAGGTTGCCTGGAAGAAATCGCTGCTAAGCGATAAGACCGCCCATTGTACTTTTAATTATAGAGTTAAGTTTTGTTTATTTTTGTTCGTTTTATTAGCTATACTTTATTGTACACCAAAGTAAAAAAATAAAGTATTTTCTATTCTATTCTATGTATGGATACTACATTATAATACCGAGGGATCACTGTACCAAAAACACGTTAGGACAATATTTTATCGATATAAAAAGTTCCGTCTATTTTTTGCTTAGATTCGATTGTTTATTAAAATGGTGGAAATTATTGGGTAATTACTTTTGTAAAATAAAATCAATACAACAAAGCCGAGGATTTTCTGTGGGGTTTTTGTAAAATTATCTGTTTTTTACGAGATATTCAATTAAAACCGCTTATTCGGGCGGCGCGAGGCATTTTTTATGCACGAAGATTTCTGCCTGGTGTTGGCGCAGTCTTAAGATGAGCGAATGTGTTGCGCAGGTGGAAAACATATCGATTTAACTTTTTGTTAAGGTGGGGTATAACGCAAAATTACCAATCTTAGATTAGATTTGACTAAATCAAGTGCAATATTCAAATTAAAAATATGCATGGATTATACTACATTATAATACCGAGCGATCACCCAGACAGAAACAAGGACAAAAATTTCTCGATAAAAAAAACACCAAATTACCTCTAACTTTTGGATAGATTCGATTAAATATGGTACAGATTATTGTGTCAAAAATTGGATAAATAAGGTCAATACAATAAGGAGGGTTCACCCACGGGGTTTTTAAAAAATTATCTATATTTTACGAGATATTCAATAAAACCCGCTTTTTCGGGCGGCACGAGGCGTTTTTTTTTGTTTGAAGATTTCAGCCTGGCGGTGGCGCAGTCTTAACGCTCGATTTTACTCCCCATCTATTTGATTACCATTGACCTTAAAAAAAACAATTCTAAAGGAGTAAACTCCAAAACTAGCCTTTAAAGAGACTTACGTAATGAGCAAGTAGTCCTTCTAAATAAAGTGAGTGAGTCTTCTTGCATGGTACCCTCTGTGATGCCTGAAACAAAAAAACAACTTAATAAAGTCAATAAAGCGACTGTAGGGTCATTGGATTCGTACCAGTCGTCAAGCAATGGAGGCGATGAGCTCACCACTTGTCAGAGTCAGTCGTGGGAAGCAATGGCGGCGATTAGCTCACCACTTGTCATGTCTATATTCTACGATGGTGCAACCCACTGAGAAAAGAGGCCTATTTGAGGCTCTGCTTACCCTTTCGGGGAATAAGGCGGTGTCCATGAATGCATTTATGTTGTAGGGTTCCTCAAAAGGTCCCAACGGAACCATTATAGGTTCACTCTCGTGTCTGCTCAAGAACGTTTGTCGTGAAATTTTGTTATCTCCTTTTTTTGACGGAACCAGCAGATGGCCCCCTTAATGTTAAGCGGTAACCTCTGCCTTTAACAACGCATTACCTCACAGCTCGCGTCCACCTAGGACGCGCCCTATGTGGCATTGCATTGCGCCCGCCACCCTAATTTTAAGAATTATATTATAACACTATTTCTCTAACTAAATAATGTAAAAAAATAACTTTTTTCCATTATATTACACTATGGCTACGAAGAACGACTTGATTATTTCAAAATAAGATCGTTAGCGGATCGAAGGCACTTGCTTGATAACGTTTTCCTCTTTAAGCTTGTTAATAGCGTCTTGGAAGCCCCGGAGTTGCTGGCTTCTCTTCGCTTTTCTGCTCCATCAAGGCTGCCCAGGGCGTCTAGCTTTAAGGTTTTTCAGGCCGATTGTTGCAAGACTAACCTTGGGCTTAATGCTCCTTTGAACAGGATGGTTCGCCAGTATAACTGCGTGTCTAAGGTCGAAGGCGTTGATTTGTTCTACGGAAGCTTACCAAATTTTAGGAAAAATCTCGCTAAGTAATGTTTTCACTTAAAATTTAGGTTTTATAAGTATCTTTGTTTTGTTAAAATTTAATTTCAATTTGTAGAACATGTTGTGTTTTTTAATTAATTTGTGATAATGTTTTATTTTAAAAAAAATCATCTATTCTCGGTCTTTATTATTAATAACATGTTGTTAGTCATCTATAATTGTGGTAGCACTTGGCATGTATAACATAACTATCTTGTGTGTATTTACTTTTATCGGTGTATACTATGTTGGTGACTCTAATAAATTAATATAATATAAATATAATATAAATATGGCCAGACCAAGGAGGATTCATACTCTTTTGACGACCTCTGTGGCGCGGCGGGCATGAAGGTTGGCCTGCGACGCAAGAGGTTGCGGGTTCAATTTCCGCCTCGGAACAAATATTTGTGCGATCGGAGATATTTGTTCAGGGTGTTCTGGGTATTTTCTATGTATAATAAAAAATATCTATCTATTTAATGCATTGTATTAAGTATATCAGTTATCTAGTACCCATAACACAAGCTCTGCTTAGCTTGGGTTAGATAATGTTGTGTGAACTGTGTCCAGCATTATTATTTTTTCGTTTTTTTTAAATAGTATTTGTTGCCGCACGCTTCATGGTATGCGCGGTAGAATCGTGTCTTTTCTTTTGTTTATTCATTTAACACTTTTTATTTACGTTATTGTTTTTAACAACAATAAAAAAAAAAACAGACGTGGCGCACTCTGGACTTTAACTATGAAGCTACAAGTACATGGCGGGCTCGACTAGTCGAGTCATTTCAGTAAGACAGACAAAGAGTTACGCGGTAGAAAGAGAGTTAACTACTAGGTGACTTTAGCTGTAGCTAATTAGCTGTGGGGGCTAGTCGCTATTTATTTAAGTGATTTTGCGGAGTCAACCTTCAGTACCTGCACTATTATGTATTCTGTGGTATGAGTATGCACATGTTCACACACACACACACACACACACACACACACACACACACACACACACACACCGCATGTGCCACAGTATTCCATGAACAGTTTACCTGTATGTGACATCTTGTTCATGCTCGCCCGTTCAAACGCCTCCAAAGCGCCCAGGTACCTGGTGAGGTTCCGGCACGACTGCCTGTCAGGTAACTTCTGGAATTGTACAAATAGACTGTCAAATAATAATACTATGCTATTATACAGGTTTTTTTTAATAATTGGCGCTGCACGGCTCGTGCGTTTGCCATTTTGAAGTTTATTTATTGTAATTTTAATATATTTTGCAAGTGGTACATACACTACTTCCAAGTCGTCAAAGTCACAAAAGTCATGTTTAAGTAAAACATTGATTAGTGCATGCGCCATAGATTACTAACAAGTTATTATTTCGACGCGTCACTGCACAAACTCAAGCACGAGTATTAATCGAATAAATTTCTGGACAAATTTATTCGATTAATTAATATCTTTTTACGACCTCTGTGGCGCGGCGGGCGAAGGTTCGCCTGCGACGCAGGAGGTTGCGGGTTCGATTCCACCTCGGAACAAATATTTGTGCGATATGCAGATATTTGTTCAGGGTGTTCTGGGTATTTTCTATGTATTATCTATTTATTGTATTGTATTAAGTATATCAGTTATCTAGTACCCATAACACAAGCTCTGCTTAGCTTGGGGCTTGATAATGTTGTGTGAACAGTCCAGCATTATTTGTTTATTATTATTATTATTTTAAATTTCATTCGAAAAAATAAACCTGTACCCAAATTTGTACCAAATACTTAATTTAAATGAAGTGTTTCGTTATTTGCAATGTGTGATCCTAGTGATAAAGACCCCTAAAAAACCCTGTTGGTCCAAATCCTTCGTTATATATTTGGAATAGTGGCGTATAGGTATGGTAGGTGGCGTATATCTTGCCTTGTGGTTCAACCGTTGTCCAACAGATGGCTCTGAAGTTAACAGATGGATCATTTTGTCATTCTTTTGAATGTACTTCTGTGGGGTAAGGACGAATAATTAACGTTAGCGAGACGCTAGCGAGTCGATAGTCAATGTCAAATACTGGCCAATGATATCGAGGTAAGTAGAAATCTTAATTATTTTATTGGTTAATATTTGACATTTGCTATCGACGCGCTAGCGTCTCGCTAACGTTAATTATTCGTGCTTACTGTTCTGCTGGTACTTACAAGACACAGATCACAGAGCATGGAAGCGAGTGAGGACGCTAGAGACGCGTCCCTGGGCGGAGATAGCAACGCCAGCATGCGACAAGCGAGGCCCACCTCTGAAGCGTTGGGTCGCCTCGCTATATGCTGACACAACACTGCCGCCATGCCACCTTGACTGTCAGACAACTGCAAAATTAATAGTATTAGTCAGACTTAATGCGACCGTGGTGTGTCCGGACTAAGATTAGACCCCTCTGTCTCCTCCCGTAGATGTCGTAAAAGCCGACTAAGGAATTACCCAGACTTGTTGATAAGATTTGTTGGTTCAATTGTCTTGGCTGCTACAGGTATATCGTTTAACTTAGTAGCCTAACTGTTCATAGGCAGAGGTTACCGCTTAACATCAGGTGGGCCATCTGCTTGCTCCGCCATTCCAGTAGTATAAAAAAAAAAACCTGATGTGTGGGAGCGGCACGGGAGGGTGGTGATTTTCTTATGTCAAATGTTTAGACAAGACGCACACGAGATTAGCAACTGAAGATGGGTCCTGGGATTAGAGCTCAAACTAAAGATGTTGTTTATAATGTATATAATTTTTTCAAGGTTAGGAAATCTGATCCAAATTCTGCCGAGCATGAAAACGATATACGACGACTCAGATAACGAAAGTGATTCCAGTCATACTGACAGTGATTCGAGTAGCGATATGGGCATAAGCTAATACATTGAAAGTTCAGTTGAAAATATTGATATTAGTATTAAATATAATAATTATTTGAACAAGTTTTTTATTCTCTTTCGCAATGACTTAGGTACTTATTTGTAAATATCGTAAGATCTATCTTCACTAATTTGCAATCTGCACTAGTGAATATACCCTACAGACCGAGACATTGGTGGAGGTACGTGGATGACGTTTTTGCCATAATACATGAAGATCACATTGCGTCGTTACTGGCACATCTGAATGGCAAACACCCGAAAATTACCTTTACTGTAGAGCGGGAACGAGACAAAGGACTGCCTTTTCTGGATGTGATGGTTAAGCGGGAACAATCTGGGAGACTTTCACACTCGATATACCGCAAACCGACACATACGGACAGATACCTGAGAGCTGACTCTCATCACCACCCCGCGCACCTAGCTTCTGTACCGCGTACCCTGATTAACAGAGCGCTGAGATTATGTGACCCACAGTACGTGGATTCTGAACTGTTACATGTGAAAGGTGTGCTAGAGAGAAATGGCTACGGGTGGAGACAAAGTTTTCGTATGGCTAATTCTTCCACTAGGTCGCGGAAGGTATCGGTGGAGAGAGCTGTAGCGTACTTGCCATTTGTGAAGGGTATAACGGACAAAATCGGAAACTTTTTGCAGCGAAAGTATAGTATTAAAACTATATTCCGACCCCTTACGCAACTGAGGCAAATGATCCGGTCTCCTAAGGACAAAGACCCATTGGGTGTCCCCGGTGTCTACGCAATTCCCTGCGACTGCGGCAAATGTTACGTTGGCGAGACGAAGAGGAATGTCTCTACTAGGCTTAAGGAGCATATACGCGCCGTGAAGAATGTCGATGTGGATAGTTCTGCAATAGCAGAACATTCGCTGATTGCCGGTTCGACGCACTACATTCGGTTCGACAAGGCCCGGGTCTTGGCCAGAGAGAAGTTTTACGGTCCTCGCAAGATCCGTGAGGCAATCGAGATTGGTCGTCTGCCGAATTTTAACAGGGACCGGGGATGGGCTCTACCACCTGCCTGGAAATCATGTCTGCATGGTGCTCACGTTAGTACGAGAGACGAAGCTGATAGAGACACAGTGAGTGTTGCCTGTCTCTCTGGAATGCCATACGGTGTTGATGGTAGTAGTAGTGACAGCGATGAGACACCACAATCCACTGCGTCGGCGACGATGACGAAACGAACACAAGCTATATTCCTACCCGCGCGCCCCACTACACAAGCCGAGCGGGCTGCAGCTCGCACTGAGCGGATTAGTGCTAAGCGAAACGCGGGTGGAGTGCGTCGCGTTCACTCACCTTGAGAAAGACTCTCGAAACGGGTCGAAACAATGTCGGTGCTTACATCGATTTAACGGTACGTGAAAATTTCCCGTTTTTATAATATAATGGAATGTGTTATTACTGGAATAAAGCGTTAGCCGAGTCGTGGGAAGCAATGGCGCCGATGAGCTCACCACTTGTCATGTCTATATTCCACGATGGTGCAACCCACTGTGAAAAGAGGCCCATTGAGGTGCTGCCTACCCCTTCGGGGAAAAAGGCGTGTGTCTATGTATGTATGTATGTAATATTATAAAGAGTTTAGCAAACTAACGGCCCGCCTGATATAAAGCAGTTACCGCCGCCTATGGACATCTGCAACACCCACGGTATTGCAAACGCGCTGCCTACCTCCAAGACTGGGCCAACCCTAGGCAAAAATCTTCATACAAAAAAAAAGCACCTCGCCCGGGCTAAAAAGCGATTTTTATTGAATATCGACGACCTCTGTGGCGCGGCGGGCGAACGTTCGCCTGCGACGCAGCAGGTTGCGGGTTCGGTTTCCGTCTCGGAACAAATATTTGTGCGATCCGCAGATATTTGTTCAGGGTGTTCTGGGTATTTTCTATGTATAATAAAAAATATCTGTCTATGCAATATATTGTATTAAGTATATCAGTTGTCTAGTACCCATAACACAAGCTCTGCTTATATTGGGGCTAGATAATGTTGTGTGAACTTGTCCAGCATTTTTTTTTTTTTTTTTTTTTTTTTTTTTTTTTTTTATTTATTATTATTAATATATAGATAGTTTTAGAAAACCCTGTAGTAAGCCCTCGGCTTTGTTGTATTGATTTTATTTATCAAAATTTTTACCCAGTAATATGCACCTTTATTAAACAATCAAGTCGAGGCAAAAAATAGACGTATCTTTGAATATTTTTTTCGCATGTCAGCCGGCTACTCGCCCGACGCGCTACAGAGGTCGTCAAGCAGATGGCCCACCTGATGTTAAGCGGTAACCTCTGCCTTTAACAGTGCATTACCTCACAGGTCACGTTCACCTAGGACGCGCCCTATGTGGCATTGCACTGCGACACCCTGAGACAAGGATGAAAGTCACATGTGCCTGTAATTTCACCGGCACCGTTCAAACCGGAACACAGCAATGCGAACACTATTGCTTTGCGGCACGAATGTATGGAGGTAGTACTTGCCCGGACGAACTCTTTTATGAATAAGTTTTTAGTGAAATATATATTTTTCAACACAAGCTTTCAACCAATGCAACGGTAAAAGTTTAGAATCGTTTGGCAGGAGGAGGAGGGGGAGATGGGGGGTGGTGGAGGGGGAGGGGTACCCCCTCACCCCTGGTACCAATCCCATAACAAGGTAACTTATAGTTTTCGAGAAAAAAAATAAAGAAAATTTTGAGGTTAAGTATGAGATTTTGGTAAAACTTTACAATCGTTTGGCAGGAGGAGGATGGGAGAGGGGGGGGGAGTGGGGGATTTGTACCCCCTCGCCCCTGGTACCACTCCTATGCAAAGGTAACTTACAGTTTTCGAGAAAAAAATAAAGTTTTTTTTTTGTTAAGTATGGATATTTTAAATGTCGGACTCCGGTATGTGCTCCCGCCAGTACTCTCGCGAGGTCGCCCTTGAGTGTCGCTTCACCCACTCGACCTTTGCTACGCTACGGAGGTCACCGGCTCGCTTCGCTCGCCAGCTCCCCCCTTCACTCCGCTCGGCCTCGCGGGCTTGCTCCACTCAAGATCTCCCACGCGAGCTACTGGCTCCGCGTTTTTATATACACTCTAGGGGCGTGACGCACAGTACCACGTGGAGTCGGGGTGCTCCGTATCGGGTCTGCCACTCTTTTCGGACCTAACCAACTATTGTCGGGGTGCTCTGTGTCGAGTCACACAGTCAGTCAACAATAAAAAAACCATAATTTATAACATTAATTAATTCCTCAAAAGGATCTCTCTTATTTCTTTCAACATCCCTTCTCTACAGATAGAGGTACCTACTCATAAATTAAATCATTAATATTATTATTTTACGTTCCGATTTTGTAAAATTTTCTTTATTATTTTTCTTTAAAAGCACAAGTTTCCTGGACAAGGGGGCCGAGGCTGGAATTTCCTGCACCCTCCCTGCAAGTTGGCGATGACTCCCGTAACATCTGACACTTTCAATTAAAAAATGTCATACTTAACCTCAAAAATTTCTTTATTTTTTTTCTCGAAAACTATAAGTTACCTTGTTATGGGACTGGTACCAGGGGCAAAGGGGTACCCCTCCCCTTCCTCTCCCCTACTCCCACCCTCCTCCTCCTGCCAAACGATTCTAAACCCAACCCAATGCAACCATGTGCTGATCAAAATGAGCCTAAACACGGCCAGTCTACTATTATCCCTCGAGGAGTCCCGTTGTTCACCTTCCGTATCCATCATCAGATCAGCTCGCTGTCACCATAATATTGCATTGTCATCGGAACTTCACAGGTATGCCAAATTTCAGCTCAATCGGTTGAGGATAACTTCTTTAAAATTCAGTTGCAAGATTCCACCCGGACATTCATATTCTATTCCACCCGGACATACAATTTAAGTTTTTTTTTTTTCTTAACCTGTGTTGTCCCACTGCTGGGCAAAGGACTCCCCCAAATTCCTCCACTTGTCCCTGTCCCTGGCATTCTCCCACCACTCCTTTTCAAAACCAACAAGATCGTCCCGCCAACGCTTTCTCGGCCGGCCGGCCAAGTTAATATAAAGATTGTAAAAAGCTCTCATCATCATCATCATCATCAGCCTGTATCAGTCCACTGCTGGACACAGGCCTCTCCCAATGCGCGCCATTTAGACCGATTTCCAGCTCTTCCCATCCCCTTTCTACCAGCCGCCTTACGCAGATCGTCGCTCCACCTAGTCAGGGGGCGCCCCACACTACGTTTACCAAGACGTGGTCTCCCTAGAACACGTTTACCCCAGCGGTTATTGGTTCTTCGACATATATGCCCAGCCCATTGCCAATTCAGCTTGCTAATTCTCTGAGCTAAAAAAAAAGTTCTCTGTAAAAAGGTCTACTAGTACTGAAAACTTGCCTCATGGTTGACTCTGGTGAGTGAGACGATGAAGCGCACCACAGCCTCTTGGTCTATCTCTGCGAGGGGCGAGCTCGACGGAGCGTTAGCCAGCGTTCTGAGGGTTGGTATGGTCGCTTTCTGTAAAGCAAGCGAAGAATAAACTTATTAATGCATTTATAAAAAAACATAAACATAAACCCACTACCTACCTAAGTTTATCTGACGATTCAATGTGTAAACGGCAAAATGTTATATATAACTCTTACCTATTGATACAGTATGACCATTCCATTGTAAAACTGTGCGAAAAGCACATTCGTAATCGGCAAATGAGGAGAAACGAATGAAATTATCAAAATAGCCAACCGGCTTTCAAAACAAAGCCCATTGTTTAGAATCTCTGCAGTGTTCCAAGTAACATGAAATATTTTCTACTAACAAATATATTTTTGTTTGATAACTTTGTTCATAACCGAAATAACTCAAAAATATATACGACGAAACATTGATTACTTTATAGTTGATCAGATCTGAGTTAGAATAACATGCCCGAGCCTGTTTATTGGCCTAATTTAATAAACTACCATAGAGCACCTATTTTTTTGCTATAGTATCCCCTTTTGTTTGCAAAAAATATCTCGAATTCTGAACCAGGGTATAGTAAGTAGTTTTTTTAATACGTCATAAATCGTAAACCATCCAAGAACTTTTATATTATGTTACTTGCTGCTACGGAACCCTTCAAGGGCGAGTCCGACTCGTTCTTGGCCGCTATTTTTTTTACATTGATAGACCTTTGTTTGTCCACGATCTCACCTGTTGGTAAGTGACGATGTGGCCGAAGATGGAGCACAAAGGTCTAGAAGGCACCTATTCAGTCTAGCCTTGAAGAGTTTATTGTTTTCAGGAAAGACAGACGACGGTAGTGTAATCCACTCTTTAGCAGTTCGCATTATAAAGGTAGAACTGAAACGTTTAGTACGAATAGAAGGCACTGAGAATACTAATGAGGTAAGAGTATGGTCCGTACGCCTGTGGTTAATGTTAATGATAAAGATCTCCCTATTCCGCATTGGAAGTTGGAACTCTATGGGCGGTCAATTAAGCGTGAGAGTTGCCTGACTAGGCACTTGCCAGCCTAACTCCGTCCAGAAGCACAGAAGTATCCTGGGGTCTTCGCAGGCTTGGCGGAGAGATCTTGGGTGTGTGGTGTGTCCTAAGAATAGACCCCTCCGAGTCCTCCCTCCCGTGGATGTCTTATAAGCCGACTAAGGTATAACCTGTTTTTTTTTTTTTATACTACATTAATGGCGGAACAAGCTGATGGCCCACCTGATGTTAAGCGGTAACGACTGCCTATGAACAGTGCATTTTCACATAGGTCACGTCCACCTAGGACGCGCCCTATGTGGCATTGCACTGCGCCCGCCACCCTGAGATATAAAGATGAAAGTCTCATGTGCCTGTAATTTCACCGGCACCCATACCCTTCAAACCGGAACACAGCAATGCAAGCACTACTGCTTTGCGGCAAAAATAGGCATGGTGGTAGTACTTACCCGGACGAACTCTTTCACAAAAAAGCTCTACTACTATTACACACAGTACACAACTACACACAACACACACTACCTTACACAGACATTATTGGTTATTGGTTTGGATTCCTCCATGAATGTATGTATGTAGTAAATACCTGTATTTGTTCTTGCGCCTCATCAACACTAACTGGGAATGTTTGGAAGAATACGCCGATGATTTGCCGAAGCATGTCTTCATCCACTGTAACAAGGCGCAAATTCACTTGTCGCTGACAGTAAAACCTGTAGCTATATAAAGAAGTCATCTGGTATCTGAGTAGTAAATGTCAACTTTATTTCTATAGCACTTAGGTCCAGGACACTGCATACAACCGCGCTGATAATCTCTGCTCCATATGTGCGCGATACAAACGAAGGACTACTCTGCTAGTATGAGGCGAATCAAATTCAAATTCAAAATCTTTATTTCAGGCTTATTGAAAAATGCACTAAACCTAAACAATAAGCCCATAGCAACATAAATACATTAGAAACTAACATACATATAAAAACACATTATTTATAACTTAATCTAACACTATATTTTTTATTATACATAGAAAATACCCAGAACACACTGAACAAATATCTGCCGATCAAACAGATATTTGTTCCGAGGCGGGAATCGAACTCGCTACTTCCTGCGTCGCAGGCAAACCTTCGCACGCCGCGTCACAGAGGTCGTCAACATGTGTTATGTATGTTATTTATGTAATGTATGTTATGTATATTAAAAGACAAACGGCTAATTACCACTATTTTTCGTCACTTTGCTCCCAACCACGATAGTTTCAATTCTATGTTATGTATGTTACGTTTGTTATTTATGTTATGTTACTTACCAGTAGCAGGATTGAACCACAGTAGCAGTAACCGGCTCAATATGATCGGAGACTCGAGATGTCCCAAGTGCAGCAGGCGACACAGTCCCTCCACTGTTATGAGCCGGTATGTATGTTATGTTACTTACCAGTAGCAGGATTGAACCACAGTAGCAGTAACCTGCTCAATATGATCGGAGACTCAAGATGTCCCAAGTGCAGCAGGCGACACAGTCCCTCCACTATTATGAGCCGGCATGATGTTATGTTACTTACCAGTAGCAGGATTGAACCACAGTAGCAGTAACCGGCTCAATATGATCGGAGACTCGAGTTGTCCCAAGTGCAGCAGGCGACACAGTCCCTCCACTGTTATGAGCCGGTATGTATGTTATGTTACTTACCAGTAGCAGGATTGAACCACAGTACCAGTAACCTGCTCAATATGATCGGAGACTCAAGGCGTCCCAAGTGCAGCAGGCGACACAGTCCCTCCACTATTATGAGCCGGCATGATGTTAAGTTACTTACCAGTAGCAGGATTGAACCACAGTAGCAGTAACCTGCTCAATATGATCGGAGACTCGAGATGTCCCAAGTGCAGCAGGCGACACAGTCCCTCCACTATTATGAGCCGGTATCTATGTTATGTTACTTACCAGTAGCAGGATTGAACCACAGTAGCAGTAACCTGCTCAATATGATCGGAGACTCGAGATGTCCCAAGTGCAGCAGGCGACACAGTCCCTCCACTATTATGAGCCGGCATGATGTTATGTTACTTACCAGTAGCAGGATTGAACCACAGTAGCAGTAACCTGCTCAATATGATCGGAGACTCGAGATGTCCCAAGTGCAGCAAGCGACACAGTCCCTCCACTATTATGAGCCGGTATGTATGTTATGTTACTTACCAGTAGCAGGATTGAACCACAGTAGCAGTAACCTGCTCAATATGATCGGAGACTCGAGATGTCCCAAGTGCAGCAGGCGACACAGTCCCTCCACTATTATGAGCCGGTATGTATGTTATTTATGTTATGTTACTTACCAGTAGCAGGATTGAACCACAGTAGCAGTAACCTGCTCAATATGATCGGAGACTCGAGATGTCCCAAGTGCAGCAGGCGACACAGTCCCTCCACTATTATGAGCCGGTATGCAGCACACTACAAAAAAAGGAATTTTTGATAACAATATTTTTAGATTAAATAGAACTGGCAACTCAACCTGGCTTAGCACGGGTAGTATCGGAATTAAAAGCAGTCAAACCCCCACTCACCCCTCTCTCCCACAACCCCCCCATCTATCCACACACCAAATACAATCAAAATCTGCTAAAGAAGCTTGCTTCAAAGTCAAAGTATATTTATTGCTGAATTACATGTCAAAAAGATATTATATATAGATAAAATGATGGATTCAATGTAATCTACCCTTTAAGGGCGTGCAATGACAATTTAATTTACAATAATTATAATTAAAAATAATAGTAGAAATAAGAATAACAAAAAAAAACACAGAAAATTAAATTAATTAAACATGTCATAAAAATTACAAAAATAAAAATAAAATTATAAGAAATGATAACTATAATAACATTTATCAGATAAAATGGCTCTCAGCTTTCCGAAACATTGAAGTTGGCAACTCTCTCAGTGATACAGGTATTTTGTTGTAAATAAATGGAGCCTTATTAAATTAACTTTTGTTGGGAAATGTTTGTGAAATATATTTTTCAACAAAACATTTGTTTTTCTGAATGCTATGTTACATGCCTGGAAAACAGTACATAGCACCGAACAACGTCATCTTACATCTACATCTGTTCGCCCAGAACATTTTCTCGCATTATCCTTTTCCTTTCCTCGGCAACATCGTTCGCTAGAGCGAGAAAGACTGCGGCGTGCTGACTTCGTTATCACAGTTATAAAATAAATTATTAGAATTTCGGTATTTTGGAAAATGATTATTTGAGAAATTTATAATTTTAGTATGGAATATTTGCAATATGTATGTGATTTTCGTTTTTTATTGTTATTTTGGAAGTGACTTTTAAGCAGGAATGTGACTTACAGGGTTGTCCATGATCTTCAGAAGGAGTTCGATAACTGTGCTGTGGCTCGAAGAAAGCGCCAACGCCGTCTCCGACAGAGTACCTGATAACAATATAACATGCCTATACACACAGACCTAGATAACGCAAGTGCACTAACTTTACGTGTCACTTTGCCTGTCCGAAGTTGGTGCAACGCACCTATTAGCAAACCTCAAATCAGTTCCCTATCGGCCGTCTTCGCGATATCACGTCTATTTTTCTAGCATGGCGCAATTAGTTGCGCCATAGCAAAATTCTTCGTAATCAGCTAGCCGTGCGAATGGAGATATTTCGTAGCATAGTACGTATAAAATAAAAGGGCACGTTTGGTTTCATACAAATTAACGTGTTTGAGGTGTCATCTTGATATAATATGGTCTGTGCCTTCATCATCATCAGCCGTAAGACGAGGCTTCCCCCATAGAATGCAATAGAAGGATTTGCCATAGTCAACACGGTTGGCGGGCGGATTTGTAATTGCAGTTTTGGTGTTGAGTACTGAGGTTGATGCTGCAGTACACATCTCTTGTGTAGTCTCTTAGTCGGCATTTACAACATCCACGGGAGGATACGAAGGTGTCATAACCCTTTCTGGGAAAAGGCATGTGTTATTGTATGTAAGTAAATGCTTTAAACTCAAACTCGATTGCAGCACCCATACACCCAGTGCTAACTTAGATCTAAATTGTAGGTTTTAGGTTAGCTACGAATATCCAATAATAATAAACAAAAATTAAAAACTGGCCAAGTGCGAGTTGGATTTGCGCATGAAGAGTTCCGTACCATTATCCATAACAGAGGCAAAAAAATCACGTTTGTTGTATGGGAGCCCCCTGAAACATTTATTTTATTCTGTTTTTTAGTATTTGTTGTTATAGCGGCAACAGAAATACATCATCTATGAAAATTTCAACTAACTATAACGGTTTGTGAGATACAGTCTGGTGACAGGTGGACTGACAGACAGACAGACAGATAGACAGACATGCAGACGGAAAGCCGAGCCTTAGTAATAGGGTCCCGTTTTACCATTTGGGTACGAAACCTTAAAAAAAACTGAAAGTTTAGGGAATTCGTAGCGAATAAACAAATGATATTTATGAGATACTATTCATTGAATCATGTGTGTTAAGTCTCCTAGTTCTCGCGAAATCAACTTTCGCTATCTGAAGAAGTGTTGATGAAGATGTAATGGGCAAGAACACCACAAAAAAATAATTTCGCGCCATGATCGAGAATGTATAATGTATACAATGAAGAAATGAAATGATAATACATTTTGATAGTACGTACCATCGTCGTCAAGAGTAGTAGAATTCCTAGTAGTATTCTTGGTGGTATTGTTCTGCTGCGATTCGGCCACATCATCTTCGAACACCCTCGCGCCGTGGACGCACAACAAGTCCACGAGACACCGTAGCACTACCTTCACTATCGGCTCGTTCGACATGTCTATGAGCTGAAAACAAACAAAACACTCAACTAATCTGTGATTTTTGTATGTATAGTCGTCATAGGGGCCTCACGATGAGTCCTCACGCCAGAAACACGCGCAACACACGCGCCGGCGTGTGAGACGACATACGCTGCATGTACAGTCATCGTGAGTGGTTAGCCGTAACGCCAACAAGTGGATCTGCCGGAAGACCAGCGTTGGTTGCTAGCTTGCTAGTCAACCAACTCATGCTGAGGCAGAGCCATTTTGTTACTTGAGTTACACTTCGTACCCTCAAATCTGTTTCTGTTGCCTATGTTTATTATGTGTTCCTGTGTAGCTCTTGTATACAAATAAATATATATTCTTTTTATCTTCTTTTCTTTCTAATCACATACATAGACATACGCCGCATACCCCGAATAGATAGACAGAGCCTTAATGGAAGCGTGCTCAGTTTTAAATTCTTCTTCTTTTTTGTGTCGTTGGTTCCCATAGATAATTAAATTGTTTTAGACCAAAATTTAGCCACGTCGACAGCATTTTCAATGTCTTCGCACAGGTCATTTAGGGTGCAGGTGTGTAGGTGCACAGTGGATAGGACAGCAAGTGAGGCATCGTCTGAGGAGTGAACCCACAGTCACATTGTGCCTCGTTGTATGAGAACTAGTGTTGGAAAACAGAAAATCGACTGGGTTTTTAATTTGTTCTATTTGAGTAAATAGCTGAGCCGGTATGTGGCTCACCTGATGTAAAGCTGTAACCTCTGCCTTTAACAATGCAGCACCTCACAGGTCACGTCCACCTAGGACACGCCGTATGTGGCATTGCACTGCGCCCGCCACCCTGAGACATAAAGATGAAAAGTCTCATGTGCTTGTAATTTCACCGGCAAAACCGAACACAGCAATGCGAGCACTGCTGCTTGTACTATTACTTACATTGGCGAAGAAAAATGCTTTGTTTTCTTTCGCGAAGTCTTTGTCAAGCATTCCAAATAACGCGACAGTCTCGAGAGCCGGCAGAATTATATCTGGATTTTGGAATATTTCCACCTGCAATTAAAAACAACACAATATTATAAGGTGAGATACAAGCAGACGGCCCGCCTGATGTAAAGCTGCCTACTAGTAAGAGCCCTATTTCTCTTAAAGTTACCCAGATTGTAGCCCTGTGGGAAGACATCCAACGGGAGCTCATTCCACGCCCTGCAGGTGTGCGGGAGAAACGAGCGCGTGAAACGCACTGTTCGAGACCTCCACGCATGCACAATGTGCGGGTGAGCTCGCTGACGATGGCGGGATGTGCGGTTATAAAAGTGCTTATTTTAAGTTGGTTTTCCTTTTTCCTTTGAATCAGCTTCCACTTATTCTAGAGGCACCGCACAGGCGCTCCCCACCTAGTAGTACGAAGGATCATAAAACAAACAGACCGTGTTTGTTGCCTGATTCTTCTAGGTCTGGTTGCGTTGGAACAGGAGTGTAAATTTATTTTTTAAGACGATTCAAAATGATCCTTGTGATTTCAATGAATAAAATACTTTTTGACTTTGACTTTGTGAAGCGGGGATTATCTGTCTCTCTCTCTCTCTTTTTTGTGACACAGGTTCTGTTTTGGGCACCCTGTTCAGGAATCAAGGGGTTAACTAACTACCTACTTGAATGACAGAACAAGCAGATGGCCCACTTGATGTTAAGCGGTAACCTCTGCCTTTAACAATGCATTACCACATTCGTCACGTTTTCCTAGGACGCACTCTATGTGGCATTGCATTGCGCCCGCCACCCTGAGACATAAAGATGAAAAGTCTCATGTGCCTGTAATTTCACCGGCAACCATATCCTTCAAACTGGAATACAGCAATGCAAGCACTACTGCTTTGCGGTAGAAATAGTGGTACTGGTGGGTGGTGTTACTTCCCCAGACGAACTTTTTCACAAAAAAGCTCTACTACTACAAAAAATTATTCACTATTTCGCTATTTTTAAGCGGTTTAAATAATTCCAATAATTTAGAATTGGAGCGAGGAGCAACCGGTGGCGCAGTTGGTTAGCGCACCCTCATATCTAAGGGAGGGTCACAGGTTCGATGCCCACTCGGATATTTTTTGATATGGCTTCTGTTGATTATTTATAACAATTTAGCCAACGCCAAGTAATAATAATTCAAATCAATTTTGAAGTTAAAAATAAACTCCAGTCAACTAAGTCAAGTTATGACCCAGGTTAAAATGGTGGCAGAAAAACCAAGGTTCTGAAAAACAAAGACCACCTTTCCGAAAAGACACGCAATGCACTTCTATCTATATATACCACAGATGTGCTCTTTATTTACGTTACACCGGTTAAAGACACGCAATGCACTTCTATCTATATATACCACAGATGTGCTCTTTATTTACGTTACACCGGTTAAAGACACGCAATGCACTTCTATCTATATATACCACAGATGTGCTCTTTATTTACGTCACACCGGTTAAAGACACGCAATGCACTTCTATCTATATATACCACAGATGTGCTCTTTATTTACGTTACACCGGTTAAAGACACGCAATGCACTTCTATCTATATATACCACAGATGTGCTCTTTATTTACGTCACACCGGTTAAAGACACGCAATGCACTTCTATCTATATATACCACAGATGTGCTCTTTATTTACGTTACACCGGTTAAAGACACGCAATGCACTTCTATCTATATATACCACAGATGTGCTCTTTATTTACGTCACACCGGTTAAAGACACGCAATGCACTTCTATCTATATATACCACAGATGTGCTCTTTATTTACGTCACACCGGTTAAAGACACGCAATGCACTTCTATCTATATATACCACAGATGTGCTCTTTATTTACGTCACACCGGTTAAAGACACGCAATGCACTTCTATCTATATATACCACAGATGTGCTCTTTATTTACGTTACACCGGTTAAAGACACGCAATGCACTTCTATCTATATATACCACAGATGTGCTCTTTATTTACGTTACACCGGTTAAAGACACGCAATGCACTTCTATCTATATATACCACAGATGTGCTCTTTATTTACGTTACACCGGTTAAAGACACGCAATGCACTTCTATCTATATATACCACAGATGTGCTCTTTATTTACGTTACACCGGTTAAAGACACGCAATGCACTTCTATCTATATATACCACAGATGTGCTCTTTATTTACGTCACACCGGTTAAAGACACGCAATGCACTTCTATCTATATATACCACAGATGTGCTCTTTATTTACGTCACACCGGTTAAAGACACGCAATGCACTTCTATCTATATATACCACAGATGTGCTCTTTATTTACGTTACACCGGTTAAAGACACGCAATGCACTTCTATCTATATATACCACAGCTGTGCTCTTTATTTACGTCACACCGGTTAAAGACACGCAATGCACTTCTATCTATATATACCACAGATGTGCTCTTTATTTACGTTACACCGGTTAAAGACACGCAATGCACTTCTATCTATATATACCACAGATGTGCTCTTTATTTACGTCACACCGGTTAAAGACACGCAATGCACTTCTATCTATATATACCACAGATGTGCTCTTTATTTACGTTACACCGGTTAAAGACACGCAATGCACTTCTATCTATATATACCACAGATGTGCTCTTTATTTACGTCACACCGGTTAAAGACACGCAATGCACTTCTATCTATATATACCACAGATGTGCTCTTTATTTACGTCACACCGGTTAAAGACACGCAATGCACTTCTATCTATATATACCACAGATGTGCTCTTTATTTACGTCACACCGGTTAAAGACACGCAATGCACTTCTATCTATATATACCACAGATGTGCTCTTTATTTACGTTACACCGGTTAAAGACACGCAATGCACTTCTATCTATATATACCACAGATGTGCTCTTTATTTACGTTACACCGGTTAAAGACACGCAATGCACTTCTATCTATATATACCACAGATGTGCTCTTTATTTACGTTACACCGGTTAAAGACACGCAATGCACTTCTATCTATATATACCACAGATGTGCTCTTTATTTACGTTACACCGGTTAAAGACACGCAATGCACTTCTATCTATATATACCACAGATGTGCTCTTTATTTACGTCACACCGGTTAAAGACACGCAATGCACTTCTATCTATATATACCACAGATGTGCTCTTTATTTACGTCACACCGGTTAAAGACACGCAATGCACTTCTATCTATATATACCACAGATGTGCTCTTTATTTACGTTACACCGGTTAAAGACACGCAATGCACTTCTATCTATATATACCACAGATGTGCTCTTTATTTACGTTACACCGGTTAAAGACACGCAATGCACTTCTATCTATATATACCACAGATGTGCTCTTTATTTACGTTACACCGGTTAAAATGCCACCAAAATAATATTTAAAGTTTACGTAAAAAACGGCGGATTGAAGTCCTTCGTTCAAATCTTCCGGTGGGGTATGCCGCAAAATTCCTGATTTTAGATAAGATTTTTAACAGACTAAATAAAGTACAATATTAAAATTAAAACTATGCATGGATACTACTTTATAATGCCGAGGGATCACTGTACTAGAAACACGATAGGACACTATTTTCTCGTTAGAAAAAAAAAACTCTTGGATAGATTCGAGTGTTTATTAAAATGGTGCATTTTTAGGTATTTAAAAAAAAAAACAATACAACAAAGCCGATGGTTTACTTTATCGGCTTTGTAAAATTTTCTATATTTTACGAGATATTCAATAACAAGTAATTAATAAAAGAGAGACACACACACACACCACACACACACACACCACACACACACACCACGCACACACACGCACGCACGCACACACACACACACAGACAGGTCAAACTTATAACACCCTTTCGTTTTTCGTCGGGGGTTAAAAACGGCTTTTTTGAACGACACGAGGCGTTTTTTTTGTATGAAGATTTCTGCCTGGTGTTGGCGCAGCCTTTACTAACCTCTAGTTCATAAAACATATTCCGTAGATTCGGCGTGACAGTTGTCAGCTGCGGCGTATCCAACGCGCAGTTTAAAATGGTCAGGCATTTTTCCAGTGTTGCCACGTCTGATAACTTCTCTCTGATAGACTGAAACATGGTAAAGATGTAATGTTGGAAAATCAAATTTAAGGTGCTCTCGCTTGTGGCGCGTTTTTTTAAAATGTTTTTGCCCATTTCAGCTCTTCAATGTAGTTTTTAGTAGTAGTAGAGCTTTTTTGTGAAAGAGTTCGTCCGGGGAAGTACTACCACCATACCTATTTCTGCCGCAAAGCAGTAGTGCTCGCATTGCTGTGTTCCAGTTTGAAGGGTAAGGGTGCCGGTGAAATTACAGGCACATGAGACTTTTCATCTTTATGTCTCAGGGTGGCGGGCGCAGTGCAATGCCACATAGGGCTCGTCCTAGGTGAACGTGACCTATGAGGTAATGCACTGTTCATAGGCAGAGGTTACCGCTTAACATCAGGTGGCCATCTGCTTGTTCCGTCATTCAAGTAGTACAAAAAAAAAAGGAAAAAAAGTCAACACTTCTTCAGTTAGCGAAAGTTGATTTCACGAGAACTAGGAGACTTAACACACATGTTTTAATTGATAATATCTCATAAATATCATCAGTTTAGCTACGATCCCCCTGAACACATTTTTACAGATTTCTTTTTTCTGTCTTCGTCTTGGGCAGCTTGAGCCTCTCGCTTAGCTCAGTACTCTACATAACTCCCTGAGTCCCTCGTTACGCTCAGGGTTCAATATCCCGCTTGCGACGTAAGACACTGCTTTATTCCCATAGTGCATAATCTACTATTATGCCAGTGTAACAGAGTATATAATAATTAGTTACTCACAACTATAGGTGCGGGCGGTGGCGGCGGCAGCGCTGCAGGCTGAGTACCCAACTCTTCTAATTTCTTCTGAATGTCTTCGACCTAGAACGGAATAATCAATTTATTGTAAATAAGTCTACCTTGATGACCTCTGTAGCGCGTCGGGCGATTAGCCGGCTCGATTCCCGCTGCGAGACAAATGTTTGTATGATCTGCAAATATTTATTCCTGGTCTGGGTGTCTGGTACAGTTTTACCCAAAATATAAGTCGCCCCGATGTACCTGCGCCGTAGACAAATTTCTATAGGGGGGGGACCTTCTTTCTACCAATATCAATCGCGCGCTTAATTCTTGCGCTGTTATTGGTTAATCGATTTCGCGGCAAAATCGCGGCTGGTCGTGCGCCATCTTGTTCATCAGTCGATTCGTAAATGTGAGCGGGACAGAGCTATACTATACGTTCGGCTACTGTCGGATATCAGTCTGCGCATTGCTGCGCAAACGAAAACAGTCGGTCGGACTTATATAGTAGACTGCTTTTTTGTGAAGGAGTTCGTCCGGGGAAGTACTACCATCATACCTATTTCTGCCGCAAAGCAGTAGTGCTCGCATTGCTGTGTTCCGGTTTGAAGGGTATGGTTGCCAGTGAAATTACAGGCACATGAGACTTTTCATCTTTATGACTCAGGGTGGCGGGCGTGCACTGCCACTTAGGATGCGTCCTAGGTGGACGTGACCTATGTGGTAATGCACTTTTCATAGGCAGAGGGTACCGCTTATCATGCCAGGTGGGCCATCTGATTGTACCGCCATACTAAGTACTATACAAAAAAAAAGGTAAAAATGTAGCACGGTACTCGTAGCTCCTGATACCCTCGACACAGGGGATGCTACTGTGGGATCAGGACTATGTATGTGACTGTTGGGTGTGTATTAACCTTTGCTTTGCATTCAGCGGCGAGTGAGTAATTCTGCTCCCTAACCGCCTCTTCTTGAGCCTCCATGGCGACGTTTAGAGAAACGCGAAGTCTAGCTCTCTGGAAACAAAGATATATAATAAAGTGATTAGTCCTTCATCCTGATAGGGTACCAGGCGTACGTTGATCTGCATTGAGAAAAATGCTACCAACATAACTTGTTATGCAAAGGGATAGGATAAAACGGGTACTAAGCCTAAGTTGTTCTGCATAGAGAAAAACGGTACTAAACATAACTTGTTATGCAACGGGAAACGGTACTAAACATAAAATCTTCTATATAGGATAAAACGGGTACTAAGCCTAAGTTGTTCTGCATAGGGAAAGACGGTACTAAACATAACTTGTTATGCAAAGGGAAAACGGTACTAAACATAACTTGTTATGCAAAGGGAAAAGTTACTAAACATAAAATCTTTTGTATAGATAAAACGGGTACTAGCATACATTGTTTTTCATAGAAAAAAAGGTACCAACATAACTTGTTATGCCAAGAGAAAACGGTACTAAACACAACTTGTTCTGCATAGGGAAAAATGGTGTGAAGTAAGTTGTTTTCATTTTGGTTGTCAACTTTCATATGCATTAAAAAACGAATGAAAAATGCGGGTGAAGAATAATTATATACACGTACATAATTATCGTGTACGCCACGTGTCTCACCCTCGTGCAAATAGGTTAAACACATTGATATGTTCATAAAGTTTCCACAAGCCCTGCGTCGTACGTCCTACACAGAGAGACTCCGCGCATTACGCCTCACTACCCTAGATGAAAGACGTCTGCGTGGCGACCTCATTGAGACCTTCAAGATCCTCTCTGGCACTTACAATTTACCTGAATTTCATGATATCTATATTTTAAAAGAAAGGTCAATGTCATTGAGAGGTCAAAGCCGTAAAATATCCCGTGGACCATCCAACACAAACACTGCTCAGCTTCCTTAGTAATTAACAGAGCAGAAGATGTTGTTACTGCCACATCAAGAAATGCTTTCAAACACAAATTGGATAACTGGTTGCGAACTAACAAACTGTTAAGGTGGATGCGCACGCTTGCGGCGCGAAATTCAAATTTTTTGGTGTTTTTTGCCCATTACAGCACATCAACACTTCTTCAGATAACGAAAGTTGAGTTCGCGAGAACTAGGAGAATTAACACACATGTTTTAATTAATAGTATCTCATAAATATCATCAGTTTAGCTATGATACCCCAAAACACATTTTTACAGTGTTTTTGTTTGTTTAGGTATCGTAGCTAAACTGATGATATTTATGAGATACAATCAATTAAAACATGTGTGTTAGGTCTCCTAGTTGTCGCGAACTCAAGTTTCGTCATCTGAAGAAGTGTTGGTGACCTGTAAAGGGCAAAAAACACCAAAAAATTTGAATCTCGCGCCGCAAACGTGAGCATTCACCTTAACAATAAAAAACATTAAAGTGCAATCAGTGCAGCGAGTGAAATGAAGACATTTCAATACTCTGAAATAGACACATCAGCGAAAGCTGCTCGTCTATATTTTTAAATAAAAATAATAATAAAATTACCTGTAATTTAACCTCTGTAGAGTCTACAGGGGGCGGCGGTGGTGGGGGCGGGGCTTCAGGCTCGGGCAGGTCTCTCATAGCGGATAAGACGCCGCCAATCAGCTCCATGCGAGGCGATACCTCCGGGACTACCAGCTCTAAGGCCGATACGAACGCGCGGATCACGTCGGAGCTCAGTGGGCCGTAGTCACCTGAAGATAAAGATAGTCCCATTAAAAACAGGCCAAGTACGAGTCGGACTCGCGCACGAAGGGAATGTGTGAACTACACAACATTATCTAGCCCCGAGCTAGGCAGAGATTGTGTTATGGGTACAAGATAACTGATATACTTAATACAATATATTACATAGATATTTTTTATTATACATAGAAAATACCCAGAACACCCTGAACAAATATCTGCAGATCGTACAAATATTTGTTCCAAGGCAGGAATCGAACCCGCAACCTCCTGTGTCGCAGACGAACCTTCACCCGCCACGCCACAGAGGTCGTCAGAGAGGCATCTTTATTTCTTTAATAAATAGAATGCCTTGGCTATCGCACACGGCAATATAATCTACAATCTAAATCAAATCAAGCAATCTAATGACAAAATATTTCACTGTTGGGAAGCTACACTATACCCGGGTGATATAGGCTATATGATATTTTCAAAAAAATTAGGGATCTTTACTAAAACTCCATTTATGTATAACCCAAGGGTATAGTATTATTTTATATGTGCCCAAGGTGTAAAACAAAAGGGGGAGTAACTTTAGCAGGATTTTGTATCTGGTGTGTGGATAGATGGGGGTTTGGGAAGGGGGGAGGGTTAGGGGGACGGGAGGGAGGGGGATCCCGACACTACCGAAGCGGGGGCGAGTTTTTAGTAATAAATAAATCTAGGCTAACCTTCGCCCGACGCGCCACAGAGGTCGTTATAAATGATGATGGTTACCTGTGAGTACGTCTGTGATCAGCTGGTGCAGGTCGGTGCGCGAGGCGGGGTCCGTCGCGTCGTACACTCGCAGCAAGCTGCCCAGCTCGTGCAGCACGTACTGACGGGTGCTGAACGCGACAGGGTCGTCATACTGACGATGATGTCACCTGTGAGTACGTCTGTGATCAGCTGGTGCAGGTCGGTGCGCGAGGCGGGGTCCGTCGCGTCGTACACTCGCAGCAAGCTGCCCAGCTCGTGCACACGTACTGACGGGTGCTGAACGCGACAGGGTCGTCATACTGACGATGATGTCACCTGTGAGTACGTCTGTGATCAGCTGGTGCAGGTCGGTGCGCGAGGCGGGGTCCGTCGCGTCGTACACTCGCAGCAAGCTGCCCAGCTCGTGCAGCACGTACTGACGGGTGCTGAACGCGACAGGGTCGTCATACTGACGATGATGTCACCTGTGAGTACGTCTGTGATCAGCTGGTGCAGGTCGGAACGCGAGGCGGGGTCCGTCGCGTCGTACACTCGCAGCAAGCTGCCCAGCTCGTGCAGCACGTACTGACGGGTGCTGAACGCGACAGGGTCGTCATACTGACGATGATGTCACCTGTGAGTACGTCTGTGATCAGCTGGTGCAGGTCGGTGCGCGAGGCGGGGTCCGTCGCGTCGTACACTCGCAGCAAGCTGCCCAGCTCGTGCAGCACGTACTGACGGGTGCTGAACGCGACAGGGTCGTCATACTGACGATGATGTCACCTGTGAGTACGTCTGTGATCAGCTGGTGCAGGTCGGTGCGCGAGGCGGGGTCCGTCGCGTCGTACATTCGCAGCAAGCTGCCCAGCTCGTGCAGCACGTACTGACGGGTGCTGAACGCGACAGGGTCGTCATACTGACGATGATGTCACCTGTGAGTACGTCTGTGATCAGCTGGTGCAGGTCGGAACGCGAGGCGGGGTCCGTCGCGTCGTACACTCGCAGCAAGCTGCCCAGCTCGTGCAGCACATACTGACGGGTGCTGAACGCGACAGGGTCGTCATACTGACGATGATGTCGCCTGTGAGTACGTCTGTGATCAGCTGGTGCAGGTCGGTGCGCGAGGCGGGGTCCGTCGCGTCGTACACTCGCAGCAAGCTGCCCAGCTCGTGCAGCACGTGCTGACGGGTGCTGAACGCGACAGGGTCGTCATACTGACGATGATGTCACCTGTGAGTACGTCTGTGATCAGCTGGTGCAGGTCGGTGCGCGAGGCGGGGTCCGTCGCGTCGTACACTCGCAGCAAGCTGCCCAGCTCGTGCAGCACGTACTGACGGGTGCTGAACGCGACAGGGTCGTCATACTGACGATGATGTCACCTGTGAGTACGTCTGTGATCAGCTGGTGCAGGTCGGTCCGCGAGGCGGGGTCCGTCGCGTCGTACACTCGCAGCAAGCTGCCCAGCTTGTGCAGCACGTACTGACGGGTGCTGAACGCGACAGGGTCGTCATACTGACGATGATGTCACCTGTGAGTACGTCTGTGATCAGCTGGTGCAGGTCGGAACGCGAGGCGGGGTCCGTCGCGTCGTACACTCGCAGCAAGCTGCCCAGCTCGTGCAGCACGTACTGACGGGTGCTGAACGCGACAGGGTCGTCATACTGACGATGATGTCACCTGTGAGTACGTCTGTGATCAGCTGGTGCAGGTCGGTGCGCGAGGCGGGGTCCGTCGCGTCGTACACTCGCAGCAAGCTGCCCAGCTCGTGCAGCACGTACTGACGGGTGCTGAACGCGACAGGGTCGTCATACTGACGATGATGTCACCTGTGAGTACGTCTGTGATCAGCTGGTGCAGGTCGGTGCGCGAGGCGGGGTCCGTCGCGTCGTACACTCGCAGCAAGCTGCCCAGCTCGTGCAGCACGTACTGACGGGTGCTGAACGCGACAGGGTCGTCATACTGACGATGATGTCACCTGTGAGTACGTCTGTGATCAGCTGGTGCAGGTCGGTGCGCGAGGCGGGGTCCGTCGCGTCGTACACTCGCAGCAAGCTGCCCAGCTCGTGCAGCACGTACTGACGGGTGCTGAACGCGACAGGGTCGTCATACTGACGATGATGTCACCTGTGAGTACGTCTGTGATCAGCTGGTACAGGTCGGTGCGCGAGGCGGGGTCCGTCGCGTCGTACACTTGCAGCAAGCTGCCCAGCTCGTGCAGCACGTACTGACGGGTGCTGAACGCGACAGGGTCGTCATACTGACAATGATGTCACCTGTGAGTACGTCTGTGATCAGCTGGTGCAGGTCGGTGCGCGAGGCGGGGTCCGTCGTGTCGTTCACTCGCAGCAAGCTGCCCAGCTCGTGCAGCACGTACTGACGGGTGCTGAACGCGACCGGGTCGTCATACTGACGATGATGTCACCTGTGAGTACGTCTGTGATCAGCTGGTGCAGGTCGGTGCGCGAGGCGGGGTCCGTCGTGTCGTACACTCGCAGCAAGCTGCCCAGCTCGTGCAGCACGTACTGACGGGTGCTGAACGCGACAGGGTCGTCATACTGACGATGATGTCACCTGTGAGTACGTCTGTGATCAGCTGGTACAGGTCGGTGCGCGAGGCGGGGTCCGTCGCGTCGTACACTCGCAGCAAGCTGCCCAGCTCGTGCAGCACGTACTGACGGGTGCTGAACGCGACAGGGTCGTCATACTGACGATGATGTCACCTGTGAGTACGTCTGCGATCAGCTGGTGCAGGTCGGTGCGCGAGGCGGGGTCCGTCGTGTCGTACACTCGCAGCAAGCTGCCCAGCTCGTGCAGCACGTACTGACGGGTGCTGAACGCGACAGGGTCGTAATACTGACGATGATGTCACCTGTGAGTACGTCTGTGATCAGCTGGTGCAGGTCGGTGCGCAAAGCGGGGTCCGTCGTGTCGTACACTCGCAGCAAGCTGCCCAGCTCGTGCAGCACGTACTGACGGGTGCTGAACGCGACAGGGTCGTCATACTGACGATGATGTCACCTGTGAGTACGTCTGTGATCAGCTGGTGCAGGTCGGTGCGCGAGGCGGGGTCCGTCGTGTCGTACACTCGCAGCAAGCTGCCCAGAGCGTGCAGCACGTACTGACGGGTGCTGAACGCGACAGGGTCGTCATACTGAGGATGATGTCACCTGTGAGTACGTCTGTGATCAGCTGGTGCAGGTCGGTGCGCGAGGCGGGGTCCGTCGTGTCGTACACTCGCAGCAAGCTGCCCAGCTCGTGCAGCACGTACTGACGGGTGCTGAACGCGACAGGGTCGTCATACTGACGATGATGTCACCTGTGAGTACGTCTGTGATCAGCTGGTACAGGTCGGTGCGCGAGGCGGGGTCCGTCGCGTCGTACACTCGCAGCAAGCTGCCCAGCTCGTGCAGCACGTACTGACGGGTGCTGAACGCGACAGGGTCGTCATACTGACGATGATGTCACCTGTGAGTACGTCTGTGATCAGCTGGTGCAGGTCGGTGCGCGAGGCGGGGTCCGTCGTGTCGTACACTCGCAGCAAGCTGCCCAGCTCGTACAGCACGTAGTGACGTGTGCTGAACACGACAGGGTCGTCATACTGACGATGATGTTACCTGTGAGTACGTCTGTGATCAGCTGGTGCAGGTCGGTGCGCGAGGCGGGGTCCGTCGCGTCGTACACTCGCAGTAAGCTGCCCAGCTCGTACAGCACGTACTGACGGGTGCTGAACGCGACAGGGTCGTCATACTGATGATGATGTTACCTGTGAGTACGTCTGTGATCAGCTGGTACAGGTCGGTGCGCGAGGCGGGGTCCATCGCGTCGTACACTCGCAGCAAGCTGCCCAGCTCGTGCAGCACGTACTGACGGGTGCTGAACGCGACAGGGTCGTCATACTGACGATGATGTTACCTGTGAGTACGTCTGTGATCAGCTGGTACAGGTCGGTGCGCGAGGCGGGGTCCGTCGCGTCGTACACTCGCAGCAAGCTGCCCAGCTCGTGCAGCACGTACTGACGGGTGCTGAACGCGACAGGGTCGTCATACTGACGATGATGTTACCTGTGAGTACGTCTGTGATCAGCTGGTGCAGGTCGGTGCGCGAGGCGGGGTCCGTCGCGTCGTACACTCGCAGCAAGCTGCCCAGCTCGTGCAGCACGTACTGACGGGTACTGAACGCGACAGGGTCGCCCGTTTCAGACGGGCAAGGAGACTCCACGACTCTGTATGGGAACAATATAACCATGGGTTTCTTGAACAACTCGTTTCTCAAGATAATTTTCAGTGGTCCATAATTGGAATTTGTTATTGGTCGCGCAACCTGTTATGAGCGCTGACCTTCAATGCGCAGTAGTATTTTTTGGGTATGTTTAGGGGGGGAGAGAGGCGCGACGGGAGAGGCGGTCAGCGCCGGCGCGCTATTGGTTGATCAGTCGCCTTCCGCACCGCGCGCCCCGCACTCGCGTCTCGAGCTCCCTAGATACAGACGCGCTCACATGTTTTTGATACTTACTTGATATTGATACTGTTGTTTTCGTTTCGTTGTGGAAACGATGCCGAAAAAAATGTGAACATAGGCAAGCCAGAAAGTCTTATATTAAACGATATTCGTTTAAAATAAGATACAACAGATCATTACCAATTTAAAACAGGGTCAGAACAGAACAGCATTTGCTACACAAACGTCTGTAAAAACTGTTAGGATTTCGAAAAATCCTATCGAGTATTGCCGAGTGCTCATTACACGTTGCGCGATCTGTATGTACTTACGCTCTAATATACCCAGTGAGAACAATCAAATCTGGTAGTATAGTCTCCAGAGTCTCGTCATCTTCAATCTTCTGCAAATGTTCCGCCAGGTGGCGCCAGTACCATGACGTCTCTTTGTTCAGCTTCTCCGCTGGGATGAGACGGAGGGACTTTTCAGTAGGCAGCCATTCCAGTAGCTCCGATATTGGGAGACGCCTAGAACCAAGGTTATTTATACTAAGAACTGCCCATGGCTTCACTCGCGTGACACCAGGTTAAACAAGTATTTTGTAGATAAATATATTTTATCAAAGAAAGTTTTTTTTTCTATATAATTGGCGTCGCACGGCATGTGCATTTGCCATTTCCAAGTATAACTATTGTATTTCAAATTCAAAACTAATTGTCAAAGTCACAGTCAAGTCATGTTTTAGAAAAACGGTGGCCGTTTTACACAAACTTTGGTAGACAAACTTTGGTTCGATTCCCAGACGAAGCAAGTAATTTTTAGAAAATCTTTGAATGCCGTATTACTAAGTTTTAAAAATAAAATATAACCTCCTTTCAGCAAAATATCCTATCTACAATATTTAAAGTACTTTGACTTCATGTCGCATAGTCTTGGGACGCCCTGTATAAGTATTATCTATATTTGATCTACTTACTTGAAGAGAGACTCCAAAAGCTTCCCAGCGACATACTGGGAGTCCTTAGCATCGTTCACGTTGTCCAATCGGATCGCCTTGAGCAGATCCACTATGTTCCCCTGGAAGCTGCTCAGCCAACCAGGCACCAGAATCTCTTCCACCACGCGCCGCACGCGAAGACTGCGCTCGGTTAAACCCACCTGACGGATAACAATATAGCTTTGAGAGAAGATATTATTCGTCGGCTCAAAGAACAATTAGCTTTCACATGTCTGCAATAATCATAAGAATCCGAACCCCACCAGAAGCATCAGAACTTTCTCTCGCAAACAGAGGAGGCAGAAGATTCATCCGCACACCTTAGAGCCAGGGTGGTCCCGGACTGTGCGGTTTCAGAGGAACTTCCTCCCGCGAACACTGAGATTGTGGAATGATCTCCCCGCCGAGGTGTTCCCAGGTGATTACAGTATGGGGTTCATCAAAAGGGGTGTTTGGAAATTTTTAAATTGTCGGCAACGCGCCGCACCAGTGATGCCTTTGGTATTGCAGGCGTCCATAGGCTACGGTAACCGCTTACCAACAGGTGGGCCGTAAGCTTGTCTATTACGTTGGTAGTATAAAATAAAAAAAAACGGTATAAAAATTGCTGGAGCAGAAAATGTATGTTCATTAGTATAGAGCTTTTTTGTGAAAGAGTTCGTCCGGGGAAGTACTACCACCATACATATTTCTGCCAAAATCCAGTAGTGCTCGCATTGCTGTGTTCCGGTTTGAAGGGGAAGGGTGCCGGTGAAATTACAGGCACATGAGACTTTTCATCTTTGTCTCAGAGTGGCGGGCGCAATGCAATGCCACATAAGGTGCGTCCTAGGTAGACGTGACCTATGAGGTAATGCACTGTTCATAGGCAGAGGGTACCACTTAACATCAGGTGGGCCATATGCTTGATCCGTCATTCCAAGTAAAATAAACAAACTGTTGTATATCTGCAGTAATCATAAGCAATAGACAGAACCCCACCAGAAGCATCAGAACTTCTTCTCGACAACATTTAGGTTGTGGAATGATCTCCAGCAGGAATCGAACCTGCAACCTTTCGCATCTCGGCCGGCTACTCGCCCGACGCGCTACAGAGGTCGTCCAAAACTAACCTTTAGCGTCAAAACGCGCTGTCTCACTCGCAACTGTGTAACATTCACAGCAGAGATGTACAGGAAGGCGGCTCGCCTCACCGCCTCGTCCACATCGCAGAGCCGCTCCAATACGAACGGTACGTTTCGGGTACACTTCGCAATCGACATCACTATAGCCCTGTGAACAGTAGACGAGTGAGTACACTTCGCTATCGACATCACTATAGCCCTGTGAACAGTAGACGAGTGAGTACACTTCGCAATCGACATCACTATAGCCCTGTGAACAGTAGACGAGTGAGTACACTTCGCAATCGACATCACTATAGCCCTGTGAACAGTAGACGAGTGAGTACACTTCGCAATCGACATCACTATAGCCCTGTGAACAGTAGACGAGTGAGTACACTTCGCTATCGACATCACTATAGCCCTGTGAACAGTAGACGAGTGAGTACACTTCGCAATCGACATCACTATAGGCCTGTGAACAGTAGACGAGTGAGACCACTTCGCTATCGACATCACTATAGCCCTGTGAACAGTAGACGAGTGAGTACACTTCGCTATCGACATCACTATAGCCCTGTGAACAGTAGACGAGTGAGTACACTTCGCAATCGACATCACTATAGCCCTGTGAATAGTAGATAAAAAGTAGCCTACAGCCTCAATCCAGGTCATAATCTATCAGTGTACCAAATTTATTCAAAATCGGTTTAGCCGTTTCCGCGTGATTGAGTAACAAACATCCAAACATTGTACCTTTGACATAATATGGCATTAGTGGGATATGCATACGTTTTTAATTTCTTAACAAGCATTTTCGTACTTTTAAGTAAATATTTTCTATACTAGGTTTTTTTACAAGCTTTATATTAACTTGCAATGTATGTCCGTGTGGAATATGCTTGTCCGGGGGAACTCTTGCAACTGAATTTTAAAACAGGTATCCTCAACCGATTGAGCTGAAATTTGGCATACCTGTCAAGTTCTGATGACAATACAATATGTTGGTGACAGCGAGCTGATCTGATGATGGAGAATCCCTCGGTGGACAACGGAACTCCTCGATGGATAATAGTAGACTGGCCATGTTTAAGCTCATTTTGATCAGCACATGGTTACAATCACTAATTTTATAAAAGCTTGTATTCAAAAATATTATTTTCACAAAAAATAAAAACTTAATACAGTGAACGTACCTTCTAACAGAAGAACTAGGATCACAGCTCATATGGAAACGATAGGCGCGCGTGACTTCGTCGTCTTGTTCCATGGGATTCTGCAGTCTTTGCAGAGCCAACGCCGCGCGGCAACGCACCGCGCCGCGCGTGTCTTGCAGCCGCTGCATCTGTCAATTCATTACAGACTTACATTAGACACAATTGTTGTGTCCGGCCTAAGAATAGACCCCTCCGTCTCCTCCCGTGCATGTCGTAAAAGCCGACTAAGGGATTACCCGGACTTGTTGATAAGATTCGTTGGTGTGAGATTTGTCCTGGCTAGGCTGCTAGCTTATTATGGAATGAGGTTTTACTGAAAGAAAGCGTTAGCAGAGTCAGTCGTGGGAAGCAATGGCGGCAATGAGCTCACCCCTTGTCACGTCTATATTCCACGATGGTGCAACCTACTGTGAAAAGAGGCTTGTTGAGGCTCTGCCTACCCCTCTTCGGGGAAAAAGGCGTGTGTCTGAGTCTGTCTATGTTTTTCTCAGGAACCAACTACGTATGACTAAAACATACATACATATACATAGACACACGCCTTTTACGACGAAAGATTAGGCACAGCCTCAATGGGCCTCTTTTCACTGTGGGTTACACCATCGTGTGAATATAGTGCAGTGCTCGAGAATATGGATCTTAGACTTCGCCATAAATTGCTCACGTATAAGCCTCAAATCTCTGCGTTCAACCAACTCTAAGGCAGCAAGCTGATGTTTGGCCGAGCCTTCCCAAACATGGCAGCAGTACTCCATACCAGACCGGCCTTGTGCATAAACTAAGAAGCTGTCCTGGTTTGAATTATAGCTTTAGGACACACTTTACCTTATACAACACATAAATAAATAATGAATAAGCCATTTATTCCAAACTTTGGATTTACATGTTTTTAGTAATACTGTGAGTTCAGATTTGGTTATAGGAAGTCCTGCGGTGTTCCTCTTGGCATAGACCTCCTCTAACACTTTCCACTGGGCTCTATCCAGTGCTACCCTCCTGCAGAGTTGTCCAGCTGTAAGTTTTAGGTCGTCTTCCCTTCTTGTTTGTTGACACCCTCTATTGCGCTTACCATCTCTGGGGTATCAATCGGTGACCCATTTACACCATTTGTCCTGACGAACCCGGCTCATCCACCATCTGTCTATCTCCACTTCTGTTGGTAATACATAGACAAGCGCGCCGCGCCGCGTTTTGTCCGCGACGCCGCAACCGAGCCTAGCCACTCGGCGCACCGATTGGTGTTAAAAATTTAGATCTTTTCAAAAATCGATCTTATTTTAAGTGTTTAGTCTGGTTTTAGAGTACCGTACCCAAATGGTAAAACGGGACCCTATCACTAAGGTTCGGCTGTCCGTCTGTCTGTCTGTCCATCCGTCTTTCACCAGGCTGTTCCTGAGAAAAAGGGTCTTGACAGACAGACAGATGGACAACAAAGTGATCCTATAATGGTACCGTTTTACCTTTTGAGGTACGGAACCCTAAAAAGGTCACGCCTCGGTCCCGCTTGAGGCTAGCGCACCGCCGCTGGGAAATTCAGACTCGGCGCGCATGTCTAGTTATACAACCCTTATGGTGATGTAAATGCGTTTCTATTTCACCTGTGATGCAAGCAATTTATCACACAAGCCATCGTCGAGTGATGCATCTTCACCCAGAGCTGCGAGCACGGCTGCCAGTAGCTGACTTGCTCTGTACCTCACCGATTGCCCAGAAACACATTGACACTGGAAAAATAAATATTATAATTATGACACTAAATTATTTAAAATCTCGTTAAAAACGTTTGTTTTACTATAAAGGAATACCATTTACAAATACAAAAAATATAAAAAAAAACATTATAGTAAAATATATATGTTGGTTAGAAGGTGCGGATGAAATTATAGGGATAAGGGACTTTTCATCTTTATGTCTCAGTGTCTCAGTGCAATGCCATATAAAGCGCATACTAGGTGGACGTGACCTATAAGATGCATTTTTAAAGGCAGAGGTTACATCAAGCGCATACTAGGTGGACGTGACCTATAAGATGCATTTTTAAAGGCAGAGGTTACATCAAGTGGGCCATCCGCTTATTCTGTCATTCACGAAGTTAATCCCCCAGCGGTAGTCTCAACACTCATACATATTCCTGGACCATCTGTTTGTTTTGTCATTCACGCAGTTACTACTAGCCTGTATCATCCCATTGTTGGGCAAAGGCCTCCCCCCATATCCTCCAGTCACTACAATCCTGTGTTATTGTTTGGCAATCATCGTCAAAAGATAAGGCATTCACAAAGTTAAAAATAAGAAAGTGTTCAGCCGGGACAGCCCCTGTTCACTCGACAGGGGAGTGGTTCTCGCTCTAAAACTCTAATACTCCTATCCACATAGTCCATGACCAACGTTAGAGAAAAATATCCACCACAGACAAAACCCAGCCCAAGTTGTGTAGGAAGCAAACAGTTACCTCACCTCAAAAATTATATCAAATATGAACAGCAGAAATTCCTCTTCATCATCAAGAGAAGTGCAGAATGTAGCCACAAACTGCACAACGCGGTCCACATTAGCACTGGTGTCTCCGAACGTGAACAGATACTGCAGGGCATTCTTGAAACTCTCACGGAACGACTCCTCATCTAGCTGAAATTAGAAACAAATCATGATAACGTACTAACTTTATAATACACAGGTAGCTCTTGGAGTACTACTTGTATATATATCTTAGTCCTTATCAGTCCACTTTAGATGTTTGTCAAGTCTATTTTTGAAAGAATTGGTAAAAAGTTCCAAGTGCGCACAACAATTGGGCAAATATGGTACTTGGCCTGTGTTACAGCTTCAGCAAGTGTCTTCTGAGACCTATATTATTGTTCATGTTATATAGTCTGTGATAAATCTGGTATACTGTAGTGGTTGTTTAACATCTTGTAGGACTCTATTTTTTTTGTGTGTTCCTTTTTATCTGCAATCGGTTGTTAAGCCATAATCAGATGTTTTCTGGCTTGACGTGGTTTGGGTGTGATTCCAATGAATAACACCATTTAATTTGAAGAGCTGGTTAGGTTCTCTGGTCTAGGTCAAGTATTTGCCATCTCTTTAGGTGTTTTACATTTTCTTGTGTGTTTAACAGGTTCTTAGCAAGTTCGTTTGAATGGTTTTCAAGTCTTTCCTTGTATTTTATGCAGTACTAGTTACTTAGTAAGTAGTAAAATATATTAGTTACTAGCAGCGCCCCGCGGTTTCACCCGCGTAAGTCTCGATCCCGTGGGAATATCGGGATAAAAATGCGGCTATGTGTTATTCCGGGAGTCCAGTTATCTCCATTCCAAATTTCATGCAAATCCGTCCAGCCGTTTCAGCGTGAAGAAGTAACAAACACACTACATACACACACACAAACTTTCGCCTTTATAATATTAGTGTGATTTGCTAACTTCTTCCTTGACAGTCGTAGGTCTCTATTAGTTATCTCTTGTCTAGTCTATCTTGTTATATGTTGTGTATATATTGTCAGAAAATCAAATAAAATCAAATCAAAATAATTTATTGTGTAATATGGGTTTGTTACAGAATGTTAATTGCAACTGTTTAAGTCCTGCCATAATCAGCGTTTCACGCATGCAATTTAGTAGAAACCTATACAGGTGATATTATAATTAATTTCATATATCAGATTTACATTAATATTATACAAAGTACATTACATTAGAAAATTACATTAGTCCAGAGCACATAAAATGTTGGTACTGCCTATTTTTAGGAGTTAACTTCTCTGTCCCTGAAAGCCAGTTCCAGTCGCTGACGACACGGATGGCAAAATATGCTTCTTGGATTGCTAGTACCTGCCCAGCCAGATTACAGATTTGCAAGATTTGAGGGCATTCCAGGTAAAACTAGGTAAGAACCAAACTTAATGGTTAAAACCTCTGTTGACTCTTGTAACTCTTACCTTTTTGTAGAGCTTTATCATTTCTTTCACGTATTTTTTGTGCTGCACGACGTTGTATTGAACATTTTGGAATATTTTGAACATCACAGGATTATTCCGAGGATTTGGTTTTGGCGCCGTTGATGTCGCCACCCGGGTGACTTCGGTATCCACTACAGGCATCTTGTGCAGGTTCAGCAGTTTTAACGTAAAACATGAGCTTTTGTATCCATTAATTTCTCGTTAGAAGATTGAAAACCTTGCTTGTTGTTTCTCAAACTCAAACATGCATTGCAAGCAGCAAACAAATCGTTCAGCGGCCGTTTTTTTTGTTTTGTTTTGTTCTGGGCATTTGAATTTTATTTGACAAATATAGGTAGGTGCTGCCATAGAAAAAAAAAACTACTGATTAAGTGTTGCTATGCCATGTCGTAAATGTCATAGAAAAAAAATAAAAATTATGTTAAAATTATGATAGCGTAGCGAAAATTCTAAGTCTATGATTATGATGGCCATTTGATGAGGTATTTTCAGGTATTTTAGTAAAATTATCTAGACTCAACTCAACTACGAAAAACAAAATAACAAACCACCACCATAGTACCATTTTACAACAGTGGTGCGTTCAGTGGGTACACTCTGAGTGTTGGTTATCATCATAACATCAGAGTGTACGGTAGTAACCGTAGAGCGAGACTACCTTATTCTCGCTCTACGGTCTACGGTTGTAACAAACCATAGGGCTAACGAAAGAGATAGCGAACTGGGGATGTGATGGTGGCATGCACTTAGTATACAAAAGGACTGAGCGCTCTAAAAAATTATAATACCAAAACAAGACCTTATTCCTTTAGGTTAAGACTATATTTAGATTACCGTCATAGATAGAGGAAAAACGAGCCAAGAGAGATAGTTAGAATAGAGGCAGTTTGTCCCTTTCTAACACTTGTAATGATAGCTTTATGATAGCAAGGGTGACCATGACCATTGTATAGGTAAATAGTAAGAGGTCATCAATACTACAAATTTAAAAGTTGGCCGTCGCGGGACGCCCGGCAGACGAGAAGCATCACGGCATGGCTGCGTCACGAGTCACGCCCTTTGCCGACACTGAACACTCGGTAAGTAATCAGTAACAAGGTTCGATAATACTTTCTATGACATTGGAAAAAAAACGAGTTTCCTACAAACGCAAGCCCAGTCCCGAGTCATCTATTAGGGCAGGTCAACATATTATTTTACGAAATTAACAAAAAGTGTTATCGATCCGTGATTAAAAAATAATAATAAATAATGTTTGTTCCACTCCATGTAGAAAAAGTTTCCTGGACATGTTTTTTTTTATGGTCACCGTATTAGAAAGAGACACACTGTCTCTATCATAGACGTAGAATTTTTTCGCTACGCTAAATAGACAAACGAAGCGTGGGAGAGAGAAGTCATTTTTAAATGTACCCCGTGCAAGAAGAAAAGTGACAGCAACAATGTATTGAATTTGACATGTTTTGCTTGAGTACATGCGCATACCGGACGGTCTCTTGTGCAGTTTAACTAATTTTGTAATTATTTTAGTAATCTTACTATTAAATAATAAATATTACTTTGTATGACAATGGTGTCGTGTTCAGTTTGTGACTGTGAAGATACAAGACGTAATTATCCGGGAAAATACACGTTTCACAGGTAAATAAGAGATTATTGGTACTTCGATTGTATTGCTTATTTTATCAATTCTGCTTTAGTAAATGGCCTAAAAACCAGTTTCATTCGTAGATTAGGACTTTCCCTTATATTTTTTAATAATATTTCGTTGCTGCACCTAGAAATAAACAATATTTTATGTAAAATATAAAAATGTTTGATTACGATAGGGCTTGACCAAGTGATGACGTCAGAAATATCGATAGTCCTGTTGCAGTCTATATCGTTGTATAATGCGCATCATGTAAAAAGAACGCTGGCGGTCAAGCTTCTTCAGGCGTTCCAGCGTTCTTTTTAAGAGATTACTTACTTTTCTACTTATTTGAGAGATGTATAACTATGCATTGAATGAGTGCCTATCTAGTTTACTACAAATAATGTACAAATATAGTACGCGTCATGTAAAAAGAACGCTGGAACGCCTGTAGAAGCTTGACCACCAGCGTTCTTTTTACATGACGCGCACTATACCTACCTATAAATTAAATTTTTATCCATCCTAGAATGGAGGTTTACTTTGTTTGGAGTAAATTTGTGTGCTCTATTAACATTTTACCGTTTTTTTTTAATCTATAATAACCAGGTGGACATTGAGGTGTGTGTTTTTGTATTGACTATTGAAAAGGTAACTTTAAAGCACCACGGGTGTTTTTATTGCAGTTTGTGTAGTAGATATTTTGGAGTAAATATTTACGTTGTTGATTATTACACACGCCTTTTTCCCCGAAAGGGTATATTTATTTTGAATTTTTTATAAATAAATATTGTTTATTTCTGCTTAATAAAATAATAGGTAACAAATTAAATTTAAATATACCCCAAAAATTCTGTTCCAGCGGTACTCGAACCTGCACCCTCGCCTGTGATCAGCGATGCCTTTACTTTCGAACTTTGAATAGAAGGTTTCCAATGAAACACCTGTAGATACAGCACTATCAACTTGGCGCTATAGCCGAGTTGATAGTGCCCACAAATTTCGTCTCCAGCGTCATAGCTCGATCTATGGCTAAATTTTTTAAGGCATCGCCGATGACAGGCGAGGGTGCGGGTTCGAGTCCCGCTAGAACGGAATTTTTGGGTTACATTTAAATTTAATGTTATCCATAAAGCGTGGTTTACACTTGAAAAATAATAAACTTTGGGGTAACAAATTGTCTATAGATAAAGTAACAGAGTGAAAAATTATATGGGCGTAGCACGGCTGATATAAAATGTTTTTGTGCTTTCAGATTTCCAAGTAATCCTTTGCTACGAGAAAAATGGTTATCGGTTATAAGAAGAGTGGGATGGACTCAAATAAGACCTCCACTAGGTATATGCAGCAAACATTTTAAGTTTAAATTTAAAAGGGAAACTCTAAGATCCCACCTATAAATAAAACCGTAATATTTAGGGGTCAATAAATAATAAAGGTTTATTTATTAACTGTATTCAAAATTGGAATAAGAACCTTATTCTCTTTATGACGTCAAATCTGCCAAGCTGTGTTCTTCATGAAAGACTTAATCTGCATTAAGATGTATTTATCTACCATACACATCACGGACGGATGACGAATTCTATCGACAATGTAAAAGTGTTGGTCGAGGACAACACTATTTTTAACTCAGACATAGACTTTCACCAACACGTGCACATATTTTTTTTGGTTCCATCTTCGATCTCTGATTGTAGATCTAGTACATATACTAAATCTATGGTCTCTATAGTACACATGGAGGTATAATAGTAAAGGAGTGAGTGCTAAAAATAGCATAGTGTGTTCCTTCTTACTCCTATCCTAGAAGATAGCTTGCTATCCTATGTTAGAGAGAAACAAATATATTGTCACACGACAGTCGTCTTTCCGTTCCGTACCCTGAATTTTGGTATCATGCATATACATCTCCCTAGATTGTTACCATGAATGTACTAGTAATTTGACATTTGGCCTGGTACGACTAACACAAATAAGAACAGATAGATTTATGCTTGTCTCATTCCAAGACATGAATACATTCATATAAAAGAATGAGACTGGTATAATCGCTAATGTTTCGTTTTTAGCCTTAGTTCCATGCCTTTAGTCCATCTTCCTAGATAGTACATATCTTGCTCGGCTCGTTTTTCAACTGCGAGCGCTCAGTCCTTTTGTATACTACGTCCATGGATGGTGGCATCATAGAGGTATAAGTTCTTAATCCGAGGGTGGCATGGACTTGGCTGTCCAAAGATGGAGTATTAGGCTGTACTAAGTCATGAATGTTGCTTTAGTTCTTATTCATTAGGTGGCAAATATCTCACCATTATTTGCTAAGAAAACTCACTACAAAACGTACAATAGGTAAATGAATAGGTAGGCCTATTATACATCCATGAAATAGGCCTACTTATTTAAAAAAATATACATAGGTATTTTTTCGAAGAGGTAGGTAGTTTCAGGAGTATTTAAATCCTCTTTGGTTTCAGGTGGTCAAGTTTTGAAATAACGGTAGATTTGATGAAAATAGGCCAGGAAAATAACGATGTAAATTACGTACGGTGCCTACTTTTCGAGTCAAACTAGGAGCAGTATAATACTTGTACCACAGAGTAAGGAATAATACTAACGTACAACAGAGAGACAATCTTAGTACTACGATCGTTGCCACGATAAGTCGCGCAAGAGCAGCGCCCGTGGCGCGCGCTCGGTACTAACGTACTAATATGCATTCTTACTTGTTTTCTTAACAGCGTACTAGATGGCGCTTCTCTCTTGCCTTCTTTACAGCGCACTAGATGATACTTGAGAAATCAAGCGTATTTCATCACATCATATCATAGAGTAACACGTTAGTATTCTTACTACTCTGTGGAGTAACTATCGAAATATTATCGAATAATACACTGCTCCGAAACATGGTTTTATTTCAACGCCATCTATGTGTTTCTTGACCAAACTTAGAACCTTAGAACCCAATCAAAATGTTTCGGTTAGAAATTGCTAGATGTCAGTAAAAACATTGAAAAAAAAAACTATTTTATAACGATTTTTGTTATTTTATTAGTTAAAATCACATAAAAAGTCTTCTAGAGGTACTATTTACGCAATGCCGTCAAAAAAAGTGAAAAAATAATCTAATTAATGTGTTCAATATTCCTAGCGATACCAGTACTGCCATCTATCGATATTTTGTGTGAACTAATTCTAAAATGTATGGAATTAACCAGACCTGCTTGTACGTTAGTATTATTCCTTACTCTGTGATAATACTGTTGTATATTTTTTATTTTTTTAATCAAATAGAAGGAAAAGGGCTTTTTCGCTCATGCGATGATGCCGCCCTAATTATATTTATATAATGCAGTAGGTATAATACAATAATAATTGTATTGGATTTTGTTCGTAGTATAGGTACCTACTTACATAAACTATTTGTACCATTATTTCATGATTTAGGTAAGTAGTATCGTAAAGCCAGGATACTAAGCAAAAATATCAAAAGTTTATCTTCAATGCCTGCTGATTGTGAAAGAGTATTCAGTAAAATTAACTAGGATTCAAGGAAGTTGGTGGATGGAGGTGGCCTAGACTGTTCTTCTAGGCTCTTTATATGGGGAGGCCAATGTCCAGCAGTCGATTCCTACTGGCTGATGATAGTGAACAACGACCTCTGTTGTGCGGCGGGCGAAGGGTCACCTGCCACGCAAGAGGTTGCGGGTTCGATTCCTGCCCCGGAACAAATATTTGTGCGATCTGCAGATATTTTTTCAGGGTCTTCTAGGTATTTTCTATGTATAATAAAAAATATCTATCTATGTAATGTATTGTATTAAGTACATCAGTTATCTAGTACCAATAACACAAGCTCTGCTTAGCTTGGGGCTAGATAATGTTCTGTGATATGTCCAGCATTATTTATTTATTTAATGAAGGAACCGGGTGGCACGCATAACGAAGGTAATAAATTATCAGAACTAGCAGCCTTTGACGTCCACTGCTGGACAACGTCATATAATGCAATGGGTGGATTCGTCATAATCATATTTCATAGTTCATGCATGCAATATAATTACTACGATTGGTAGGCAGATTCGTGATCTCCATTGGTATTGAGTATCTACTTACCTAGGTACTCAGTTGGATAGGTACCTACTGCTGCCCATCCCTTTATGTGCGTACCTAATCCCATAATCGGAGGCGATGGAGGGTCTATTCTTAGGCCGGACACAACACAAAAACACAGCATTAATCTTTGTGAAAAAGTTTATTGTGACTGATTTTACATTAACTTACCTACACAATAAAATATTAATCTTAGAATTACTTACTTATGTACAAATCACGTGATCATTAAATTTAGCTAAATATGGGAATACAATTAGATGTCAGTGAAATAAACTACTTTTTATTGGCTTGGTGGATATTTCGAAGTAAAAGTAGGTACATTAATTATACCTAATTTGCTCCGTTGCTTGCATCGTTATACAAAAATAATATGAATTTTAATCATCCAAAATAAACAAAGCATTGATGGAAAAGTTAGAAAGTAAATCGCGGTACTTAAGCATTTTTCGTTATTTTAGTGTCTAATTAGCCCACGCGTTAGTTGTTGGCACAGTCCATTTAATAGGTGTCTCTAAATGTTTATTAGTGGTAGGTAGTTGCTTGTAACCTAAATATTATGGGGTGTACGTATACCACACATGAAATAAATCCCGAAAGGATGATTCTACCCACGGAAATGATCAACTTTTCCCAAAATAATAATAGATCAACCTATATTACAACTTCTTTTTTTTAAACAAAAATTCAAATGTAACAATAATGTAATGTTACGTATGTAAACACATACATATACATATGTAATGTTGTAGGTATTGCTGTTTCTTAGACTTACCTACTTCATTATTATGTATTATGAAATGTCTATGAAGTTTGAATTTAAGATAAGCAGGTACCTAAAATATTGTTTATCAAAAATAGCAGATACTGGCCATTTATTTTCTGGGAATGCCCCAGAAAATGGGAATGGGGAAGGTCCCAAATTCGTCGAACAAAAGTGTTTCGTATAACCACCTTTCGGGATTGCTTACATATTCCGGAATACCTGTAGGTCTGATGAACTGAGCATAGTATAGGTACGCACGTCAAGCGTAGAATAAATACTCCAGCTTTTAATAAGTTTTCTTAAGAAATTGACAAGACTTTTACAACTTTAATCAATGTTAGCCAAGTAAAGTGCCTATAACTTATGGTTATGCACATACTTTTCATTAGAAACGGGATATTTACCATGATTTTCGGAGCACATACGAGCGGTCAAGAACATGGACACACACATAAGTTAGCCATAGCAGGACACCTTTTGGAATCTGGCTCAAATCATTGGATCGAGCTACACAATCCGCGGGTAATCTCAACGGAGCGACATTACATACCAAGAATGGTACCTACCTACAACAGGCAATTGAGATTACTAAGAAGCACAGAAATTTCAATGGAAAATCATGGTAAATATATCCTGTTTCTAGTGAAATGTATGCCTAAAGCTTGCCCTATATTATCCTCGAGGAGTCAGTTCAGGCTTGCCCTGATTTCAGTATAATTTTAATAGAGTTTACATTAGTGACTGATAACTTACGGGCTATGAAAGTCCTAGCATATCCTAATCTAAGTCATCGATAAGTGAATCGAGCTCCTTCTTCAATGAGCACGACTCCTCTCGCTGTTTCAGCACGTCGTCTTTTAGACGATCCACGTTGGCCATGAGGAGTGCGTTGCCTTTCTTCAGCGCGTTGACGCGTGACTCGTGACGTTTGAGGCGGGTAGTTAGGTTGTCCTTCTTGTTGGGTAGAGGAGCGTCCTGGAAGTGGGAGATTTTGAGATGAAACATTGATAGAAAATGCTTTAACACAAGCACAAGGCACCTTTTTTAATTTACAAGGTATTTTCATTGCAAAATAGTGTCCGCCCTAGGCTTCGCTCGCGTTTTAACAGAATAAAAAGTAGCCTATAGCTCAATCCAGGTCATAATCTATCTGTTTACCAAATTTTGGCGTGGTTAAGTAACAAACATAGGTACAAACATATAAACATACTAAAATCTAGGCACCGTATCTTTGACATTTATGATATTAGTTGGTTATGTGTAGTGGAAGTGTCTTAGTAATAGAAGAGCTTTTTTGTGAAAAAGTTCGTCCGGGGAAGTACTACCTCCATACCTATTTCTGCCGCAAAGCAGTAGTGCTCGCATTGCTTTGTTCCAGTTTGAAGGTAATGGGTGCCAGTGAAATTACAGGCACATGAGACTTTTTATCTTTATGCCTCAGGGTGGCGGGCGCAGTATAATGCCGCATAGGGCGCGTCCTAGGTGGACGTGATCTATGAGGTAATGCATTGTTAAAGGTAGAGGTTACCTACCGCTTAACATCTAGGTGGGCCATCTGCTTGTTCCGCCATTCAAGCAGTTAAATTACTTTTGTGGTGCCTGATATAGATTAAGCTGTGTATTGCTCTGTCAAGAGTAATACTGACGTGAACGGGACTGACGATGCCGTATAAAGTGTTTAGATTAGTTTTTATACAGAAAGGGGCAAGCGAAGCGACCCCCTAAAATTACAACTTGTGAAAGACCAAACTTTCTACGTGTTTTTAAGCGAGCAAAGTTATTATCACGGAGAAAATTTAAGGAGATCGCTTTGTTCGCCCTTTACTTCATCTATCTCACCTCTGCTTCACTTTCACTCTCAGTTTCACTCTCCGTGTCCTGCTCCGTCTCAGTCTCCGTCTCCTCTTCTTCGCTCTCGCTCTTCTTCTCTTCTTCCTCTTCTTCTTCTTCTTCGTCTTCGTCTTCTTCATCTGAGCCAACTTCCTTCATCATGGCCGCCATCTTATCCACTTCGCGCTTGAGTTCTTTGTACTTTTTCTTTTCGTCTCTGTAAAATAATTTAGAATTGATGTAACATGGCGAAACTGGACTCAGTTCGGAATTCATTAATTACTTCTTCTTATTCTAAGTGTAACTATATGTGTCCCTGTGGTGTGCCCGGCCTAACAATAGAGCACCCCCTGTTTCTTTCGTAAAAGACAAGTAAGGGATAACACATTAAGGGATGGGCAGCAGCATCCAAAACCAATACCGCGATCACCAATCCGCCAGCCAAGTGGGTAAATCTCCCTATTGAATTCTATGGGTGAGAACTCGCAGCAGTGGACGTCTAAATGTCGCTGATTATGATGTCTTACTTGAGTGCTGCCTGCTGGTTCTTCAGTGACATCTTATAAGCCATCCTTTCTCTCTTCATGTTATCCTGTTTCTCCTTCAGGTGTCGGATCTTGTTCCTCATATTGCGAACCTCCTTCTCCATTCGCTTCAGTTTCTTCTCTTCACTTTCTTCCTGAAAGTTAAAACTCTCACTAAGTAACCAAAATGGTATTTTGTCTAGTTTAATTGTTTTTTATAACTTTAGTAGGTAAGTAGGTAGTACTATTTCGTACAATAAACTGTTATATAACATTGTTTTAGATAACGTTTGATGATTTTATAAGGTAGGTACTGTTTACTAAGAGGACTTTGCATTCTTTGTTTTGGCAAAATGTTCTTGGGTTTTGTTTCGAAATGTCGATGCCCATCTGATAGCCTACGATCGATTGATTATATTTAGTAATCATTGATTGATTAGTAGTAGTATTGATTCATTACAAAAACAGTACTTTGTCTATGTATAATAGATACAGTTTGTATAATTATTTCAAGGGATTTTTTAAATTCTTGTTTGTTATTTAAAATTATTTTACCTCTTCTTCTTCAGATTCCTCTTCTTCCTCGAAGCTGTCATCTTTTGTGACTGAGAGCTGGGACTTGATGGCATGGCTTGAGCGTCTGGATCCAACGTTCGTTGGCATTATACCCTAAAAATCATACGAAAACTTTATCAAAGTATTTTATTTTATAAGTTACTTTTTTCCCTTTCGAAACTGTCTTTATCTTTGTTCTTTGCAGTAATATGCATACGTATGTGTATGTCTGTCTTTTTCGCAATTAAAAACTTGTTTAGATTATTATCCTTAGTAACTTTGTTAGTTCTACCCGTAAGAGGTAGATACCCAAGATATCATTAACAATTTCATAAAGCCATACCTCATAATCCGCATTGTTAGTATAAGCAGCATTATAAGCATTATTATTAGCATCAGAAGCGGTTTTCCACAACTTCTCAGCTTCAGGTGAATTCATGTCAATGTTTAATAACCTACACTGCTTCTCGAGGTCTATCTGTCTCTTCTGATAAAAGGATAGCGGTTCATCTGATATATACATTTCTTCTATGTTATTCTGCAAAGGGGTTAGTGAAGTATTAGGTGCTTGCTGGAAGCTAAATGATGGGTTAAATTAAATACATTAAATTCATAAACCTATTTAGACGATATAGATGATTTTGGTAGAAATAATTTGATTTGACCAAAATACATGCATTAAATTAATAGTTACCGCTAAAGCTTGCTCCAATTTCTTCTCCAACTCAGCATTCTTTCTCTTAGCTTCTTCTAGTTCAGTTATGGCAGTGTCTCTTTCCTCTGCAGCTTGTAAATACTGTTTCTCCAAATTGTCCGCTGTCTCTTTTGCTTTTTCTACCTCCATCTTAAGATTAGTTACCAGTCTTTCATCGTAAGCATCTGTTACTGATATTACTGTTTTGTGTTGTTCTTGTTTAATGATAGCACGTTCTCTGGCCACTTCTGCTTCTAAGTTTGCTATCCTTGTGAGTAGACGTTTGTTTTCTCTCTCTTGTGCATCTTTATTTCTATTGAAAATCGTAAGTTTATTAGCCTCATCTTAAACCACTGTCTAATATAAACAATTAGAAACATTAGTGTGACCTTACCTTAGTTCTATAGCAAGCAACTGCTTTGTAGATTGAAGATCGTCTCTCACGTGGTCAATGTCGTCCATTTCATCAATTTCCTCCTCTTCTGCTGTCGGTGCAGGGATTTGAGACTGGAAAATAAAAATATTTTCCTAGATCTATGGCCTATGACTATTTTGAATATATAGTTTAGTAAAACTTATGGCATTTTAGGTATGAAATTAAGATGAGTTTGAAAAGCAAATAGGGTGGGTGCACCAGTCACGGACCAGGTACCAGTGGTACACCATTTCAAACTTCAGCCATAAATAATAAGCTTCTTTTAAATTTCCCACTACTTTTTTTGCGTGTGGTAGCCTTGACGGACTTTTACCAATCAGCCAATCAAAGTTACAAGCGAATAAGACGACATCTGCAGGAATTATAATGATTTATATGTAACAATGACTCGTTAATTTCGTTCCGGCGGCCATTGCAATAAGCACGCGCATCAAGGTAAGATTTTTTAATTTACTTAAATCTCGGGTTTTATCTATTGTTATGAGCTCCTATTGTTTTAATTCGTTAATAAATAATGTGTCAACTAGTGATATTGCATATTATTTTTGAAAAATATATCTATTTGAAGAGATAGTTTTCGTTGGTAAACTACGGGAACACAAATTCTACATGTTTCCAGTGTTTGACCATTTGGTAAACCACTGATGATTGATCTTTTTTAAAGATAATGGTTATTTTGTTTTAAACAAATTTAAGGTTAAGTTAATACATGGTTTTTTTGTAGGAAACACTTAGAAAATTTACAATATTGCAATAGATGACCAGTGGTTTAACACTGGTAACATCAGTACTATCAATTTGTTCCAGTAGATGACCATTTACATTTTCTTTTACAGTCATCATGCAGCCGAGAACTTGTTTTTTCAAACATAAAGAAGCAGACGTATTGAGCAAGTAACTAATGGTGCAAAAATAAGTTTTTATAACACTAAGTTACTTATATAATAATAAGTGTTGAGTTAAATTTAAATGTAACCCAAAAATTCCGTTCCAGCGGGACTCAAACCCGCAACCTTGCCTGTGATCTTGTGTGTGTTTAAATAAAATAATATACTAAGTTTTGAGTTATTGTGTTATATAATAATTATAAATGTTGATTTTGTAATAATTATTTAAAATTTCTTTGATTATTAGGTCACATAACAAAATAAGTTAATCAAAAAAATATCACTACTCGTATAGTAGCTTCTTTTCAATAAAAACACTCGTTTTATTACTTGGTCAACCATTGGTGCCATGCGTGGTTAATTACTGGTAGTAAACTGGTCAACATTAGGAAAATACGGCCTGGCGACGTATTTTTTATAAAATAAAAATAATAAGTTGTTATTCAGAAAATCGGTGTACATTATTTGATTCTTCAATAAATAAAGAATATAATTTTATTTATTTTACAAAATTTGGTGCATTGATTTAGTTACAGGATCAAATTATGTGTGAAAATCTCGCTTAAATGGTTTGCTTCTGGTGCATCCACCCTAGCTGTGAACGACTTAGTTGTTTATGAGAAAATATTACAAATGGCGAACTTGGTTGTTTACTTCAATTGAAAATGTGTCTGTGTAGAAGTTGTGGCCTTTTAAATAAAGCAAATAAATAATGCTGGACAGTTCACGCAACATTATCTAGCCCCAAGCTAAGCAGAGCTTGTGTTATGGGTACTAGATAACTGATATACTTAATACAATATATTACACAGATAGATATTTTTTATTATACATAGAAAATACCCAGAACACCCTGAACAAATATCTGCGATCGCACAAATATTTGTTCCGAAGCGGGAATCGAACGCAATCTCCTGCGTCGCAGGCCAACCTTCGCCCGCCGCGCCACAGAGGTCGCCATTTTGAGGACCTCTGTGGAGGTTTTGAGTGTCCATGCTGGGTTACCATTACCAGTCAGGATGCTTGGAATACTGGTTGATAAGATCATCATCTTATTATCCTGTATTCCAATTATCCTGCAAGGTCATCACCTTGTTACTTATTTTGAGTGCGTAGGTGAATTTGGACACTCGAGTTGCTTAGATATTTCTGATGGTGACTGCAGATGCCTACTTAAAATAATCATAATTAGTTACCTCATTTAAAGCCACTCCTGAAGGAGAAGCAGCTAGATTAGCCTGTGACATCGACTTCTGTACTTGCTCCTCGATTGTCATCTGTCTTCTGAACTTCCTCAAACCTTCTAGATTCGGCTTACTCCTGTCATTGGTTTTGGTCTTCTTCAGTTTGATTCCCTTGTTGATTTGATTTAGTAGTTCGTTGTGTTTAGAGTTCGGCTTCTCAGATTCGAAGATGAACTGGTCTTTGTTCTTCACTAATGTCGATTTTGTGATGATAGGCTGCGATCTGGAAATATTTAATTTCAGAATTTACCCTTGAACAAGATTTTAGACTATGAATGTGTAGAGCATGTAGGCTGATACATAGTTGACCTAGAATCTTCTGGCACGAAGGAAGGTCTCGTAGCGTTAGTAAAGGAAAAACTGTGAATTTTCAACTTATAATAGTTCAAAACAAATTTCACAACTAGATTTCGCTATCCAAAATAGGTAATGGTAGGAATTCTCATTCTCAGTATCAGACTTAATTTCTTCTCTCGTACGTCTGTCTTTTAGGTTCTTAGGAGACTATATATTATATTATTAGTTGATTCCCTAACAGATCTATAGTTTCTTAAATATTTAAAATTAATTTTCACTAGAAACGGGATATTTACCATGATTTTTGAGTTTTATATGTTCCCGATATTTCGGCACAGTTGCATGCGCCATGATCACGGGAGAACTGACTTAAGTCTTTGCGAGTAGATGTTATTGGCAGATATATGTTTCTTAAGTCAGTTCTCCCGTGATCATGGCGCATGCAACTGTGCCGTAATATCGGGAACATATAAAACTCAAAAATCATGGTAAATATCCCGTTTCTAGTGAAAATTATGTACATAACCATGATAGTTTCAAAAGTTATATTTAAAATTAATTGGTTTGGTGCTATGAGTCATCCCAGTCAACGAAGTTTCTTCTATTTTAGGGTTCCGTACCCAATGGGTCCAAGCGGAACCCTCTATTGTTCTCACTCATCCCTCTATTCGTTTGTCTGTCCCTCTGTCACAAGGTCACAAGGGTCTAGCGGCTAATCCGTTGAAGCTACAGCCGTCATATTTGCACTATTTAAGTATGTTACTGACCCAAAGCCAAATAATTTCGTGAAGGGGGCTCCCGTATAAGTAAGGGGGGAGTAAAAAAAACTGTCCTGCCCCAGCATGTGGGGTAGGTATAATTTTTTAAAGCTATTAATAAAGTAAAAAGTACTTAATTAAGTAAGACTGTATTTTTTTTATAAATTAATGGAGACAAAATCAAAGTCATGGGAGGCGGTAACAGACAATTTTTTTTCCTATTTGTTACCCAGTTTTTTTTACTTCCATTTGACCTAGAAACTAGCTCATTATGCATACCAATAAATAATAACATTAGATATGGAAAACTTGAAATATTTCGAGTTTTTTTTCGCACATTTAGTACGGAATTCTGGATGCGCGAGGTCCGACGTGCACTTGGCTAGTTTTTTCATCTTCATGTGGTCTTCAAAATACCCGTCAACCCAAACTATCTCTGCTTTTAGACTAGAGGTCCTATGGTAGCAAATCCTTACCTGTCGTTACAAACAACCTTCTTCAATTTCTTCCCTTCTTCCACCTCTTTCATCATGTCACTCCAATACGGCCCCCTCCGTGGTCTGCTACGAAGCGACTCTAGTTTCTTCAACTTTTCCGTATCGACTGGAGCTTTCTTGAACTCAGGGGGTCAAACCAAACTATCTCTGCTTTTAGACTAGAGGTCCTATGTAGCAAATCCTTACCTGTCGTTACAAACAACCTTCTTCAATTTCATCCCTTCTTCCACCTCTTTCATCATGTCACTCCAATCCGGCCTCCTCCGTGGTCTGCTACGAAGCGACTCTAGTTTCTTCAACTTTTCCGGATCGACTGGAGCTTTCTTGAACTCAGGGGGTCAAACCAAACTATCTCTGCTTTTAGACTAGAGGTCCTATGTAGCAAATCCTTACCTGTCGTTACAAACAACTTTCTTCAATTTCTTCCCTTCTTCCACCTCTTTCATCATGTCACTCCAATCCGGCCTCCTCCGTGGTCTGCTACGAAGCGACTCTAGTTTCTTCAACTTTTCCGGATCAACTGGTGCTTTCTTGAACTCAGGGGGTGGCGGCATTTTCGGGGGTAGTGGTGGCGGCATCGGTGGTGGTGTTGGTTTCAGTAAGCCTGGAAATTCAGTCAGTTTCTAGATAGGTATTTATATCACAAACAAATTACCTACATCAATAAAATAAAGACTAGAGCTAGATTGTAACTACGACACCTTGCGAACTTCGATCTCTCTACTCAATAGGTGACTTTTGGTGAATATTAATCCCTAGCAGTTGTTGAGTTGTTAGTGAATGATATTAGAGAACATAAACAGCCATGATAGATAGATTATGCTGGTTGGTCGTAACTTTGACTAATCCAGGGTAAACTTGTCATTAAGTTCTCAATTAGCCTTGAGTTTTTCTAGTCTAGTCGAAGGTGATCATTGTTTGAAGAGGTTACTAACAGACATTACAAACAACAACTACTGCTGGGCGAGGCGTACCCATAGAATAGGGGAGATTTTCCATAACCACCACGCTTGGCAGGCGTATTGTTGATCGCAGTATTAGTGCTAAGATGGATGCTGCTGCCCATCCCCTTGCGTAATCCCTTAGTCGCCTGTTACAACATCCATGGGAGGAGTTGTAGGAGTCCTAGGCCAAGACCACCAGGGTATCACGACCAGCATGGCCCCACAAAATCTAACCAAACCCGACTAGACCCAAAACAAGGCAATGACTTATCCTAAAGCGACAATCGAATCCGCAACCATTTTTTTCTGACCCTGGCTCTGACCTGACTTCTTTGTCTCTGCATTGTTTACCCAGAGAAGGCATATAAGCATTAAAGCTTTGATTTTTTCTAATTCACAGTATTAAGACTAGTAACTGCATTGACTAACCTTCGAAAGGGAATGGATTTTGCTCAGATTCTTCATCCATATTGACCATCACAAAATTCAGTCACAAGAAAAACACAGCTTTCTTGACACTTGGCACTGATAAATATATATATAAAATATATTTGGCTAAACTGCTAAATAAGTGAGAAAACAAAATCTAAAATGATTTTCAATGCACACTTGCTTCAACCGAAGCATGCGTTTGCACCTGAAACGCAGACACACGCGGAACTGCAGTACTATTTCGAACCACATTTAGACCAAAGCTAGACCGACGCACAGGAGATCAAAAGGTAACGACGTGCGCTATCCACTCGAGACGAATTTAGATTTGGACATGTTTGAATAGGCCTGCAATAAACTGATAGAAAGTAGAGTCAATTATCGTGAGCGAAATACTTCTATCTAATATAGTAGAACCGTCAACAGTAGAGATAACTTTTAAAGAATGTTAGTGAAAAAACAGTCAACAAAAATTATTTGAAGTTGTGTATGTTTTGAAGCTTCTGAAAATGGTCAGCTATGGGGATATAGAGAACGAACAGTTTCGATATCACAATCCATATTAATTGTCTCTGTAAATTATGTTCGATCTGTATATCCTAACGTGTGTTTTTCTAAACACTTAGAACACTCTTTAGAAGAAAGTGGTGAATACTAGAAGACCCTTCCTAAACTTGATAAGCGTGTTACTAACGATACATCTTCCAATTCTTATCTCTTTTATATCTCTCACGAGTGCCAATGCCAACATTGATATAATCGACACCGTTTGTCACCGTTTGTCGACGCGATACGCAATCCAGCTAATTATAAATCTATAGAAAGTGCTAGTGTGTCAATGTTGGACCACCAGACAAATAGAGCAATCTATTATTGATCATTTGAGTCATATAGAGCCGGTGAAAACAATAGATCTAGGAAGGATATAATAAGAATAAGTCCATCTTTGTTTACAATGAAATGTCAATGGTGCGAAGAACTTTGATATTGTAAAGACAAACAAAGGTCAGAGATTGACGTAAACCTTGTAATAAGTAGTAAGGAGAACAGCAACTCCAATTTCGATGACCTTAGTAGCAGAAGATATATATATACATCATCGAAACGGACGGTCTCGGTCAGTGTGACCCTGATAATATTTTCTTAAATTATTGTCACATGGAACTAGTTTTGATAATAAATCGTTTGCAGCGGTCTATAATATTCAAATTGTATTTAAAAAAACAATTTTTTTTTTTTTTTTTGAAATTTGTTTTTCTATACAAACTATCATAAAATTAGTGATCGTGACCATGTGTTGAGATCAAAATGACAAAGATGGCTATACATGGCCAGGCTACTATTATCCATCGACGAGTTCCTTTATCCACCTTCCATCTCCATCATGTTGTCACCATAATATTGTATTGTCATTGGCACTTGATAGGTATGCCAAATTTCAGCTCAATCGGATGTCGAGAAGTGGTTCTAATTCAACTTGCAAGATTTTACATAGTCAAACATACAAACATTGTAAGCGAAATAAAGCTTATAAAAATGTCTTCTTTATAAAGAAGTAACCTCCTTTATCTAGACTTCTTGCCGCAGACATTTTCTTAACCATCCAACATTACGTTAAGGTTGTTGCTTTCGCTCATGGCGCGGAATTCAAATATTTTCATGTTTTTTGCTCATAACAGCTCATCAACACTTCTTCAGATAGCTAAAAGTATGTTGCCGCAAATTATGTGACCTGACACACACGTTTTAATTTATAGTATAACGTAAATATCATTAGTTTGGCTATGAATGTGCTTGAAACAAAAAAACACTGTAAATATCGTAGAAGCACAATCGTAGCTAAACTAATGATATTTTTGAGATACTATAAATTAAAACTTGTGTGTTAGGTCACATAATTTGCGGCAACATAGTATTAACTATCTGAAGAAGTGTTGCTGAGCTGTAATGAGCAAAAAACACGAAAAAAAATGAATTTCGCGCCACGAGCGAAAGCAACCACCTTAACATTACTGAGTACATTCCTTGAATGGCTTCGCCAAACACTTGGATTGACTGCATTGATATTAAAGTAAGCACATAGCGCATGTAGCGCATGCAGTATACGTACTTCTCAAGCTCTCATTTTTGGTCAGGGTGTGGCCCTTCGGCATCTCGTTAGCCAGGGTCTTGTCTATGTTCTCCTTGACGCGCTCGTGCAGTGGGTCCCTCCATTTCTTCACAGGGCCGTCGAGTATATCTTTGGATAACGTCTTCTGCAGGGAAGGTTTTCTCGGTGGAAGCTGGAAATTTTAAAAGAACTTATGTAGCAAAAAGATTTGAACAGGTATATCAAGATTTTACTAACTGGCATCGTTCATTTGTCGTGTTCTTTCTTGGTCAATAAAAACGGTCTATAGTGAAAGATACAATAATAAAACTAAATAAAACCAATCCAGTAAATGTAAGACCACTCGTAGTGTATATTTCTGAAGTCGAGTCACATTTTTCACTTCATATCTAAAAAACATCACACAGGATATCCGAGGAAATTTTTGATGAAAGTTTCTAAGTACTATGATCCACTTACATGAGGAATTACTAGTTACCACACTGGTTCTTTTACCGTTGGTCAAAGCTTTTCATAACCCACATACCTACTTCAAGATGGTCTCTGACGTAACGCAGGGTGCAATGACTAGGAAAGAACCGGTGGAATTAGTAGTAGGTACCTAGTAGTAGTGCTATGAATGAGTTGGTCTAGATAGTGAGAGGAGAAGCTAAGCTACGCTACGCTAATTTTTAGAAGCAACTACATACATACATAGACACATGCCTTTTTCCCCGAAGGGGTAGGCAGAGCCTCAATGGGCCGCTTTTCACAGTGGGTTGCACCATCGTGGAATATAGACGTGACAAGTGGTGAGCTCATCGCCGCCATTCCTTCCCACGACTGACTCAACTAACGCTTTCTTCCAGTAATAACACATTCCATAATAAGCTAACAGCCTGGACAAATCTTATACGAACAAATCTTACTAACAAGCAACTACATAATCCTACTAATATTATAAATGCGAAAGTTTGTGTGTGTGTCAGTGTGTTTGTTACTTCTTCAAGCTGAAACGGCTGGAACGATTTGCATAAAATTTGGAATGGAGATAACTGGATTCCCAGAATAACACATAGACATATTTTTCCCGATATTCCCACGGGATCGAGACTTACGCGGGTGAAACCGCGGGGCGCTGCTAGTATACCATATAACATAACATACCATAACATAACATAACATAATCACGCCATATACATAGTCCTGATTCCACACTAGGATCCCCTGTGTCGTGGGTATAAGGAACTATGAGTACTGTCGCACTACAACATCCAGACACGGGACAAATATTTGCAGATCATATAAACATTTGTCCTGTAGCGGGAAAATAACCCGCAACCTCTCGATACTAGCTCGCCGCGCCATAAAGGCCGTCAAAATAAAATCCAAACAAAATGTTTACGAATCAATATTACTTCAATTTACCTTAGATGGTGGTTTTTCAAGGGGTGTAGGAGGTTTCGAAGCCATTTTGGGTTTTTCTTCTCCCTTTTCTGGTACTTCAGCCTTTTCGGTTTTCGCTGCCCTATCTTTAACTTCTTTTTTTTCCACTGGTTTAGTTGGTTCAGTTTTCTCAACTTTTTTTAGAATCGGCTTACTAGCTGGTTCGGTCTTCTCGACTGGTTTTAAAGCAGTTTTCTCAGTTGCTGTCTTTGCTGCTGGCTTATCATTTACCACTTTTGTTGTTGGCTTATCTTTACTGGATAACGTAGAAGTTTTGTTATTGTTGACTTTGTCGTTTACCGTGATATTAGCTTTTGGTGTACCATTTTTCTCTGATTTCTTATCTACAATAGTAACAGATTTTTCTTTGGCTTTATCATCGATAGTTCTTACACTTCTTAGGGCAGGTCTCTCTGGAGCTTTCTCTTCTGTCTGCACCTTTGGTCCGGTTCTAAGTCCTGGTTTTCCAAATCTTGGCCTTTCTTCAGCAGGCTTTGTAGCCTTCTCAGCTTGTCTGGCTGCTGGTTGATTTACTAGTTTGTCTTCAATAGGTTCAGACACACCATTTTCTGTTTTATCTGGCTTTATTGTTGACTGTTTTTTCAGGGCAGCTGCAACAGAAATTAAACGTTGCTAGCTAAATTTATTATGTTTTAGGGAATGTACCTACCTATCATTTTGTAATGAATTGGGTTACAAAAACATTAAATAAACCTAATTAACTTTGTTTTGTAACAAGCCTATTAATTTTGCTCTAGTAGCTACTTGGCATAATTAGAAGATTTTCGTATGCAATTTTGTATTAAATGTTTTAGGTATGACAATGTCTTCTCAGATGTTCTTATAGGTATCAGAGTTTATTCCAGTATAATTTATATTCAGATCTATTTTTATCAAGTTTCGTGTCTCTATTTCCACGCAGAGTTAGTTTTAAACGAGAAGAGATTAATTTAATTATAGAGTTCTGCATACAAAAAAAGATATGGATTCCGTAACAGAAAAAAATAAAATGCAGGAAGTTTAAAATGTAGTGCTGAAAACACAAAATTGATAGAGAAGCACGTGTTCCGGCCCCGACGACGCTGCAGTTTCGCGGCATTCATACGTAAATAAATATGGCCGCTGCCAAGATGGCCGACCTTCGCTATTTTAGCACGGTTGTGTCAAACTCCCTATAACATAGCCAAATGATGGTTTTTATAACCATCAAGCGTTTTTGTATTTTTTTTTTTTGTTAAATACGTTTGAATATATTCCAATACCTACATTGATGAGCCCTTTTAAAATACCTAGGACCCTTAACAGAAAACCTTTAAGAATTATCTAACCATAGGGTATTCATATTCACAGTTTATTTAAATAATAAACACAGCAAACCTTTACTTATGATAGGAAAAAACGTCAATATACTTTTTTGATGCACCTAAACACCTAAAGGAGTTTTTACTTCTCGAAGCTCAGATTAATCATAAAATCACTCGACAATCTATTTTTATACGTATACCTATTTATATTATGTATAAATGAATGTTTGTTTCTTTCTTTGTCTTTATTCCATCCACTTATGCCAATAGTGAAGCAACTTTGAGCAGTTGTTGTCGGCACACCCAGGAAGGTTTGTGAAAAAAAACCTGGTACTTACACCGGGACAAAGCGAACAAAGTCGCGAGCGGAACACTAGGACTCAAATCATTAAGAAGACCCTGTTTGTGAGTGTAGAAACAACAGCCCTATAGCAAAAATATCAATGTCTAGACGGGCATAAAAGCCAAGTTTCATTTTCGTTACATCTGTAGCGATCTCAAATCGCTGCAAAAACCCCATCTCCGTTTATTTTGTAAAAAGTCTGTCCTCTCTAAAAATACCCCGTATAGTCGGCGTCGGCGTCAGACGGATGCTCGAAATATCTACATCTAAAGGAGCAAACTGACACAGCTAGCATGACTCGCATAAAATACAAAATGCCATAGTTCTTTAGCAAGCTTTTGGCAAGAAAACCTTTTAGGACATAATTTCTAAGCTACACTAGGGGTGCATGTTGGGACCCGTTTTGTTTACTCTCCGTTTATCCACACCGATAACTATTTTAGTGTTTATTACCGATCGGAGTCATAAAATTGTTTAATGTTTACCTAATGCTATCATTTAAAAAGTAGAAAGGAATATCGAACACTGAGGGAACACTGTTCTTCTAGTTACGTCACAAAACTAATGTTCGTGTTTGACAAATAATAAATTGTTATGTTTTGTTATGTAGGTAGGTTATACGTTAACGCTACCACTTGGCTGCCATTGACTCGAAGTACTCAAAACATTTTTGAAGGTCAACATTTACATTCAACGTTTAGGAACACCTTATGTATGCTAAGTCGATCATTTTGATAAGGGTCAGACAAAAAGTTTTAATTTTTTACTCACCTAGATAAACATCTTATAAATCGACACAATATTTTGAACTAAACTAGTTTTTAGGTAGACGACACAATAAACAGAGTTATGAAGAAACGTTCACCAAACATACGCTACCGAAGGGCTGGACAAAATCCAACCAACTACGCACTAGGTCGATCAAAACCACACATTTACTGAGTGCACTTTACCAGAAATACACAATTTACAGCTTTGTAAACCAACGATTATTAAAGTCTGTAACGGTCCAAGAGTAAAGTTACGCACCGCGTTCGATTCCGAACTCCAGACTAAAAATCTTCGGTTACGGAGACTCAAATTCGAAGCTTGTGTCTCCTGCCAAAGTTTCAAGCAGGTGCTGACGTCACAACATCCACATTTGTGTATGTATATCAACACGCGTATACAAACCTACGAATACACAAATTATTCACGATGAAATATCGCTCTTAGCTGGAGTAGCGTCAGTGTAAAAGTTGGGACGGCCATTCTATTTTCGTCTGTGATAATTTCTAAACAAACGTAACACTTTGGTTTAGTTCGAAATGAATATTGTACCTATTAGTCACATTTATATTTAGAGCCAGGAGGGGGTAATATTTTTACTTTATTTCTTCATCTAGCAATGGTTTGCCTTTTTAAAGAATTTTAGAGTAAAAAGTAGCCACTTCTACAGCATTGTCTATGGCTTTGTTGAGTTCCTCCCTTGTGCAGGTGGTGGGACACAAGGAACAAGTGAGCAAGTGAGGCATGGACTGAATGGTAGCGGCACATTCAGTGCGGGAACAGTCTCGCATTCCCCAATTGCAGAGGTTTGTCTGCAGCGGCCAACTTGGGTATGGAGTCTGTTCATGGATTTCCAGACTAGCCAGGGGTAGGTGTTCATGCGGGGTTATAAAATCAGCCGGTGGTGGGTACGTCTCCTTCCATGCTTTGACTTTCATTGCAGCCGAGTGATCTGGAGCGGCTTTATTTTGTTTACTGTTGTTTTTTGTTTTTGTTTCCTATTTAAATAATTCCAGATTACAGATGTTGAAATAAGATTGGCATGGGGAACGAACGGTTTGCGCACTTATCCCACTTTCAAACCCAAAGGCTTCAACCAGACATATAAAACAGGCTAAGGACAGGAAACGGGTGCTTCAAATACTTCTGGGGTTGGAGACTCAGCTCTCTTCGAATATGGTGAAGATGTCCAAGATGTGACTCTGGTGAACCTATATCATCCAGTGTTGCACCATTTACTCGTACCTAGGATCTTGGAGTGACATCGTGGACCTAACTTTGACGCTATTAATTCTGCTCTCATGCATCATTTTAGAAACGATTAGAAGTCTACTGCTGGGCCTCTCCCATAGACCCACGACGAACGGTCTTGTGCCGCCTCCAGCGACAGACTTCCTGCGACCATTTCGATTTTTTTATTGCGATTTTTGATTCATTTATCTACTACCCATAAGACAAACTCTGCTTTGCTTGAGGCTAGATAATGTTGTGTGAACTGTCCAGCATTATTTATGATTATTTATTTATTTATTTATTACTTACTATTATAATTTATTCTGTGCCATTACTGTCATTGGTCAAGTGCGGAATTATCTTCTTTTTTCTAACTGCATGAATGACGTAACAAGCATAGGTCACGTCCACCTAGGACGCGCCCTATATGGCACTACACATCTACTTCAAGTTAGATTCACCAAGTCCCAAGTTTTTTTTAAATTTGGCCTATTATTGTCACACGATTAAGTAAATACACATCTGTAAAGAAAAGCTTGAAATAGTAAAAAATTATAGAACTTAAATTTGACTTTTTATATAGATATTATATAGATGTAAAGTTTGTTTGCGGATAAGTATAGATATTATATACTTAGATGTAAAATTTATTTGCGACTTTGTACGTAGCGGGTTATATCCGGAACCGCTGATCCGAAACCAAAAACTCTCTCACAAAGGGAAGCTACATTATCACGGTATGTTTAATTAAGGTGGGGTAATAACGCAAAATTACCATACTTAGATTTGATTTTTAACTAACTAAATCAAGTACAATATTCAAATTATATACATGCATGCATTGCATATACGGGTATGCATTATACGATATCCGAGGGGATCACTCTACCAGAAACACGATAGGACAATATTTTCACGATAGAAAAAAAAAACAATGTTACGTCTATTTTTTGCCTAGATTCGATTGTTTACATTATGGTGCACATTAATGGGTAAAAAATTCAATAAATAAAATCAATACTACAAAGCCGACGCGGTTTACTGTAGGGGTTTTGTAAAATTATCTATGTTTAACGAGATAAAATAGATCGCGGTGCGAGGTGTTTTTTTTTATGAAGATTTTTGCCTGATGCGGCTGAGCTCTCGTTATGTGTAGTTGAGCAGATTTTGATGGTATTTGGTGTGTGGATAGATGCTGTTGGCAGGATGGGAGGCAGAGGTACCTACTGCTTTTTATTCCAACACCTGCTGCAGGCAAAAGTCTTGTCCTCAGTTTTAATAGAAGTCTTTGCTACCGACCTACAATCATAATTTTCCTTACTGACGCTACATTTGTCAGCAACGGATATGACGTTTTCCGAACACACCATACTTTATTTTTCAAAAAATGAAAACAAACGAAAGTCAAAGTAGAACTAAATTAAACTTCATTCTTTTTATAAACAACTGTAAAACGTCACAAAATAAAATGCATGATCAGGTTTAACAGCATTAGTAGCACACTTGAGCATGAAAACCCTGAAAATGATTTGGTGACTTATCAATAATCACCACATACCAACAAGTGCAGTCAGGTGTCCCACACGTGCTTCCGTGAATTGCATTTCAGAATCCAAGGAACTGCCTTTAAATCTATGTTGTTAAGATCGATGTTTCTTTCAAAACGCATTGAACTGCTAATTTTGGGCTACCTTTTACCGCTATTAACCAGAAAGTTATGAATAATAACGCATACAAGGTGGTAGAACCTCCCTACGTGTCACATCACACATTCATGCACGCCCATTGAACGCCATGCATTCTGTACATGCCAATATCAACATCCAACGAAGGACGATTTGTACCTACGCGCAGGTATTTTACTGCCTCCAAATTTATTATGCAAGCCTCTCTGTCCTTAAAACTTGCAATGAAGGCCTCCAAAACATTTTACTTACTATCTAAAGGCTTGGTTGTACGATCCTCAACGTCCAACGAAGGCAATTTCAAAGACGCTGTACCCTCCAATAACTTGAGATTTCTCTGTGTCCAGGCTGGAGGGAAAGGAAAGCCCTACTAGAAGATATATATTGGGGAAATAAAATAAATAAGTAGGTATTTCTCACGTTTTACTGGTTTTAGTGAACCATCCAATGATCATAACAGTTTCTCCACCGGTTTCTGATCTATATGCCCTAGCATTACCTAACCAGGGTTTACTAGCGGTACCGCCGTGTGGTGGCCATATTATGGCGGTGAATGACGTCACAATATATACAGTGGTGGCCATATAATTAAGAACGCTGATATAAAGGGAAGATTTTTTCCAACTAAGATGCAAAACTAATTGTATGCATTTGTTTTTATTTCTCTCGGTATCGTAAAACATTTCCATATTACCACTGTATTCATTGATACACATGATTGGCTAAAAATCAATAGGCAAACATTTTACACTACTTTTAAACAAAGTATTCCTTATTACTGGCTGGTCACGTAATTAAGAACGCTAAGTAGTTTATACCTTTATTCAAATTTAAATAGAGAACACTCAGTCGATTTGTTACTGTTTGTATAATTTTGGCGCCATTACGTGCTGTAAAAGATTAAAGGTGATTGCTTCTTTAGAAAAAACAATGGGAAAAAATAAAAGTTGTGATAAATCTACAAGGGAAGTAATAATAAAACTTCGCCGGAAGAATTGGTCTTATAAAAAGATAGCCGACCATCTGCAATGTTCAAAAACGATGGTTTTCCACGCTGTAAAGCATTTTGCTACGTATCAAACTACTTCGAATGTTCCACGTGTACCTAAACAGAGAAAAACAACTCCTCGAGATGACCGAAACATCGTTCGTATGGCAAAACAAAATCCTTTTAAAGGGTCCAATGAGCTTAGAAAAGAATATTTTGGTGAAAACAACCCTTCAGCAATCTCAGCACGCACTATTCGAAGACGTTTGGTAAAAGAAAAATTGCACGGTAGGATAGCAAGAAAGGTACCCATGTTAAAACTTTGCCACAGGCAAGCCCGGCTTGCATTTGCGAGAAAGTATGAAAACTGGACTGTGCAACAGTGGAAAAATGAACTTTTTTCTGACGAGACGAAAATAAACAGAGTATGATCTGATGGAAAACGATATGTACGACGTCCCCCGAATACAGCATTCGACCCAAAGTACACGAAAGTTACATTAAAGCACGGTGGTGGAAATGTGAAAATTTGGGGTTGCTTTTCTGGACATGGTGTAGGACCTGTAAAGTTGATAGAAGGTAACATGGATCAGTTCCAATACAAAAATATACTGGAAGAAACAATGTTACCATACGCTGAAGACGTTCTACCGGTCATTTGGACATTCCAGCATGACAATGATCCAAAGCACACTGCACGCACCGTAAAGGAATTTCTTACAGCGCAATTAGTTTGTCTTAGACTGGCCTGCTAACAGTCCAGATCTAAACCCAATAGAGAATCTGTGGTTTGAAGTAAAGAAAAAGGTTTCAAATACAAAGTGTGGAAATTTAAGAGAGCTGTATGACGTTTTTTTAGAAGAATGGAACTCTATTTCTCTTGCGAAATGTCAAAAATTAATAGAGTCAATGCCTCGCCGGTGTAAAGCTGTAATTAAAAGCCGTGGATATGCTATTAACTATTAATTTTAGTTAAATATTTATTAAATTCCTTTTTATGTTTCCTGTGCTACATAATATTGTGATTTTTTAAATCTAAGTGTCATACAAAACAATTCCCGAGCAGTTAAATAAATCGTTCTTAATTATTTGTCCAGTTTCAGTACTATTTGAATGTGTTACTTTGATAAAATTAATAAAATGTGCAAAAAATAGTTAGCGATTTCATACATTATTCTTAAGTCAGGTTGCTCTATTAATGTGACTATTATATAACATAACTAGTTGCTTCTCAGAAGGTACACATCTCTGTGTATGATACGATTTAAATAAAAAACTTCTAGAACTTCAAATCGTTCTTAATTATATGACCACAACTGTATATAAAAAAACATAGTTAAAATTCACCGTTGAATCTGACCCTTCACATGACGATACTGCTGTGCTACCTTCAATAAGTCTGGGAAGCAAATAGACTACTTACGTTTTTAATGGCCTCACCTACTTCTGTCGTAGCAAGCTTCGGTGCTTCGAATCTGACCCGTCAATTACATGTCTAGCGCTTAACTGAGGCAGTCCCTGAGGTATGGGAGTGGTACGAGAGGGGTGTTTTCGGCTCACAAATTACATGAAATGGATCAGATGACATGTGACATAATGACGACAACGATGACAAAAACACCCCTCCCGTACCGCTCCCATACCTCAGGGACTGCCTCAGTTAAGTGCTAAACCTGTAGAAAAAATGTTTGGGAAACAAATATAGGTACTTACGTTTTAATGGCTTCACAGTGTAATCCTCTACTTCTATCGACGCGAGCTTAGGAAGAGCTGAAGTCTCCGCTGCTACTGGTTTGAGCTTCCGTTGGGTCCATGCCGGTGGGGTCTCCGTGTCCTTTTCTTTGACCCATGGCGGCCTAAAGCTCTCCCTTCGGGGAGCAGGGTCCTTGCTGACGTTACCAATCGGCATTGTGTTCTGTGGTCAAATGTATGTGTTGAAGTTTTGAGATGTTAACAATCTTGGGTTTGGCGCGAAATTAACATAGACTAACACACATGTTTAGATTGGTAGTGTTACATAAATATCACTAGTTTAGCTGCGAATGTCATTCAATGATTTTTATAAAGATTTTTTTGTTCATTGACATTCGAGCTAAAACTAATGATATTTATGAGACACTTCCAATCAAAATATGCGTCTTAGGTCACCTAGTTTCCGCAAAATCAGGTTTTGCTATCTCAAGATGTGTTGATGGGCTGTGATCAGCATATAACACAATACAATTTGAATTTCGTGCCACAAGCGAAGCGAGGCACGTGTTTCAAATGTGTGCATGTATGAAGGTAGGTATATAAGTTGTGTAGATCTGGTTTTAAGGTGATTTATTAACAGCTAGAACTGTTTGTTTGCCCAGGACAAGAATGAGATCGCGAATATGTAACGTGACAGTTATTGTACACTATTGTTGCAAAGAACACAATATCTCCAACTCTATTACAGAGAAAACACAGAAAATAGTTTGTTAGTAGTAGAGCTTTTTTGTGAAAGAGTTCGTCCGGGGAAGTACTACCTCTAGACCTATATCTGCCACAAAGCAGTAGTGCTCGCATTGCTGTATTCCGGTTTGAAGGGTATGGGTGCCGTTGAAATTACAGGCACATGAGATTTTTAATCTTTATGACTCAGTGTGTGGCGGGCGCAGTGCAATGCCACATAGGGTGCGTCCTAGGTGGACGTGACCTATGAGGCAATGTATTGTTTAAGGCAGAGGTTATGAGCCACCGGCCTGATCCGTAAATTAAAAACATTTTTTTTTTTTTTTATCTCTTTGTCATTCCTTTGTACCTATGGGCTAACTTTTGTAGTAGATAAGTTTATTTTAATTATTTCAAATGCGATGATACCAGTTTCTTTATTAGAATCAGAGACCTTTTATAAATCGTTGGTTAGAATACCTAAATGTTTCGTTATGAAAATAAAGTGAATAAAGCAAAATGCACTATAAAAATACTACTACTAGTTTCCCTGTAGGTTTGTAAGGGCCCCTCTGTAGCGTAATAGCCGTAATTTGTATTTATTTATTCAACTAGAACGGCACAGGCCAATTACACTAATGAATTTACATAGATATAAAAATTAACATAGGTAGGCAATCATATTAAATTAAAAATAAGAATTTAAAAAATATAAACAATGATTTGGTAAACATATTAAATTAAACCATAAGAATTTTAAAATATAACCAATTATTGGGTAATCATATTAAATAAAGATTAAAATAAAAAGCATGTCAAAGTTTTATCACAAAAAATTAGGTAAATCACATTCAAAAATAAAAACAGATGTCAAAAAGGTAAACAGAATTTCATGTCAACATTCAAGCACAAACAATCATACATTCTCCTCACAGAACGTCAAGCACTCAGACAGAATCACCTTCCATCCATCCACAAACACATCACAATCAGACTTTGCGTCCAGGAGAGCATTGAGCACACTGAGGGTTCGTGGAATGGGAGATTGAGCGCGCGCTACTGTTCTGCAAAAAGGCACCGATAATAATTTATGTCTCCTGCCGGCACAGTAATTATTAGGGACATACATACATACATACATACATACATTAGGGACATCTAGAGCATAGAGCAAATCTTCATTAAAACTTTTGCAAGTGATTAGGAAATCAAACGAAGAAAGCATTTCAGTTCATAATAACGCTCAAGGTCAGATGTACAGTAAAATAGTAATAAAATGCATTTTACAGGCATTTATTTAACTTGCAATGTATGTACCTATGTTTGTCCGGTGGAATCTTGTAAATGTTTGTCCAGGTGGAATCTTGCAACTGAATTTTAAAGCAGTTATCCTCAACCGATTGAGATGATATTTTGCATACCTGTCAAGTTCCGATGACAATGCAATATTATGGTGTCAGCGAGCTGATCTGATGATGGAGACGGAAGGTGGACAATGGAACTCCTCGAGGGATAATAGTAGACGGGCCGTGTTTAGGCTCATTTTGATAAAGCACACGTTTCATCATCAGCCTGTATCAGTCCACTGCTGGACATAGGCCTCTCCCAATGCTCGCCATTTAGACCGATTTCCAGCTCTTCCCATCCACTTTCTACCAGCCGCCTTACGCAGATCGTCGCTCCACCTAATCAGGGGGCGCCCCACACTACGTTTACCAAGACGTGGTCTCCATCTAGAACATCTGGTCCCAGCGGTTGTCGGTTCTTCGGCATATATGCCCAGCCCATTGCCATTTCAGCGTGCTAATTCTCTGAGCACACGGTTACGGTCACTAATTTGATAACAGCTTAATTATTATTAATGAAAAAACTTTGCCTTGCATCTGCCAGAAAGACAAAACATGAATACATGGCTTCCATTCATACTGATTAGATATTTTTAGAGTTTCGTTTCATTTCTCATAAGAGACGTACACTTGTTGCACGATTTTATATAAATATTGTTTCCGCTATCATAGTAATGCTTATATTTCGAGCAGATTCCATATCTCTTTAGTCATAGTCAAAATTATCTGCTTGTAGTACTGAAACTATAAACAGTTTTATCACAAAATATTGGCACTAACTCAGTAAGGACTTCCTACTATGAATCAGATGAATGATTGATTATATACGTTATTTACTAATTAGGTATATTATATGTATAATATTATTGCACACATCAGATAGTATATTATAGGCATATTTTAAGAACTAGGAAGTTAGTACATAAAGACATAAAATTAAATATTGAAGAGGATTCTCTTGTGTCATATCACATCCATCATCAGGTAGATAAGAAGTTACTGCAGGCGTAGAAATGCTCAACCTCAACCTGTAGGTAATTAACAAATTGCTCTTCTTTTCTTTATTTAGTGTTGCCAATTTATATCTTTAACACCTGTTGAATATATTTTCTTGCAAGATTTACCAAGGTTCATAAAATTGCACGGAGATAATAATTACATACGTACGAGTATCTTTAGAAATTCAGCAATCCGGGAACTATAGGTAAAATATGCCTAGAAATTCGTACTAACATGGTTAGGTATTAGAGCTATGCAAGGGAAAAAAGGTATTCGAACTATGGACAGACAAGGGGTGAGTTTCTACTTTTTTCGTTCAAACCAGGAAACAAATTGTTTTCAAGAATTGGTTTAGGAGAGATACCTATGCATACTTTGATTCAATAATCTCATGTATGGGGTAGCCTACCCGGGTAGGTAGATATGCATTTAATATGTTTCCAGACAAAATTAGATTATAGAGATGATCCTATCATTACGTCCTTTGTATAGCCATTCCGCGCTCTGCAAATAGAAAAGCTTTGACATCTTACGTTAAATTCTTCGTGTTTAGTGAGCAGTGTTTCTAAAAATCACCGGTAGGTAGGTACGCACTTTGTTTTCTCACACCGTTTACACTGAACTCATATTTTTATCTGCAAATTCTCGTAAAAGCTAGAGCAACGCGCTGAAGCGAGCTTCAGTCAAGACTAACATCGGAATTTCATTTGAACAATCCGCTGGAACTTTATAAATAGGTGCGCCGACGACGCGTGTACGAAAATTTCAGGAGTTAGATGATTGGGTGATAACATTAGGTCGGCTCTTCTATATCATGCAAATGTATGACGTTTACGATTGATGTATTGAATGTCTAGTCTCCGGCGATTTATCATGATTTGATCTTGTTTTCTATGATTCGATGGTTATGGTTATACTATTATAAAAAAAACGTGCTCAAAGCTTTAAAAAAACCCATATCGCTTTAATTGTGCTTATAAAATTTGAAGAGTTCCCTCGATTTCTCCAGAATCCCATCATCAGAGCCTGACCTGATGACCATAGGACCACCTGGAAAGTATACCCTTTCAAACAAAAAAAGAATTTTCCAAATTGGTCCAGGCGTCTTGGAGTAACCGTGGAACCTACGAATTGAGAACCTCCTCCTTTTTTGACGTCGGTTATTGAGTTATTATAAAGAGCCCACTTGCACCAAGCAGGGTAGCATTTAGATTCATTTCAATACAGGTAGTAGCAAGACGGGCAAAAAAAAACAATTGTTCTAATGAGGCGCTCGGTAGTACCTAAGACGGGTAAAAAAATAACCCATATTGCTGCGTAGTACTATTGGTAGTACATACATACATATATACATAAACTCACGCCTGTTCCCCGGAGTGGTAGGCAGAGACCACGAATTTCCACTTGCTACGATCCTGACACACCTCTTTTGCTTCATTCACTCTCATCACATTCTTCATACATGCTCGTCGGTTAAGGGTACTCTTGACCTGGCCTTTTTTCAGAACGTCTCTGATCTGGTCTGAATACGTTCGCCGAGGTCTTCCCCTTCCCACTGTCCCATTCACGCTCGTCTTATATGTATCCTTTCTAAATGCCCAAACCATCTAAGCATACCTTTCTCAATCCTAGTCACTACATCTAACTATTGGTAGTAACACGGATAATAAAGTAAATCAAAAATGGTACCGTACCTATACATTATAAATGCAATTCGTAATACTATTCGTTGTAAAGCTAATGCCAAACCAACGCGTTCCGCGTCCGCGGTGGCGTGCACGGTGGCGATCCATTGTCTTATCATTGATCGCCACCATGCACGCCCCTGAGGACGCGGGCTGAACGCGTTGGTTTGGCCTTAGTTTAAGGGGCTAGTCCTTGAAAATGACACTTCGAATTTTGACACTATTCCATTATCTGTGACCTCCACCTTGCGGTGGGATTTGAAACTAATTAGGTAAACAAATCTCTCAACCGTACAATTGTGTAGAAAACGCATTACTTGTTTTGTCAATAACATCATTGAATTTTTGTACTGTACGTAATCAGAAAAATGTAAAAATAAAATAAATGTACCTATACTACCTATACAATCGTTGCTTGACTGACTGACTCGGTCACTGACTATCAACGCGAAGTCTAAACACTAGGTCATAGAGACCTGAAATTCACATAGGTACATTTCTTTTGTGGTACAGCGGTGCTCTAAGCAAGGAATTTCCGAAATACACACCCTAAAGTGGTGCAGCGGGATGTTGAAGTTTGAATAGCAAAAACTACACGCGGGCGAAGTCCCAGGCGTTCCACTACTGGATACTTGAGGAATCTCTGTGCACATATTGTGGTTTACATATTATGCTGTGTCAGGTTTCGTTATATTTTATAACAGTTTTATTCGTTTTATTTTACCCCAAATAGACAAAGTGGTCAACAACTTCAATAACTGTACCAATATGGGTGCAAAGTTAGTATTTCAAAACCATCATAACCGAATCGCAAATGAACATGGTCAAGAAACGAACAAACCCACAAAAACAACCAAAAAATACAGAACCACAAAAAAACAAAATTAAATCAAAAACACCCTAAAAACTCTCACAACCTAAGAAGGTTTGTACCTCTAAAAAACCCCTTCCAATTCCTAAAAACATAGGGTTTAGCCTATTCTACCTCCCTAGAGTTCATACAAGTCTTAAACTTTAAGAAACAATTAAAACCTCGTACAAACCCATACAACCCAATTTAAACCGGTATTGAACGACGGACCTTGCTCAGGAAAATATCTTGGGAATCGGGATTTTTCCCAGTAAGGCCCAAATTAGATCGTTTTCTCCGCCTCAAAACTCACTATTCTGCCAAACTTACTGCTGATGTTTTTTTCCATATGAACTTTCATCCACTAACATACCTACCTTGTTTGTTTATATTAATTTGAATGTGTATGTGCGCCTACTTTTTGTCGATTGTACCTATTCAACCTTTGGAGGTTTTTAAGGTACAATATTATAATTAAATGTGTAAAATATATTGAGTATGAAATACATAAAAATAAAAAAACCTACACGTTTAGGGCTGTTTAAAAAAACGCTCATGCAGTGATTTTATTGTTTAAAACTATTAATTTAATCCTATTTCGTCAAAATACATAGTAACAGTTTTTCGAGTTATTTTGTACAGAAAGACGGATAAAGAAACAAATAAATTATATAGGTACCTACAAACTATGTTGGAAGAAATACACGTAATTGAAACATACTGACCACCTACAAAAAAAAACGGCGCGGCGAGGACGTTGCATTTGACATGCCTAGTAAGATAATTTTCAAACATTTATCGTCTTCTAAATTCTAATTTCCAGTACTACCACAGCATAAATAATAGTACCTACTTCTTGAAACATGCCATGAATTTGTTTGGCGTCTTTATGAAAGGATTATAGGAAATTCAAACCATAAAATCAATGGTGTTGACGACCTCTGTGGCGCGGCGGGCGAAGGTTGGCCTGCGACGCAGGAGGTTGCGGGTTCGATTCCCGCCTCGGAACAAATATTTGTGCGATCGCATATATGTGTTCAGGGTGTTCTGGGTATTTTCTATGTTTAATAAAAAATATCTATCTATGTATTATATTGTACTAAATATATCAATTATCTAGTACCCATAACACAAGCTCTGCTTAGCTTGGGGCTAGATAAAGTTGTGTGAAATGTCCATTACTATTATCATTACTATTATTTATTATTAATTGGGGTCATAAAGTTTGGATGTATTGTTTGTTATTCTATTAAAATTTAAAATTAAAGCGGGCTCCCATACAAGAAAAGTGATTTTAACAAACGCGGTATCCCTTGGTCCGTAATAGGTAGACACAAAAAAAAATACAAAAAGTGTGTTATAAGTAGGTATGTACCTAGGGGAAAACAAACATGTTTATATTTACTTGCCTTATTTTTATTAATCATCATCATCAGCCCAGCTGGAAATAGAACATGTCCATAGAATGGCACGACAACTGGTCTTGAGCCGCGTCCGTCCACAGACTTCCCGCGACCTTTATAATGTTTGGTACATCGGAAGTTCCCCTCCTACACTGCGTCGTCCGGTTGTTGGTCGCCACTCGAGGACTTTATTTCAGTCATCTTAATTAGTGCGTGTTGCCAGAGATGACTTACGTGACTGAGACGTGATCGCTAACTATCACACACACAAAAGCTCAAAGTATCACATCGGGTTATGCATGGAGAGAGCTATGCTATTACCATCAGTGTACAAATACGTAGTCTGCGACAACCGTAACTACAAGAAGTATTGTTACGAGATATTCGCGCCTAAAGTTTTTTATCTTAAATTAGTGATCAGTCAGTGATTTTGTAAATATTTATCTGTTATGATTTTGATCTGTACGATCGCTACGATCATTCCCTTTAAAACAGTGTTTATTATATCGTGATAACATTAATGATTTTTTATTAATTAGTAAATAATAGTTGTCTAGTGCAACATTATTTTAGAACGTGCTTAACCTAAGCATGTGCGCCGTATGTAACATAGTTACTGTTCGCATGTCTAGAGATTTTGTTACGGTGTTCAGCAAACGGATTATGCTCAAGCTTTACCAATCTTATGTGCGGTAACATAGCTACTAACTCAGTTATACACCTAATTAAGCTGGGAGAAAAATAAAATAACTGTAAGTAAGACCACAGAATAAATAACAGAAAAGAACAGAAGGCTCACATCGTGAAAAAAAAATTACGAACCTTGCTGGGACGCAACAAAGTGCATTTCAGTTTGCATAAGTGCTTAGTGCCTAGCGGGATATTCACCTAAACATTCCCGCATTCTTCTGATGTTTGAATCTTTTTATTTGTGTATGCATTTTATTGTATATTTTTTTTTTTTAATAATTTTATACCTTTTAATATTCTTTGTATTTTTGAATTTTAAACACAAATTAAATTAAAATTAAATGACTATTCCAAGTATATTCGGTACAAATTTAATCTGCGTAATGTTTTTTTTTCGAATAAAATTAAAAAACATTTAAACTTTTGTTTTCTTGACAAAATCCGAATAAATTTATGGACATAATACTTGTTATTGACTTTGTACGGTGAGGCGTGACGCGTCGAAATAATAACTTGGTAACTTTCTATGGCGCATGCACTATTAAATTGTTTTGACCAAATGTTCCCATTTTTAGGGTTCCGTAGTCAAAGACAAGGAACCCTTATGGATTCGTCATGTCTGTCTCTCTGTCCGTGTATGTCACAGCCTTTTTTTTCCAAAACTATAAGAGCTATACTGTTGAAACTTAATAGGTAGATGTATTCTGTAAACCGCATTAAGATTTTTACACAAAAATTGAAATGAAACAATTATTTTTGGGGTTCCCCATACTTAGAACTGAAAACCAAATTTAAAAAAAAAACATAAAACCCATACGTGTGGGGTTCTATGGATAGGTCTTTAAAAATTATATTGAGGTTTCTGATATAATTTTTTTCTAAACTGAATAGTTTGCGCGAGAGACACTTCCAAAGTGGTAAAAAGTGTGTCCCCCATAACTTCTAAAATAAGAGAATTAAAAACTAAAAAAAAAATATGATTACCATGTAAACTTCCAACAAAAATTGGTTTGAACGAGATCTAGTAAGTTTTTTTTTTAATACGTCATAAATCGTAATCCATCCAAGAACTTTTATATTATGTTACTTGCTGCTACGGAACCTTTCATTGGCGAGTCCAACTCGCACTTGGCCGCTTTTTTTTAATGGTTATTTTTGGAAATTGTTAATTGGTACCTTATTTTTGCGTAGATTCAATCTTTATCGAATACTGACTATCCAAGTTTTTTTTGTAGTGTATTTGGAATAGTGGTGTATACCTTATTTTATACCAGTCAGTTAAATCATTCTAACGGCGAAGTTATAATTTGGTAAATGTTGCTAGAAGTATCTCCTATTTTCTGGTATAAATGGCACTAATTTGCTTATGATTTCTTCGTTTATTTCTGCAGTTATACCTCTTGCCATAAAATTAGGCATAGCTTCTAGAAAACAAAGAGTTGAAAAAAAATTGTTTGTGGTAAATCCATTGTGATTTTAACTTAACACCGAGACTAGTTTTATATTTTGGGGTTCAATCCCCCTATCTACTTTAACAGTATAATCTCTCTCAGGTACGTTTGATGTAAAAAAAACTGGAGCATGTTTGTGATGCGTGATCTCGATAATTATAAAAATCCCGTGTTTCTAGAACCTTTACATAGGTATTGTTTGAATTGACACAATTTATAAAATCCTGAAAATCATAGATTTGATTTGCTGATTTTGTTTTCATAGCAAGTTTCACTTGATGGTGAAATTAATTTGTAGACATGAAGCTATTGAACATTTGATAGTTAATGAGCAAGTGCTAGCCATATTGCTGTTGATACTATTAACAAATAATAACATGAAAACCCAGTTTTTGAACCAAAAGTTGTTGTTGTGAATTGTGATATCTAACCACAGAAATACATGCTTATATGCTTAAATAGTTAAGTCCCTGGGAAGATAAAGTTTTTTGGATACGTGTTCTTATCAGTAGTGTGATACACACGGGTTGTGTATATCATGACGTTATTTTATAACTTCTTTAATAATTTTATTAGGTATTTCATATGATCTGAGCTTATTTTGTAGGCAACCAATTGCTGTTTTTCAGAATCCCCATCAGTCTTGTTAGGCCAGTCACCGTAGACACAAAAATCGTGTTAGGTCGCAAAAAGTTGCAGGGTTCTGTTTTTTTGGGATGTTGTTAGGATAAATACCAATTGTATAAAACCAAGTTTGCAACTTCGATAGAGCTGTGCAATCTTTGCAATTTTTTGCGACCTTAAATTTTTTAGATGACTGGGCCTATGTGTCATTTGTAGATTAATATTTGTAAGGAGAAAGGTTATACACACCTCAGTTTGTTCAAAATTACTAGGTTTAATTAAGTAGTTGGAAGAGACTTTTCTTCTGGGTACTTCTTTACTTTGTACTAGCTATTTTGCATTTTCTAAAGCTTTCACATGCGTACTTATCGTCGCGAGTATCGCCTTTGCATAACTCGCCACACACGACCTACCCACTTCAGCTTTGGTGAGTCACCGTTTGTTGAGCTCCCACTGACTGACTAGCACCAATCCCCCACTTTTATCTTAGCGAATGACGGAACATTCAGATGGCTCACCTGATCTTGAGTGGTAACGTCTGCCTTTAACAATGCATTACCTCATATGTCACGTCCACCCCTTGTGGCATTGCACTGCGTCTACCGGCAACTATACCTTTCATACTGGAACACAGTAATGCAAGCACTACTGCTTTGCGGCAGAAATAGTACTGGTAGTAGTGGTGGTTGGTAGTACTTTCCCGAACGAACTCTTTCACAAAAAACAACTCTACTAAGTACTACTAAAAACTTACACATACTTCGCCCTCCTCAAAACCAATAGTAGTACTACGCAAAACAGCCGTAAATATATTATACCTACGATTGAAATGTCTACGATTACTGTTTCGTACAGTTTTCGTTTACTTAGCAAGACGATGGCACAGAATAAATAATAGAACAAGTACAGAAGGCTCACTTCACGAACAAATTTATATAAATAGCGACTCTTGCTGGGATGCAAGAAAGTGCAATTCAGCTTGCATTAGTGCTCAATGCCTATCGTGATTTTTACCTTAACATTTCCTCTCTCTTCTAACGCGTAACTGCGTCGCTATCTGGCGCGGAGTGACGTTGCTCGTAAGGGTTGACGACTAGTCACTTACGATAACATAGTTATCGAATGGCAAAGGTACGTTAGTTTGTACCTTGTCAATGAAACTAAATATCTCTTTTAGGTGTAGGTAGTGACAAGGTACATACTAACGTACCTATGCCATTAGATAATTATTTTATGGAATGACATACGACGCTAACAAAATAGTCCAAGAGCCAACATCCAATATTCATAATATCGGTTCCCAACTACAGGTTTAGCGTTTAGCTAAGTAGCCTCCTGAGGTATGGGAGCGGCACGGGAGAGTGGTGATTTTCTTATGTCAAATGTCGTGAGACGTCACGTGACGTCAGTCGGGCGGCGATCTCGCTGCCGTCAATACATGTTATTTGGACCGGCCGCTTTAGACAAGACGCACACGAGATTAGCAACTGAAGATGGATCCTCAGATTAGAGCTCAAACTAAAGATGTTGTTTATAATGTATATAATTTTTTCAAGGTTAGTAAATCTGATCCAAATTCTGCCGAGCATGAAAACGATATAAATCTACACAGTATAATCACACAATATAATCTATAGTTATGAAAAAGAGGGATTTGTTAAAATTAATAAAACGAAATAAACCAGAAAAACAATTTAAAATTGATGCCATATTAAAAGAAAATGGTCATACAGTACTTTATTTGCCACCGTACCATCCGGATTTAAACCCAATCGAATTAGTATGGGGAGATATCAAGGGCGAGCTGGCACGAAAACATATTAACTCAAATTTAACTGAGAAAAAGCGAGCACTAGAAGAGTTATTTGCTAATTTTTCATTTGAGAAATGGCAAAACTGTGACGGTCATGTAAAGAAAGTTGAGGAAGAGTATTCGATATAATGGATCAATTTATAATAAGATTACGAGATGAAGACTCAGATAACGAAAGTGATTCCAGTCATACTGACAGTGATTCGAGTAGCGATATGGACATAAGCTAATAAATTGAAAGTTCAGTTGAAAATATTGATATTAGTATTAAATATAATAATTATTTGAACAAGTATATTATTCACTTTTGCAATGACTTAGGTACTTATTTGTATATAGCGTAAGATCTATCTTCACTAATTTTCATCACGTGTGTAGCCCGACAGTTCTTTACGTCACATGTCACCCCTCCCGTGCCGCTCCCATTCCTCACGAGGCTACTGAGTTAAGCGCTAGGCATGTACCTATCTTGATTAGCTCAAACTATATATATAATACCTACCTATAGTTGATATTTAACTGATTGACTATCGTATTATAGTGTAGTAGAAGCTGGCCGGGTGATTTGTACTTTTGTAATTGGGCAAATAAAAAAAAGCGGCCAAGTGCGAGTCGAACTCGCCCATGAAGGGTTCTGTAGCAGCAAGTAACATAATATAAAAGTTCTTGGATGGTTTACGATTTATGACGTATAAAAAAAACTGCTAACTAGATCTTGTTCAAACCAATTATCGGTGGAAGTTTACATGTACATCTTTTTTTTGTTATATCATTCTCTTATTTAAGATGTTAAGGGGTGGGGGGACACATTTTACCACTTTGGAACTGTCTCTCGCGCAAACTATTCAGTTTAGTTTTTTTTATATTAGAAACCTCAAAATAATTTTTGACGACCTATCTATAGATAACCCACACGTATGGGTTTGATGACAAAAACTATTGAGTTTCAGTTCTAAGTATGGGGAATCCCAAAAATGTATTGTTTTTTTTTCTATTTTTGTTCTTGTAAGTACTATCTAACTACATAAATAAATCCGGAGACATACAATTTAAGGATAGGTAGCAAAAGTCTACATTTGTTAGGTAGGTGTACCTAATTACCTATAATGTAGACGTGCATTTCTACACCTTTCGATGTCCCTTGGAAAAACGTGAGGTTCGGATCCTTGTTATAATTCAGGCGGCCGAATGCGATGCAATATGCATTTATCTTCATTTAAGCATAAAATAAATAATAGTAGAAGACTTTAGTTGACGGACGACGTGACGCGGCGCTTGAGTGAGTTTACCGAACTAACTTCACGTGCGATCCGGCTGGCGCGCGGCAGCCCTCTGAATGGATGGATTGACTCGTCTAGATGAGTCCGCCGGGTACTATAATATCAACACTAGTCTTAAGCACCATATATGTTATGTATGACGTTACTATTATTATGTGTAGTATTTAGTCTAACATAATAAAAAAAATAGTTCAGATATCCACCGTATAATATGTTACGGTGATTATATTTAGGATACATTTTTGATGCATGATCAAGCTCATACAAACACGTCAACCTCATACCTCATACCTAACTTACAATAAACATTATATTGATCAACTGGATTATCTATGCGAAACTAGTATGTCATAGATAACCCAGACAATATAGTTGTACTACAAATAATATTACGCGTCCGAATCAAGTCGCGGGTTACAGTACCTATACCTAGCTAGTATCTATTTTATATTATAATCGTCCAAAGTTAGTAGGTACTTACCCAAAATCAGAATTCGTTTATTTTTGCTATACGTTTTTAAATTCCGACGGGAAACGAAAATATTCGTGAAGAGAAAATATGTACAAAATGTGTGGCTTCATTTCACCGAGGACTTATCGAGGACTATACTAAGTTCCATTGGTCTAGTTGTTACTATGTTGACAGAGTTATTTATAAATGTATTGTACGGAACCCTCTACACGCGAGTCCGACTCGCACTTGACCAGTTTATTTATCTTTGGCCTCCAATAAAGCATGGACTTTAATGGAGATTTTTTTAATAGCAGCATTTTATCATCAAAGTAACTATCTATGTAATATATTGTATTAAGTTTATCAGTTATCTAGTACCCATAAAACAAGCTCTGCTTAGCTTGGGGCTAGATAATGTTGTGTGAACTGTACAGCATTATTTATTTATTTATTGTTTCGATACCAAATTGAAGTACCAGTATTATTATTAGTAACAAACAGCCAAACATAGATAAAAATTGAATGATAGTACCTATAAATAAAAAATAAAAAAAACATACCCTTCCTCACTAGTAAGTCGGGAAATAAGCAAGTATAAAGAGCTTGGTATATTCTGAGGAAAATCGCTAAGCGAAACTCTTTTGGTCACAAATCACAATATAAACTCCTTCGTGAGTATACTACCTGCAATGTTCTAAGTAGAGATCCACCAACTTATCTGTAGAATGAAATGTATGTAGATGATAGAAAACTACATACATTTCATTCTACTGATAAGTTGGTGGATCTGTAGAATTGGTTTGTGTTCACGACTGTATGATTGAACTGTCAAACCATGTCCGTCCCGTTAATTTTCACAAACCTCAAATAAATAGGTATTTGGATGGGTTTCCTATTACCCGAATTACAATTATAACAACGAAAACCAACAATTTTCAGTAAAATAATACAAGTTTTTGTAATGATATATCGAAGTATCCGGTTGTCCGTTTTCACCTGTGAATAAAAAAGTGAACGAGGGCCTTCCTTCCAGCGCCGTGGATAACCACGGAATGACAGAAAATGGCGTAGAAATCGTGTAGATACGGCGAATTGAAAATGTTTTCGTGTTTTTACACATCTTTTGTATGAAAAGATCAAAAACCCCAACTTACTTTTAAAACCAAGTGTATAGAAATGATACTAAAGTGTTTTATTTCTCAGAAATAGCTGTAATTCCGTAGATTTTAGCTCATATGTAGATGCTCTATTTTGATCAATTTTGTGAAAATGGGTAGGTAGTTTTTCAATTTACACAAAATCTAAAAAGAATTTTAGAAAACCCCTACTTAGTTTTATTCAGCCTGAAGTGTTCTTTCTTCTGATCTAAATATTGTTAGGAATAAAGCTAAATTCGGGAAGTTCTTGGCTTTTCAAAACACCACTTTTCAAGGATTTTCAAGTTTGCTAAGGTTTTTTTAATATTACCTAATTTGCGTCCCACGGCTTGTGCATTTGCCTCTTTCAAGTTTTTTGTGTTTTCAATAACATTTTATTGTATTTTTAATATCATTTGCAACGTAACACTCCTTCCAAGTCGTCAAAGTCACAGTCAAATCATGTTTTAGTAAAACGGTGGCCGTTTTACATGAGACTTTCCTCTTTATGTCTCAGGATGACGGGTGAAGTGCAATGCTACATAGGGCGCGTACTTGGTGGACGTGACCTGTGAGATAATGCACTGTCATAGGCTGAGGGTACTAATAGGCCATTTGCTTGTTCCGTCATATAAAGTTGTATAAAAAAAGTATAGTTTGGCCTGATGTTGGTATTTATATCGTGAGAACCAATTTTTTCTCGAAATAAATTGTCTTAAAAAATTTAATTTTACTTATTTAACAGCTCTTAAATATTCATGCTTAGTCTAATACTTTGCTTACAGCAAAGAACGGTTTAAAAAAAAAAAAAAACTGTATAAGACTGTGACTATCTAGTGATTTATCTGAATATATTACATACATACATACATAGACACACGCCTTTTCCCCGAAGGGGTAGGCAGAGCCTCATCAATGGTCCTCTTTTCACAGTGGGTTGCACCATCGTGGAATATAGACTTTACAAGTGGTGAGCCCATCGCCGCCATTGCGTCCCCACGACTGACTACGCTTGCTTCCAGTAATAAACCATTCCATAATAAGCTAGCAGCCAGGACAAATCTTATACCAACGAATCTTATCAACAAGTCCGGGTAGATAATGTGTTATTAATAGCAATGTAAGAAAACTTGTGGTAAACTAATAGAATGGTGTGTGTGAGGTGCTGGGTGTGTTTGAGTGGGTGTGAATATGGGGGTGTGTTTGTGTGGGTGTATTATATGCAAACTATGCATTATCACAATCTACACTCTGTTCTTGTTGGTAGATACTAAATTGGTAGAGTCCCTCAGAGAAATAATAGTAGGTACCTATCCTAACTATTTAAATAATCTATGATGACCTACATCTAGGGCAGGAGTTCCCCTTCTGGCGTAGCGAGATAGATCTATTATTTCATAAGAATTATTTTTAAAAAGGGTAATTTCTTGGAAAACTTAATTTTTATACTAATTGGAATGACGGATCAAGCAGATGGCCCACCTGATGTTAAGTGGTATCCTCTGCCTATGAATAAATAAATAAATAAATAATTCTGGACAGTTCACACAACATTATCTAGCCCCAAGCTAAGCAGAGCTTGTGTTATGGGTACTAGATAACTGATATACTTAATACAATATATAACATAGATAGATATTTTTATTATACATAGAAAATACCCAGAACACCCTGAACAAATATCTGCGATCGCACAAATATTTGTTCCGAGGCGGGAATCGAACCCGCAACCTCCTGCGTTGCAGGCCAAGCTTCGCCCACCGCGCCACAGACGCCGTCAAAAATAGTGCATTACCTCAGGTCACGTCCACCTAGGACGCGCCCTATGTGGCATTCCACTGCGCCCGCCACCCTGAGACATAAAGATGAAAATACTGCAGTAGGTAATACTGTCATTTTTGAATCATTAACCCACACTTATCGAAAAATAGCTCGTTCCATGGTCGAATCAAGGTATCGCAGAGACGAAGATGCGGGTTCGTATCGAAGCAACCGGATTACGAGGGTTTTCGCGAATATATTGTGCAGTGGGAAAACATAACGGACTTCACTTTGTGACTTTCACGCTCAATTTGTCGGTTACTTCCCGTCTGTTTGCGTACCGTGGGCTCTGTAAGAAAATCACACTGCGCGCGCCGGCACCCTGATGGATAAAGATGAGAGTATCGTGCCTGTAATTTTGTGATTTGTGTACCTACTGGCACGCATACCCTTCAAACCGGAACACAGCAATGCGAGCACTACTGCTTTGCGGCACAGGTAGGTATGGTGGTAGTACTTCCCCGGACGAACTCTCTAGTACTTTTCTATATACTATCACAAAGCTCTACTACTACTGAATGATCCGTACGATTGACCGTCGACTTTCATGAATGGAGAGTTCTGGCCGAAAGGTGTCAAGTTCAGGAGGTTCTTCGGACGCTTGACACGAGACACCGGGCAGTTGCGTTATACGTCGCCGTCTACACGTGTGCATTAAAGTCTAAAAGTGTTTTTTATGTGTAAGTTAGTTTTTAAGGTATTTATGTTGCTATTGCCTTATTGTTTAGGTATTTGTACATTTTTCAATAAGCCTGAAATAAAGATATTTGATATTTGAAATAAAGAAAGAACGAATGAAAAACATTTATTTGTGGCAACAAATGCAGATAGAGATCCACCAATTTTTCTGTAGAACCATTTACCTACATTTTTCTATCACATACATTTCATTCTACAGATATGTTGGTGGATCTCTCGGTACGATGTATAAAGAAATCACACAGAAACAAAGCCTACGATGATACCCACCTACCTACTGTCAGAACTACCAACAATCTGTGTTCCAGGCGCCAAGCATCCGGCGCGCCTGTGTGACGCAAGCTTCCCGGCGCTCCCAGATCTTAGAACATTCTGTTCAGGGCTACGGAGCGTGTAATTGCAGGCCTTGTTCTTCCTCGTGTCTTGTGTCATGATCATTGTTTATGATGCTATCTAACACTAGGTAGGTGCAGCGATGACAGGGCAGGCCGCAGGGTCGCATGCGCGGCCCTGCAACCCGCAACTTATGTTGCAATGTTGATTGCTCTCGCTCCTAAAATCACTTTTCAAAGTTCTTTATTGCAACAAAATGTTAAAACAATTACAATATATTACAATATGTTACAAAGTCGGTCTTACCGATGAAACGATTTTTTCCAGGTGACCTGACTATCCTAAGGCAAGACAGCTTACGATTTTGAGCACAGTGCTTGGGTGCATGCATCAGACATTCACCGTCCCCCGCCAAATAAATACTAGGCATGTAAGATACAGTTCAAAACGTAATAATAGAATAGAATAGAATATTCTTTATTGCACAAAACAAACAATGTAGTACATAGGCGAACTTAATGCTAAGAAGCATATATACAATACATATAGCAATAATACATATATTAAAATATGAATAACGAATGTAGGTTACTTTATATTAATTGTAGGTAAGTAATATGCAGTTATGTGACTTTAGTTTGGGTGTGTGTATATATATATATGTGTGTATGTGTGTGTGTGTAGTAGACCTCGGAGCACAGTTACGGAACTTAGTTTACATCCAAACAATCTTATGTTTTTTATTAGTGAAAAAGTTATCTCTGTTTTAAAAACAAACTTTAAAAAACCTCACGAGGTATGCACAGTTGTACAAATCGTAAAAGTAATATTCTACTACAAAGAAACACCCATTAAACCGATAGCCTTCATGAGGATTTTAAAGTCGGGCAGGTAACTACTTGCATAATCTATATTTTGAAAACATATTGACCGAATTTACTAATATTCGAAATTCTTGTTTAGTATCGAGTGCCGAATGATTCTGCAAAATATTATCAAAATCGGCCGTTACATGGCGCCACATCAAGCTTCCCCTTTTTAGGGGGAAATAGCCCTCCAATCAAAAATGTTATCTTGCCGGTAACTTCTGTTACCGGCAACTTTCAGAGCAAAAATGCCTATACATATATATAACTTAAGTTGCCCTTTATGTTATTAAATTTAAATTTTATTCACATTTAAGTTTACTTAAAAATCATTTCAGTTGTGTTTTTTAACATTTTTTATAGAAGTACTTACTACTTGTTATTTTATTTGTCTTCCTACAATAACTTTTGGGGCGCAAAAGTAAAATCTTGCCCTGGACCTTAGCTACGACACTGGGTAGGTACACTAGGTACCTACGTGGCAAATCTTGCTATTTAGTCAGCGTTTTCAACTGTAACTCAGATATAAACCTGACGAGATCTTAGACCATTCTTTTCAGAGCTGCGGTCTACAGAGCGTATAATTTTACAGTCTCTTCCTCCTGCCTTATAGATAGATACCTAGACAGATGGACACATTATTGTACACAACGAAAATATAACAAAATAAACATAAACAATTAGTACAGTACAATGGGCGGCCTTTTTGCTGAGAGCGATTTCTACCAGGCAACCTTAGGATGGAAAAAAATTAGCTAAGTAGAAACAGAAGGCAGTGCACAGAGTTTTTAAGAAACAAAATAAATGAAATGAACCAATTATGTATGTTAATCCGAATACATATACCTAATAATTTAACAAAAATAAACGAATACATATAAATATATACTTATATATCAACAATACTAAACAAATATATGTTATATGACACGTAAGATTTGGTGGAGTTTATCACTTTCGCCAGCGCTTAGAGACACCTTGTTTGTTCCCTAGCTTCGTAGATCGTCGTAGACTTTCGTAGAGGGGTGATGCATACAACAAAAACCTCAATTGCTACGTAGACTGTTAAAATTTAACAGTCTACGTAGCAATTGAGGTACAAACATTATTCAGTAGATCGGAGAAGTACAAAGTGGTCATTAGATGTACCTAATTGCATGTAATATCACGAAACGTAGATTTATAAAGCGGCCAATATTTACACATATAGTAATTTTACTTTGGTCGAAGAGTAATTATGACAAGAAAAATAGAAAGGCACTTTTTGGCCTGCCGAGTTACTTTTAAGCTGTGTTTTACTAAACTGTGTATAGTTATAATATTTTTTAAGTTATTAAAGACGTTTTAAAACAACGTAGTGTGTCCGGCGTAAGAATAGACCCCTCCGTCTCCTCACATGGATGTCGTAAAAGCCGACTAAGGGATTACCCGGAATTGTTTGTAAGATTAGTTGATATAAGGTGTGTCCTGGTAGTAATGCAAGGCCCATTGAGGCTCTGCCTACCCCTTCGGAGGAAAAGGCGTGTGTCTATTGTATTGTATTTTTGTAGAACGACAAAAGTAGATCAATCAACTCAATTAATGAGCTGAATGTAATTATTTTTGAATTTCATGTAATATCTTGAAGATGACTCTGAGAATGATACGTTTAAACGAATATTTAATACAGCAGAAAATGAAGTAATTTAAAGGCGAGGTTGCACATGATAAATGAATTGTCAGGATTTATCAACAACTAGCAGCGCCCCGCGGTTTCACCTGCCTAAGTCTCGATCCCGTGGGAATATCGGGATAAAAATGTGCCTATGTGTTATTCCGGGAGTCCAGTTATCTCCATTCCAAATTTCATGCAAATCCGTCCCGTCGTTTCAGCGTGATGAAGTAATTAAACACACACACAAACTTTCGCATTTATAATGTTAGTAGGATTAACAGACTTCACAGAATCATTGCCTATAAGTAAGTACCTATTTACGGGGCGTTGCTTGGTCCTATTCAAAAGTTCTTTCGATGATGTAGGAAATTATCGCGAGGTGGTCCCGCGAAAATCTTCATAGTAAATACTTAAAGAAGTTAATATAAATACATTTATTTACAGAAAGAATAATACAACTAAATACAAGGTATGTACAAAATACATATGAAACAGTTGTGCTACCTGAAGACCGCTGCTAGCGATCTAATGGAATCGAATCAACTGATCCAAATCACTACCAGACGGAAGCGTCCCTAAGATGCTGGCTGCATTGCCACGCTCAATGGCAATACTAATGCGTTGAGCTAGATAAGAGCTCTCGGGTCACGCGTCGCTTCGACCGATGCCCTGAAATAATTTATAAAACGCGAAGGGCCCCGGTTCCCCACCGACCCAGAGTCTCGACCCCGTAAGACTCAAATAAGTAAGCTCTGTCGATACTTGCATATTTGCGTCTTTTGAGGTCCTCAGCGGAATCTGCCGCCGCACTGGCCCTAACCGATGTCCCGGACAGATGAGATGGCGCAAGGGTATCAACGCATGTAGCGTCCCACACCAAAGGCCTACCCATCTCCCACGGAACAAGAGTCATGCCATCAGGAACTTAAAGAAGTTGGTTATAAAGGTAAAGAAAGTAAGTAGCTCATATTGCGTGTATTCAGAAGGTCTCAGGAACCACTAGTTCTAATGGTAAGTATATCTATGGTAGATAGGTCTTTACCTAAATCTTTCATGTTTATGTAGTAGTAGTAGAGTTTTTTTGTGAAAGCAAAGCAGTAGTGCTTCCATTGCTGTGTTCAAGATGGAAGGGTATGGTTGCCGGTGAAATGTCAGGCACATGAGAATTTCATCTTTATGTCTCAGGGTGGCGGGCGCGGTGCAATGCCACATAGGGTGCGTCCTAGGTGGACGTGACATATGTGATAATACACAGTTCATAGGCAGAGGGTACCGCTTAACATCAGGTGGGCCATCTGCTTGATACGTCATTCTAAGTTGTATAAAAAAAACTCTTAAAAGTAGGTAGAGTTTGATATTAACAGACGGCCTTAATAGATAAGTAATAGCATTGTTATTGCATTAAAGTGAGTCCCCTATTTAATTAGTTTTCCTCTCTGAACTCTTCTGATGAAATTGTATGAATCAGATTAATTGGTACAGCCCCAGTCCCAGGGTACTTTACATACACATTACATACATACACTTTACATTAGGTAGACACCATACCGTGGTGGTCTAGGCCTAAGGACTCCTCTATATCCTCCCGTGGATGTCGTAAAAGGGGAATTACGCCAGGGGATGGGCGCAGCCGTCTGATGACACCAATACTCTACCTTTATAATGCGAACTGCTATGGAGTGGAATACACTACCGTCGTCTGTCTTTCCTGAAAACTATAATCTGGGTATCTTCAAGTCAAGAGTGAATAGGTGCCTTCTAGACCTTTGTGCTTCATCTTCGGCCACATCGTCACTTACCAACAGGTGAGATCGTGGTCAAACAAAGGTCTATCAATGTTAAAAAAAAAAAAATTAAAAAAAAAATACTGCGCTCACCAATCCGCATGCCAAGCGTGGTGATTACGGAAAATCCCCCTATTTTAAGGGGATACTCGTCCAGCAGTGGACGTCTATTGACTGATGATAAAGGAGGTTACTGAGTTAGATAGTGACTGAATTTGGCTTATGTCTATTAAAGAAGTAATTAATTTTGTAAAAATTAAAAAAAACGCTGGACGGCTGAACCGATTTTGATCAAAGAAAGCCAAGAACACTCCCGACAAATACACCATTAAAAAAAAAATGGTTAATCTGTTTGGGAGCTACGATGGGACAGACAGACACACACACACACACAGACACGTCAAACTTATAACACCCCTTCGTTTTTCGTCGGGGGTTAAAAACCACCGTCCTCGGTTTCCTTAATGTCTTTTTTTAATCTTTTTAAAACTCCTGTCAAAAACCCCTCTACTGAGGTTCGTCGCCAGATCCTGTTTTTACATCGGCTTTCCACCTCAGCTCATATCAGATAAAAATGTGATTGAATTGAGTTAGAAGCCTTTGGGTTAGAAGAATACATCTCAATATGACTAGATAGCAGGTATGACCAGAAATCTCGATATGACTATAGGTTCATTGCGTTAGGGCTAAATAGCTCTCGGACCATACGCATACGACCTGGAGGCCAATTCTCGGATTGTAGAGATTATCTCTAAATTAGAGATAATATCGAAGCATGAATGTCTACAAAAAATGACAAAAATGTCGTATTCGATTTGAATGATTTTGGTTGACTTATGTCTATTTGTGACATCACGAGAATAGCAAATTAAGATTTTATTCGACATTCGGCATCTTTTTTCGACGTGTCTAATTCGACTTAATCTCTAAAGCACGAGAATTGCGCTCCTGTTATCAGATATTGACTTATATCGATAAGACGTACAATTTTTGACATTTATTACCTGTGATTTGTTTGTGTGTGTTTCTTACATTATTAGTACCTACATTAATAGTATTAGGACCGGTACAACGCGCCGACTGCCTCTGTAATAGGTAAGATGTTTTTTTTTTGCCCGTCTTTCTATTACCACTTGGTACGTACTACCGAAATGCTTCTTCTTCGCCTCTCGTGACGAGAGAGTAAAAAAATCATTGTTCTCGGTTTTTGAAAAATAATACTGTTCACAAAATATAACCACCTACTTATCCATTTTTTTAGAGTTTACTCCAGAATCGATTTGCATATAAGGCCCATGGTACCACAGAATAAATGATCTGCTGATGGTACGCAAATAAATGATCGCGGGTTAACAAAAGTGTAGTCGTTATGTTTTCTGAACTGGACTGGAGTAAACTCCAGTAGCACATCGGAGCTGACACACACCTTTTTAACCCCCTACGCAAAAACGACGGGGTGTTATAAGTTTGACATGTCTGTGTGTGTTTGTGTGTGTGTGTGTGTGTGTGTGTGTGTATGTGGCATCGACGCTCATGAACGGATGAACCGATTTCGTATTTTTTTTTTTTAAAGGTGTTTTGTCGGGTGTGTTCTTAGCTATGTTTGATCAAAATCGGTTCAACCGTTTTATTGCGTTGAGGGTTTTTTATTTTTTACAAAATTACTTGATTTCTACCTAGTTTTTTTTTTTATGTTTCGCACTGCAACTATCCTAAGTCGTACCTACTATCCTTAGACCACAATACGGCGTCCGGGCGATCTACGTCATCATTCTTTGAAATTGAACATTTGGAAGGAAAATACGGAGGCCGCAATGCTCTAAGGAAAAAAACTGATGTTTTTTTTCACAACAACAACTCATACTTATTCCATAAATTATGGACCAATTGTTTAATTTATTTTTCATATTCGTTTTTGAACTCGTATGTTGTAGTATGAAGCGAAAATGAGTCATTCAATCCAGTGATTTTGCTGATACCTACCTATCTACGTCATTATCAACTGTGAAGAACCATTATCAAGGCTCATCTGAATACAGTATATAAGCTTCAATTAATTTGATTATGTACCATTATACATTCCAAGTGGTAAAGGAAAGAAACCTCCAATACAAATAACGAAAAAAATACAAAGATATAACACAAGCAACCACAGCAAGAGGTAAGAGTTTTTTTCTTTATAATTAGCGCCACACGGTTTGTGTATTTGCCATTTTCAAGTTATTTTTCATTATCACTATTGTATTTTCAATATAATTTGCAACGTTACACTCCATGTCGTCAAAGTCAAAGTCATGTTTTAGTAAAACGGTGATCATTTTACTAAAACTTTGGTAGACAATTTCCACCAATTTGAAAAGTCCGCGACCGACTAACCTTCACACTCACGCATTTCATTTCACTACAATTATATTGTGCTCTTTAAACGAGTTACATTGGTTAAAATGCCACCAAAATAACACAAAAAAAATTGTCGGTTCTTCGGCATATATGCCCAGCCCATTGCCATTTCAGCTTGCTAATTCTCTGAGCTATGTCGATGACCTTAGTTCTCTGTCGGATAAATTCGTTGCGGATTTTATCCCTCAGAGAAACTCCACGCTGAGCGACCTTGAACTGATGGACCAGGCGTACCGTGAGTGTCCACGTCTCGGCACCGTAGGTCATTACGGGTAGGACACACTGATTGAAGACTTTCGTCTTCAGGCATTGTGGTATAGGGGATGCAAAGACTCGACGTAATTTACCAAAAGATGCCCAGCCCAGCTGAATTCTTCGCTAAAAAAACTCTAGTAAAAGATATAAAATAAAAGTAGATGACGTCTCTTTTGGAAAATGGCGGGAAGAGACAGGTAAGAGTTTATACAATTTCTTTATCGTATACGAGCAATACCTATTTGTTGTCACGTTCTCGAAACAGCCTCTAAAGATTTCTATGAAATTTGCTACTTATATGAGGGTTTTCATCGAAAAATCGATGTGGTCTCGAGGAAAAATCTATTCGCTAATCTGTGTCAGTCACGCGAGCGAAACCGCGGTAAGATAGTTACTAGCATAATTATATTATAGATACCTAAAGTAGGTGTGTTGGTATACCTTCTTCCTGTCCTGATAATAGTTTTCTCTTTATCAATAATTAAGTGAAATTATCATTCAACAATATCGGATTTTTATTCGAGATAACAGATATTATCGGTTAATACCAATATTATTTGACAAGTGTGGTGAAAGTGACATGTAAAAAGTAAAAAGTACCTAAAAGTAAAAATATATTTATTGCTCAAAAAGTTTATGATTTCGCTCGGACTAAAATAAGTTATGGTCAATGATAGTACATGCTAGAACAAAAGGATGTTTACAACATGAGTAGGTATGAAGTAGGTATGTAGCTGTATGAACATACATACACACATAGACACACGCCGTTTTACGTAAAACGGTAAAACGGTGGCGTTATACTAACTTTGGTAGACAATTTCCACTAATTTGAAAAGTCACGCGTTGCACTTCCATTTCATTTCACTACACATGTGCCCTTTAAACGAGCTTTAATGGTTAAAATGACAACCAAATAACACAAAATATTTTTTTTAAAAATACTAGGGAATGAAATAAAATAAATGTAGACATCCCTTTTTGAAAATGGCGTGAAGAGTCTTCAGAGCTGCTGATGACCCGATTGATTGAGGAAACTCTCCTCATAAAGAAGACTTAGAAGTGTATTGCGTGTCTTTTCAAATGTGTGGATATTGTTCACCAAAATCTTACTAATCATACCGTCATATAAAGTCATACCGCTTTACTAAGGTATGACTTGACTGAGACTTTAACGCTTTACATATTTTTTCACCCCGACGCAAGCAGAGAGGTGTTGTAAGTTGAAAGTGTGTATCTAATATATCTGTCTGTGCATCGTAGCTCCAGAACGGGTGCTCTGATTTCAATGCGTTTTTTTTTGTATGAAAGATGGTGTTTGCGAGATTGTTCTTACCTACGATTGGAAATTGATGCAGCCGTTTCCAGGATCGTCAGCTTGCAACATGGGAAATCAGGCATTTTTGCAGTTTGAACCTACAGTTTGGGCTGCTTCATATTCGACGGTATATCTAATGACGACCTCTGTAGCGCGTCGGGCTAGTTCCTGGTCTGGGTGTTATGGTACCATAGTACTCGTAGTTTCTGATACTCACGACACAGAGAATCCTAGTGTGGGATCAGGACTATGTATGTGACTGTTGGGTGTTTGTGTTTATGTTTGTTTGCTATGTTTTAATGATGACCAGCACACAATGAATAGGATCTAGGGTGCAATAGGTGCTCCAATTTCAACGCGGTTTTACGAGTATTTGTCTGAAAACTGGTGTCGGAATATTAAAAGCAATCGAGGTTTTTAAATTTTTACAAAATGAATTTGTCATTAAAATAAACTCGACGCTGGCGAAATTGTGGGTTTTTTTCCCCAGATACATTAAGGCGTGGATACATGTGAAATGTGGTGCATTAAAACCTTTTGCTCCTCAATCTTTATAGAAAAATATACAATAAAATATAAATGTTATTCTACATCATATAAAGCATGTCCTCTTGTATTTATATTTGAAAAAAAAAACAACTTAAAATGCAAGAAACAAATTTGCAAAGTAGCCTCTGTTTTCGTAGTTACAACCATTTTTCTCATAAACTATCGATCATAGATTCAATCATAACTATCATCAAGATGTTTTTATTGCCTTCAGTAAAAACACAACAAAAATTTCATTTAAAGAATTTTTTTAAATCTACTCTCTCAATATTGCTTCTATTTTTTGTTATATACATCCCTAATGATTTTGAAACTATTGAAATTATAAAAAGAAACTTATTATCGCTCACTTTTAGTTTCGCCAACGTAGTTCTGTCACTTACTAACAACTTTTATGAGTTGACAGTATTTAGCGTCCATCGAGAGAAGAACAAGGATCAATATTATTTATTTCAGCTCTGTGCCTTCGGCTTGACCTTCGGAGATAGCCTACCCTACCCATACGTACTCACATGTCTCTACTCACCATCCTTTCATCTCTGTGTGCGTTCCCGGTGCAGTGCGGAGCGTAGCGACGCGCTTGCGCGAGGGCGGCGGCTGACGCGCCACGAGAGGGCGCGTAATTTCCTCAGTACGCTTGTCATTTACCTAGCGTGCACATATGTTTCTATTTACTTAGTAAATGCAATAAATTTTTAACGTTGTTGTAACGTTTGGTGATGTAAAGTGATATTGGATTTACCTACCGTTGGAGGTAAGTCATAAAATTGCTTTAATTTTTGTTTCTGTGTGTTCAAAGGTGCGGATTAGTATGGGGAGATGTTTTTGACTGCGTAATGCAATTGCCTGTGTATACAGTTTGTCGGACATTCCATCCACAAACCATGTACCTGTAGGTAGCTACTATAATTGTCGGACATTCCATCCACAATTAGTCTACCTACCTATCTTCCTACTCGAGCACGACGCTGCAATTGCGGTCATATGACAGGTCGGCCAGGCAGCCACCTGTCATTCAAGGCCCGAGTATGGTTGCGCAGCTCAAAAATCAGACGGCGCCGCTCGAACAATGAGCGGCGCGGCTCAAAATTTGGGCGGCGCGGCTCAGAATTCGGGCGGCGCCGCTCAAAATTCGGGCGGCGCCGCTCAAAATTCGGGCCGCGCCGTTCAAAGTTTGGGCGGTGCGGCTCGAAATTCGGGAGGCGCCGCTCGAAGGTTGGGCGGCGCGGCTCAAAAATTTGTTTGGCTTGGCTCGATTATTTCAGCCGCACACCTCAAGTTTGAGCGGCGCAGGTAGACTTGCTTGCTTCAGACTATCTGGTGGCCTCTTTTCCTTTTGATTCAGATGACTCAACAAGGAAGCCCGATAACCCTTGGTGAGCTGTTAGATGAGCATGCTAAGAAAGACCAGGATGAAGAGATTTTGGAGCGTGTGAAGGTTTTGGCGCAGGAGCATCTCCCGGACGGTTGGACTCAATGGGTAGTTACGACCGCTACGAAAGAAGAAGTTTTTGGGGAGAGCATCGAGTCGAGTGTGCTTAATAGACTTGTCTACGCCTTGCCTAACGTGGGCCTAGCCCGCGCGTTTGTACCATAGGCAGATCACCTTTCGGAGAAGGGATATCGGGAGATAAGATGCAAGCTGATTGATTGGGCGTTCACACGGACGCTTACCCTTGGCCCACCGGCCGTAGCAATCCACTTCCGAGGTGCAGTGCGCACTCAGCTCTTTAGACAATCAGTCGAGGCACTTCGACCACTGTTACATACTAGATCTGAGGCTGATAGAATCCTATCAGGTTGCCTTTCCGAAACAGAAGAACCCAACCGGAAGAGGAGGAGTGCTTCTTCTTCAACTTCTCGAATCCAAAAGCCCCCCGCAGGTAGGCGTAGACCTTCATCTACGTCACAAGATGCAAGAATTGGAATTGAATTGATGCATTAATGGAAGCATTTTGCATTTTGCATTTTTCCTCACTGCTGGAAAGACTGGAACAGCGGGAACTATTTTGCTAAGAATCCGACAAGCAAAATGTTTATTCGGATGGTTGTGTAGAGACGGCTTCGAATGCGTCTTCTCCCCTTCATGAGAGGCGCCTGCTTTGGATCCATATTCAGACTGGCAAGACGAGGGAAGCGCGAAAGAGTTTGAATTCTTGCCCGCAACTAAGGAAGCTAGCCCCCTCGTACCTGAGCCGTCGGTTCACGCTGTAGGCTGGAACCAGATTGTGGGATATAAGGACGTGGAGAATCTCTTGTACGCGGCTTCAGTCTTTAGCGCGTTTAAAGTGAACCCTTGAGATTGGGACCCTAGCTCCTCAACCTCCTCCATGTTTAACGAAATAAGAGGGGATGTTAGGTACTATTACGCATGGGTTGTTAATGCAGCGTAAGGCCTTTGCGGAGGTTTAAACCCCACAATTGAAAAGTGTCCGAGTGCCAGCACTATTAAGCCGGTTAGCGGCAGAAGACTCCAAATTCAAATTTATGTCTGACTAACTACTGCAGTTTGTTTGCGCTCGTCGGTCTGAGACGATTGATTTCTGTCGTAGGATTTTTGAGACTAGAAATGAGTTCCTCAATGGTGCACTCCACGGCATTCCTCCGTCTCCGACGCACCGATTTGAAGAAATGCAACTGTCTTCTTTGGTTAGAGATGACGGTGAAGGGTCAGCTGTTTTTATTTAGAGCAGTAAGAGAGTCGCCGCGAATGCCTTTCGCCTTCTTACCACCCACTGGAATCAAAGCCAGAAATCCTACATGGCGCTCCCGCCTGTCTGCCCAACATTCATCCAACTTCCGCTCATCGTCCCGTATCCCAGCTGTTAAACCATCATCTAACTTCGATCTACGCAAGGGTAGGGGTGGTGCCGCGGTTCATATTGTCAATTTTTGAGGGGGACAGTAGCTCGAGTTCCGGGCACAGTGGAAAAGATAGGGGGCACAATTCATGATCTAAAAAAAAAAAAAAAAAAAGTTTATACAATACCCTTTGTGAAACAGCCGCCTTCCATCCCCCTACAAGAAAATTTAGAAAGATTCGCGACAAGATGGTCTGATGTAATGTCTAAGGAGTCAAAAAACTTCTAATCTAAGGAGTAGTTGAGAAATGCTGGTCCAGGACCGGTTTCTTGTCTCGGTTGTTTCTAATTCCAAAGTCAACGGAAAACTAAGGCAGGTCTTCGATCTTCGTCGCCTACATTTTTATCTCAACCCTCGAAAGTTTCACCACATAAGCTAGGCTCAGATCCCCAATTTTCTCATAAAGGCAGCCATCAAGACCCTGGTGTGCTGAGAGGCCAGATGAGTTATGCAGTAGGTCTTCTGCAAAGTCTGGGTTGGTGCGTGGATTTGGAAAGATCAGTGATGCAGCTTACAAGAAGCTTAGAGTTTCTAGGAATAGTGTGAGATACGAACACAAACAAAAGAAGCCTTCCGGAAGAGGACATAGCTTGATTACTGGCAGATTTAGAAAATGTTCTGCAGAAAGGTCGATGTTCGTGGCGGTTAGGAGCTTCGCTTATAGGTCGACTGGCGTTTGCAGCCATGGTGGTTCCTCTAGGTCCCTTGCAAACCAGGCAGATACATCTCGCCGGTCTAAATCTTCTGCAGAATCAGCCCAACCAGTTGCTGGTCTTGCCACCTGGGGGGGGCCAGCGATTGTCGTTGGTGGACTCTCAACGCTAAAAAGTCAATGAAGGTCTTCGTTCCGGAGCCCATGATTTTTGTTACGACAGATACTTTCGACGTAGGCTGAGGTGTTTGGATCGGAGATTGTCTTCTGTCGGGGAAATGGTCAAAAGAGCAAGCTGTTTGGCGCATTAACAGGAAAAAGTTGTCCACCGTTTTCATAGCTCTGAAGGAGTGCCAGAGCGTTGTGGCATGTCAATCAATTATGTTTAAATCCGATAACTGGGCGGTTGTTTCGTACCTGAGGAATCAGGGAGGATCAAGGTCTGTGGCACTGTTAGACGGGACCAGAAAGACCCAATTACTATAGCGGAGAGTTTAGGATTAACCATTCATCCTTTTTTATCTACCGTGTTGCTACAATTCCATAGTCGATTGTTTATCGAGGGGGAAGATTCTTCCAGATTGGCACGTCTTAGATGAGGTCATGACGACAATTTTCTTAAACTGAGGCATCCCTCAGATAGATCTGTTTGAGACCAGTCGATCGAAAGTAGTCCCAGCGTATGCGTCGATAGAAGCGTGGGACTCTCAGGCAGCATTCATCAATGCATTCAACCAGACTTGGCGTTATAATCTAGCGTGGATCTTTCCGCCTCCTCCTCTGATACCCAGAGTACTTCAGCACCAACTAGTCTTCAGGAACCTATCTTGTAATGGTTCCTGGATCCTGGAGTTTTGGATACTGGCGGTTTCGATCTTGTTCAGTCAGCATGGCGTGATTCCACGTGGCGCGCCTATGAGTCAGCCTGAAAGCAATAGGTCTCGTGGTGCAGACAAAATGGGAAAAGTCCTGGTAGTACTCGCCTTAGGATGCTTTCTATTAGGGTTTCTATTCCTAGTTAGAAAACTCGCAGCTTCAACGATTTTAGTTCACAAGTCAGTGGTTTTGACTTTGGCTGATCCCACGAGGGAGAAACGGTTGACTATTCACTCTTTAGTTTCCGCTATAATCAAAGCCCTATACATTAGACAGTGTACTTCCTCATCTTCCAAGGCACTGATCTGGTTTGTTGAGGATCTGTTACGATTGTTAAAATCTAACAGCCCAACATAGAATAGAATACAAAGTAGCATGTTTCAAGTTTCTCGGCATGTAGCTTTGATTTTATAACTGGCTTTAGGTCGGCGTATCCACAACCTTACACTGCTAAACATTGACGATCAACTTTACGATAGATCAATCAATAAATCAATCAATATTCCTATTTATTTTAGGCTTATTGGGAAATGTACAAAACCTAAACAATAAGCCCATAGCAGCATAAATACCTGAAAAACTCAAGTGTATACGGCAACGTTTGACACAACTCCACGGTGACTCATGTCAAGCTTCCGAAGAACCTCCTGAACTTGTCACGTTTCGGTCAGAACTCCATTCATAAAGGTCGATAGTTGGTCAGTCGGCACCCTCACCATAAAGGAAATAAAAATGACATTATGGCGAGATTCCAACTGCCAGGGATGATCAAGTTCCTCTATGATGTTTTGGCCTAGCTTTGGCTCTAAGACTGATAATATCTAGGTCCGGCAGTCGGGATAGCAGGTATCTTGTTTGGGAGACCCTGATTTAAGTTTGGTCAATTGACTGAATTGCTTGATAGAGTTGTCAGCGGCTAGAAGGAGTGCGCGACTTAATTTGCGTAGTTTATTTATCACTTCAAGTGATGAGGTCAAGGCCGCTCAAGACCGGTAATTGCTGGTTAGTTTAAGATTCCTTTTCGTGATTAAGGCATAAATTGTAGTCCAGGATCGATCAGATCAGCTGTGGCGTCAAATATTTATCAAAGTAGCGTGCCTTTAGATTATAAAGACAAGATTGTCGATTTGGTGTTTATTTACTGTAATGACATTGTAAAAAGTTAATAAAATATATAAATAAATAAAATATATATAAATATTTTAAAAGGAGGGAACTGGAGAGGTTCAGTCAATTTCTTCAAACACTACTGCAGTTTGGTAGTGTCCTAGAACTAAAAACTTCAATGTTCTTAAACATTCATTCACTGCAGTTTGATTAAGTTCCTAGATTTTTGGGATGATTCTGTTGGTGTTTTAACCTATATTTGATGGACTGGGGTAGTGCCCTATGAACTTACTAGTTTAAAAAGCTCATAGTGATTCTTAATTTTAGTCTATGTATATATTATGTGCAACTGCATAGTTGTCCGGACAATTAGTTGATATTATTGCTCAATTAATATTTTTGTTTAAACGCTGTTTAGTTTTTGAGTGTAAGAGTTTTACTCTACTATTATTTTCATAATAGAGTTCAACATGACTTGATTTTATTTCATGGTTTTGTTTTCATGGCTGTTTTTCAACAACCTCTGTCACAGTACGCTATTAATAGGGCGCCGGCAGAGGATAGACACGTCTCCGAAGGTCAAGCCGAAGGCACAGAGCTGAAATAGGACCGTTTTCCACCCCGGAGGGAAGAAAACGATTATTTCAGGTCTTGCCGAGGCTTGACCGGAGTAAGCCCTTGCCGGCTCTTCTTCGGAGTAAGGTACTGAGGAAATTACGCGCCCTCTCGTGGCGCGTCAGCCGCCGCCCTCGCGCAAGCGCGTCGCTACGCTCCGCACTGCACCGGGAACGCACACAGAGATGAAAGGATGGTGAGTAGAGACATGTGAGTACGTATGGGTAGGGTAGGCTATCTCCGAAGGTCAAGCCTCGGCAAGACCTGAAATAATCGTTTTCTTCCCTCCGGGGTGGAAAACGGTCCTATTATAATCGGTCAGAAATCTCCTTGACTTTGAATACTTAATCAAGATACTATCGAGTACTACATTATCAAGATATTGATAATGATAGGAAAATTAACAATTAATATATTACGTGTCAAATTTATCCAATCAGTCACTATAAAAGTTCTGACAAAAGAATACTGACTCATAATTAATTAAATTAACAATTAATATATTACGTGTCAAATTTATCCAATCAGTCACTATAAAAGTTCTGACAAAAGAATACTGACTCATAATTAATTAAATTAACAATTAATATATTACGTGTCAAATTTATCCAATCAGTCACTATAAAAGTTCTGACAAAAGAATACTGACTCATAATTAATTAAATTAACAATTAATATATTACGTGTCAAATTTATCCAATCAGTCACTATAAAAGTTCTGACAAAAGAATACTGACTCATAATTAATTAAATTCTCGTAATTAAAACACGCATACAATAAATATACCTACGATACACATAAAGCTGTGTTTTTTAAAACAAACCAATTAAACACAAACATAATTTTTGAACCTTTCTAAGATATCTGAACGGTATTTGACGGATCTGCCAGGTAACTGACAGGTAAGGGCTTGGATAATTAATTAATTAACAAGTAATTAATATTGTAAAAATTAAAAAACCCTCAACGCAATGAAACGGCTGAACCGATTTTGATCAAGTATAGTTAAGAACACTCACGACTAATACACATATAAAAAAAAAAAAAAACGGTTCATCCGTTCGGGAGCTACGATGCCACAGACAGACACACACACAAACAAGTCAAACTTATGACACCCCGTCGTTTTTGCGTCAGGGGTTAAAAATACAGCAAATTAACCATTAGGTGTATCTTAGGTATATTTATTTCTTTTATAGTTCTTGTTCTTTTTATACTAATCAGAATGACGGTACAAGCAGGTGGCCCACATGACGATAAGCGGTACCCTCTGCCTATGAACAGTGCATTATCACATAAGTCACGTCCATTTAGGACGCAATTATCAATTATCGTGATTTAAAAATAGATAAAACCGATCAGCTATCCCACCTTCTTCCATAAAGGATTGGTTTGTTGTACTAATTATTTCTTTAAACCTTTATTGACCCTACTGTGCTTATATGTGATGTTATTCCTTGTTTCAGAAAATGGTGAAAGTTATAATTTTGGTGATCTCATGCTTGGTGTGCTCTACACTTTGCCACCCAGCACATTATATCAGTGAGTATATTTTTGATGTATTTATTACTACCAAGCATTAAAAGGTGAAATCAACGGTATACGAGACTTTTCACCATTATGGTGAAAGGTGGTGGGTGAGTGCAATGCCACCAAGGGCGCATCGTAGGCTTACCAGTCACATTAGTAGTTATACCCCTTAAGCCTTAAACCCTACGTAATAGAATCCGAAATTAGGAGATCCGTAGAAGAACCAAAAAATCCACTAAGATCCGTCTCGTTAGAGCGTTAGTGTTTCCCATTCTGCAGCATAGAGGAATCTCTATGCTGCAGAAACATGGACTCTTACGGAGAGCGAGAAAAGAGGACAGATGCTCTCGAGATGTGGTGCTGGAGAAGAATGCTTGGGGTTTCGTGGACTGAGTTTCGTACCAATAAGTCCAAGAACTCGGCATCAAGCAGCGTCTATCAACTACTGTACAATCTCGCATTCTCACTTTCTTTGGACACGTGTCGCGACGCGAAGAGGTGTCACCCTGAGACATAAAGATAGAAAGTCTCATGTGCCTGTAATTTCACCGGCACCCCTTCCAAACGGAACAAAGTAATGCGTGCACTACTGCTTTACGGCAGAAATAGGTATGGTGGTAATTCTTCCCCGGATGAACTCTTTCACATTAAAGCTCTACTTCTAACAACAACATGATGATGACGACCCCTTAACATCTGCTCTCAAAGTATGGTAAGGAACCAGGAGGCATATTGTGCAATTTTCAACCGATCACAATAGACCCCCTGGTCTACCAAGAGTATGTAGATATAACACTGCTCATTTAACTAGGCAAGTCACGAGAAGCTACGTGTGAGATCTTGGAGGGCCTAGCGAATTTGAAGTAATAGTACCTAGTAAATGACATATGAAAGCCAAAATTCCTGAAATTTCCAGGTTTTCCCTTCCCCTTCATGAACAGGGCAGCGTGGGGCGCCAGACCACCCCTTTCCGTCACAAGACTCACCACAGCAGTGCCTTACGTTGTTATACACCACACGTACATCCCCGCAGTGTGTGTCACGAGGGCCCAGTGCGAGCTGGATATGAGGTCCATGCAGCGATATCATATGGATACGAATGGATGGGCAGATATTGGCTATAAGTGAGTACAATTATTCAATTAATTAATTATTTAATTTCATTTGCAAAAGGTTTTACAACACAGACCGTTCACATTGAGATGTCCCCTGCGTTATACTCTTAGTCTGTGTCCCATGCCTTGGGAATAGTGCCAACCATAGAAAAATGAATTTTATTTATTTATTTATAATACACATCAGGCAGCTCTCGGAGCTTATGCGTAATAACGCAAAACGTGATGTGTAATACTCCATGGCAGGTGCCATCTTATGGTGAACAGGCTGTAGTGGAGACTTTGTTAAATCTCCATAATGTTGTGGATCTTATCTTATCTTATAAGTCCGATCGACTGATATCCGACAGTCTGTAGCGAAACGTATATTATAGCTCTGTCCCGCTGTATAGCTCTGCCCTGCTCAGATCTAAGAGTCGACTCATAAACAAGATGCCGCGATTTTGCCGCGAAATCGATTAACAAATAACAGCGCAAGATTTTAGCGCGCGATTGCATTGGTAGAAAGAATCGTGTTTTCTACATAGAAAGCCTTATTCCAGTGGCCGTTAAGCAATTGATGATGATGCAATATACATGAAAAATCTATGTCAATCAGTCTAGCAGAGAATTTGGCTAAATCCCCAAACTAGCGCCTATGGGAAATCTATTTGCACACATATAACCTTGCTACCAAAATTCGGTGTTACGCCTTGTACTATTATATATTCTGTGGTTACGATTATTCTGTGGTTGTATTCTCCTCGATTGATAATAGTAGACTTTAGGCTCATTTTGATCAGCACACGGTTACTCTGAATGGAAATCTGGAAGTAGTGGTTTTTTAAAAATATTTTTTTCTTATTGTTTCAGTTTTGCAGTTGGCGGGGACGGTTCCGTCTATGAAGGTAGAAGCTGGGAGGCAGTGGGAGCTCACTCTGTCGGCTACAACTCGCAGAGCATAGGCATTGTGCTGATCGGAGACTTTGTTTGTAAGTACCCGCTGTCAGCTGTCTATAAGCGACGGTGATCACTTTACATCAGGTGGGCTGTGAGCAAGCTCTTAGTTACTCTTAGTAAGGCAAGCTTGCTCACAGCCCACCTGATGTTAAGTGATCACCGTCGCTTATAGACAGCTGACAAATTGTCTTTTCCAATTTTATTGAAAGACGTTATCCTACGACTTTGACATAGTGGACGGTATACAAAGCAAATATTGATAGAAAACAGGAAATCGATGTACAGGACAGCCGTTTGGTACACGGGTACTTTAGGTTAAAAATTAAAAATATTCCCATAGGGTGGGCAGTAATGACGTCATCAATTTTTTGTATAGAAATTATATAATTTTTTTCAGAAACCTTTCATGTGTGTGATTTCAAATGAAAGGGCTTTATGAGCCGGTTCCAAAAATATACCAAAGCATCAAATTTCGGCCACATTTTTCTAAAAATCCAAGAAATATTTTCAAAATATTCCAAGTTTGGGCTCTTCCAGGTGGGAGACGGCTTAGTAAATTTTTGGCAAACGGCTTAATGTTTGTTTTTAATTTTAGCTCAACTCCCGGGAGCTAAGCAGCTGCAAACAACCAAAGAACTGATCGCCGCGGGAGTGCGCCTCGGCTACATCAGACCCGACTACAAGCTGATAGCGCATCGGCAGGCAGCAGCAACCGAGTGCCCAGGAGACGCACTGTTCAGGGAAATCACAACCTGGGACCACTTCACGCCGATTTAGGATAAGACACCCAAATGAGGGTGCATCATCATCATCATCAACAGCCTGCAGGAATCCACTGCTGGGCATAGGCTTCCCGCATAGAACGCCACGACAGACGATATAGAGCCCCTCCATCCACAGATACTAAAATGTTGTCAGTTCATTGAGAGGACTCTCCTTAACTCGAGGCTGTGTAAGAAGCCCTTCATGTTCGCCACTCGATAAACTTTGTTCACGAAATTAACAGAAACTACAATAAAGGCTTGGTATTCTGTGAAAAAGTTTGTGTTTTTGTGAATAATTTTAATGGACACATTTACTATACAAATAAACATACACTAACACACCCAGGAGTCACATTACACAGCCCACACTAGGATCCCGTGTCGTGGTTATCAGAAACTATGCCATTACAGACAGAATTTTCATCTTTATGTCTCTGTGTGGCGGGCGCAGTGCAGTGCACATAGGGTGCGTCCTAGGTGTATGAGACATATGAGGTACTAACTACTTTTTCATGTTATCATTGAAATGACTTTTACCTATGAACTAAAATGGTGTAAAATTATACTCGCACCATTAAGTATATTTGGTAAAATACGGTTGTACGAAAAAGCAACCACTTTAACATAAGATAGGCAAATAAAAAAACATGCTACCAACACCCAAACCCGGAACAATCATACAAACATTTTCCTACAGCGAGAATCGATCCCGCACCCTCTTGCATCTCAGCCATCGCATACGTCTAACAAATACTAACATCGTTTTGAAGTTTATAATTCGAATTTAACGCTATTAGAGTAGATAAAATATATTTTGCAACAAATACCTTGTATAATCGGGGGTTTCAAAAACCCAAAAGATGGAATCGGAGGGCGTTCTTGTGTGTCTTTGTTCGACAATAACTTTCAGAGCGTTGATCCAAACGCCATGAAATTTGGCAGGTACGTTGGTGATTCTAATAAAATTAGTATTTTTTTCTAAAGAGCTAAATTGGTTAAGGATTCGTTGAGATGGAGGCGAAGTCTCCGAACTACGTTTAATTCCAAAACGACAGTCATCTATCAGTAAAGTCAACGTTTCAGTATACTTAAATCAATTAATTTATCATTGGAATAAATGCGTCTTCTCATCAGGTCACACATGCTCTATTATAGTAGGTACAAGGCAGGGGCAGTCCCTCTGTTATTTAGGTAGGTAGGTAATTGTAATGATCAATGGTCAAGCACAATTACTTAGTAGGTCATTGAAGGAAATTCTACGTCGTTGATATAAAAGTAAACAAAACAATGCTGATTTAAAACCAATAAACAGCATGTTTGTCAGTACTTATTTTCATGGTTAGGTACCTTTCATATTAGATTTATTATATTCTTTATTAGATATTTTTTACTCTGATCCAGTCGACTTCAGGCACGTGCTTTCTGACCATTGGCTTTATTTGGTTGGATAACTTATTTAATTCAAAGAATAATGAGGGTGAAACGCACCTGAGCGTCCGCTAATAGTTTTATAAATCAAAACATTCAAGATATGCTGAAACAGTTAAATAAACTTGTAGCTCATGCTACACTCCCCATCACTCATGCCGCACTCATGTGCGGAGGACCTACTTCATCGAGTAACAAGATGAGACCACTTTGAGGTGGTAGGTGGTACAGATTCAAATAATACTCCATTTTTTTTCCCCGAAAAAAGACCGACTTCGAGGCTAGGAATTTATCCCAAATACAAGCTTTTATAATATTAGTGATCGGGAATCGTGTGCTGATCACAACGAGCCTAAGCACGGCCTTTCTACTATTATCCATCAAGGAGTTCCGTTGTCCACCTTCTGTCTCTATCATCAGATCAGCTCGCTGCTACCATCATATTGTATTGTCATCGGAACTAGACAGGTATGCCAAATTTCAGCTCAATCGGATATCGGAAAGTCACCCTTATCGCCACCCGTGAAATACTTATCACTGAGTAGTTCCAATGGCCATCTCAGGTCTTCTTAATCAGTTTCACTTCACCAAATGGCACTTTCTGAATGCACATGCTTGACTTGTTGCTGAAAATACCAAATCGCTATAGTATAATATCGCTCTGTCTATAATATTTGAGGAGTTCCCTCAATTCCTCATGGATCCCATCATCAGAACCAGATTTTGATGAAATTGGACCAATCAGGAAGTATATTGCGTTTTTTTGTTATCTAGGACCCATAACACAAGCTCTGCTTAGCTTGGGGCTAGATAATGTTGTGTGACCTGTCCAGCATTTTTTTTTGTTATGTTTCTTAAAAAAACCGGCTTTTTCAAGCAACCCTATTTTTAAGAAGTATATGTTCTCATGTTATCTTGGTGCGCGCTCGCCATGTTGACAGGGATCTTTACCCGAGCAGGAAAACCTTTAACCCTAATTCTCCAACATTAGTTGAGTGTTCTCAGAATTTGTACTCGCAACATTCTTATCACATAACAAATGGGAAAGAACCTAAGCCTTCCACAGGTCTTATATAAGCCGCGACTCTCAGTGATTCCATATCAGCACGAAGAGGCAAGACGTCTACTGAAATCAGTAAATTTATTAAACTGAGCAGAAAGATACGTATTACAAAATGAAAATGTTTTTTGTCATTGTATTATTTGTGATAAATGGTGCTTATTGTTTTCCTAAAAACAAAACCCCGGTCTCACCTGGCGGTGGTGAGTATCTTATCAATATATTGTAAATTTGTATTATTTGTGTAGGCCAATGGTGAAATCAGCACCCATTTCATCATCATCATCATTGGCAGCACAAATAATAGCCCACTGCTGGGTATAAGCCTCCACCCTCAAACGCCACTCCAAACGGTTCTGTGCGATTTGCATCCAGGTCTTTCCCTCTACGGCCTCTATATCATCCGCCCACCTGGCTGATGGTCTGCCACGGCCTCTAGTGCTCCCTCTCGGCCACCACTCGGAAAGGGCCTTACACCACCCGCCGTCACCAAATCCCATTTCATCACATAACATAAAATCCAACTGTCATTATACATGTCTTGATACCACACTAGGATTCCCTCTGTCGTGTGTATCAGGAACTATGATACCACAACACCTAGACCTGGAACAAATGTTTGCAGATCATACAAACTTTAGTCCCACACCAGAAATCTAACCCACAACCTCATCTCAGCCGGCTACTCACCCGGCATGACACATAAGTCGTCTGTCTGTCCATCTATCCGTGTGTGTGCCATGCACAGATTGCTCCTCGGTTGATAAACTTTGTAATCGTGTTCCGATAACCCAGAAATAAGAACTTGAACTAAATAAAAAAAAACGTGCTTATCGTGATGGTAGATAAATAAATAATTAATGCTGGACAGTTCACACGACATTATCAAGCGCCAAGCTAAGCAGAGCTTGTGTTATGGGTACTAGATATGTATATACTTAATACAATACATTACATAGATAGATGTTTTTTATTATACGTACATACATAGAAAATACCCAGAACACACTGAACAAATATTTGCAGATCGCACAAAAATCGTTTCGAGGCGGGAATCGAACCCGCAACTTCCTGCGACGCAGGCGATTTTTCGCCCACAGAGGTCGTCACTCTCCTTTGTATATAGCCGTAAAATAAGCCAAGTTTTCTTGAACCATATTTTACTGTGAACCAATTGCACTTTGGAAATGTCTTATAATGAAAGATGTCACACGGCTATCTAAGGAACTATAGCGGATAGAAAATGTTCCCTTTGAGCAAAGAATCCAGCGAGCTTGCTACGAGATATCTTGTATGAAATGGTCTCCAAATGTAATTTTGACAAGAGACTGTACATGGAGACTCGAGAACGTATACCCATACTAGATGCAATCGCTATCGTGGATGCATGTGTCAAAAACATGCGAAGCTGTGTTTTCGTTTCGTCAAAATGAAGCGTGGCTTCATGTCATCTGATAATTTGAGAGACAAAATCACCCCTCCCGTACCGCTCCCGTACCTCAGGAACTGACTCAGTTAAGCGCTAGACCTGTAGTTGATCTTTGAAAATATCCTCTATTTTCCACAAGGTGCCACAGCAATAAACCTATCTTTATAGTCGGGATCTGCTGCAAGAATCTCAATATAAAGCCAGTAGCTTACCATCTTCACTCGAAAGTCCTTAGGGTTCAGAACAATTAAATTAACTCAACGAAACCTTTCAGATCCCGACTTCCCGTTCTACACTCGCCAGGATTGGGGAGCGATCCCGCCAATAGACATAACACCCTTGAAGACCCCTGTAGAGTATGTTATTATCCACCACACATACATACCGGCGGCCTGCAACACCAGGGAGCAATGTAGCGCTGACATGAGGTCTATGCAGAGGTACCACAACTCGTTGGACTGGGGCGATATCGGCTACAAGTGAGTGCTCGTACGCTGCAACTATGCTATAACTATACTCCTAAAAACACGCACAGAATGCCTCACCACCCCTGCTCCTTCTTCCGCGCGGGTATACCGGTAGAGAAATATTTAAAGACGCAAATAATTTGTAAATTTTCCTACAGGCTTATCTGAGTCTGTCCCTGAGATATGAGAGCGGTACGAGATGGGTGTTTTCGTTTCTCAAATTATCAGATGACATGAAGCCACGCTTCATTTTGACGTAACGAAAACACCCCTCCCGTATTACCACTCCCATACCTCAGGGACTGACTCAGATAAGCGCTAGAACTGTAAAGTATACATAACTTTCGTGAATTATGTCATACATGAGTTTTTCCATACAATCATAACACCCTCCCCCCCTTATCGGGTGAAATTCGGTAAAGTCTTTCTTAGTACACCCCTAGACCACAAAAGGAATGTATAAATTTCAGGATATACAATTTATACTCTGCGTCAGCACGCGTCAGTCAGTACAGTAGGTTACGGAAAGATTTTATAAATATTGATTTAGGTGTTAGAGCCTTCGCTTGACCCACTTGTGAGATTACCTCCTTGAATTTTGCGCGATTGCAGTGTGTTTCCTACCTCTATTGTCTATGTATGATCACGTGACTCGGCTGCGGGTCGACGCCGACATCGCTTGCTAGTTGGATGTTCGTCAGTACGTCTTTGAATTTTGACAGTGCAGTGTCAGATAGGTTATAAATATTTTTAATTTTTACAGTTTGAATATTTTTATAGATTGGCGTAATATATCAAAACGTTAGTTTATTCTGTTTTCAGAGGTCATAATAAAAATAAAAAAAATACACATGTCTCCCTCTGGAACATGTGTGAAGGTCAGTGCTCTGTACGAATGCCCGCTCTACGGACGGCAGATTCGTTACATACAAAGCGTGTGCAATTCAACGCTTGTGCGAATGCTCGCTCTCTGGACGGCAGACTCGCTGTAGAAATTACCATTTAAAAGTAGCTGACACTGTCAGCTGCATAGCCGCCCTGTCGGCTGCGTCACCACGCTGTCGTCTGCATAGCCGCACTGTCGGCTGCGTCACCGCGCTGTCGTCTGTACAGCCGCACTGTCGGCTGCGTCACCGCGCTGTCGTCTGTATAGCCGCACTGTCGGCTGCGTCACTGCGCTGTCGTCTGTATAGCCGCACTGTCGGCTGCGTCACCGCGCTGTCGTCTGTATAGCCGCACTGTCGGCTGCGCTGTCGACTGCATAGCCAACTTAAGGGTTAGCACTCAGGCGAACATCGTGAGAAAGCTGTCATGTCGGCTAAGCGGACGTCAAATCGGCACTTTCTAGATTTAAAAATCTCTTGGCCCCAGTGACTTAACTGTGGTATCTTTTTGATCATGGGTCCTACAACACTCGGCGAGGTAGCCAAGTGGGACCCTCCTCCCGAGCAAGAGCAGTTCTATAAGAATGTTATCGACATCCTGGATAAATGTTACCCTCAAGACTGGAAGTCCTGGGAGGTCAGCGAAACTTCGTACGAAGATCTGTTTGGTGACAAAATATCATCCGATGATGAGAACCGCCTTTAGTTTGCAATTCCAACGGTCCTCCTGGCAAAAGTAACTCTCTCTAACTTCGTTAAGTGTACGCAAGTACAGATTGATCAAAATAATACTTCTCAATTGGCCACTTGGCAGGGCTCTCATATATTCACCACTTGCCATGATGAAGAAAATTCGTCCTACTGATGATTATAGCGGGTTCATGCGAAACCTGTCGGATATTAAAAGTCATCTACTTTCACGCCAGGCAGCTTCAGCAATGCTTAATACTCGAGCTGAAGCTCCGACAACTTCTGTCGAGCCATCGTCCCCGTCAGTTGTCTCATCAGCATTCACGACCGGGAATGCAAGGAAGAGGTTTCATAGTCTGGAACCGTTCCAAGCCGCCGTTACAAAAGGTCTTGAAACTTTTACGGATCAGCAAAACAGATTGTTGGAACAACATGTAGTTTTGTCTAGGCATCAAACTGACCTGTTAACGCATAAGGCAGATCATCTACGCTCTGACAGTCTAGATGGACAGGAGGTAGAGGAACCTGCTGAATTACAGGCAGCAGAACCCATAGAAGACCACTTCTTCGATTTTGCTACCGATAGGTGCTAAAGAATCTGAAAGTAAAATAGGAATCGCGAAAGAAGCTCTGCTAAAACAGGGATCTCGTTGTCTAAGGCTCGGAGAAGCCTCTTGGCAAAATATTCGTTACGCCGACGTGCAGATGCAATTCCAGGCCGCTCCGGTTTTTACTAGTCTAATAGTAAATAGCGTGTTAGCAACCGTTACCCATATTTGGCAAACAGTAGCCCTTTTGAACAAAATGGAGGCCTGCCTAGGTGCCATCATTCATGGGATTTTCCAATAAAGAAAGCATTTTCAGAATATATATAACGCTGCGGCCTTGGAAATTAAGACACACTTGAGCGGAAACTTTCTTGCAACAGATTTTGAATTCCGTCACACATCTGACTCCCTATTGCAGTACACCTGCGGGAGACGAGCAGAAATAATCCAGCAGCGTAGGTCGGTGTATAAGCCAATAAATAAAACTCTGAACGAACTCCTACACGCCATCCCACAGTCGAATACTCATTTATTCGCAGAGCCGCAGCTAGGGCACCTAATTAAGGAACATGGTGGAATCCACAAGTTTTTTCTACCTATCAGAAAGCATCTTACTGCCGTTAATAAATCTAAGCTGCATAACAAAACTGTCACAAACCGTGAAAGGAGCCAGAATTACAAGCGGTTCAACGACAGAAGGCCAAATTACCGAATCCCAGCCCAGGGCCAAACGAAGAAAGCTTCCTTTGACACAGGTTCCACGTTTGGTAACAAAAAACCTAGATATGAGGGTAAAACCAAGCCCTAAAGAGATTAATAACTTTGAAGCGGGGCAGGTAAGCAAACATCTTGAAGCTTGGAACTCTTTTGGCGCTCCGAAATCTATAATTTCAGTTTTATCAAGGTACTCAACAGCAACCGGCTTTTGGTAAAATTTTCCTCACATATGGCAGTGAAAATTCATAAAATGCTAGCCTGTAAGGCAATTGTTAAGTGCTCGAGCGAATCAGGCTTTCTCTGTCCATTGTTTTTAAGGTAAAACCCTGATGGTTCTAATAGGCCCATTTTTAACCTAAGAGTTCTCAACAATTACCTCCGGCCCCCAAAATTCCGGTTGATAAACCACCATAGAACTCCTCTATGTCTAAATAATCTTGATTACATGATTAAAATAGATTTATCACAGGCATATTTCAATATCCCGATCAGTAAACCTCATCGGAGATATTTGGCCTTTAATTTCGATAATAGGTACAATGTACGAAATGACTTGCCTTCCTTTTGGTTTAGCGACAGCTCCCTATATATTTGCAAAAATCACTAATTGAGTTGCTAATTTTTTCAGGGAGAGGGGAATCAGATTTATTGTTTATTTAGACGGCTTCCTTCTATTACATTCCGATCCAGACATTTTAGACCAACAAAATCAGTTTGTTCAAAAGCACTTGTTGCAAATGGGATGGTGCATAAACTACCAAAAGACCTCCGTGCCATCATGAGCAGTCGAGTATCTGGGACTCCTTTGGAACACCGAACAAAACATCAAACGGTTATGAGAGCAAAAATCCAGAAATGTACTGTGCTGTTAAAAAGTTTCCTGGACAACCAATGGTGGACGTGGTGGCTTGCAAAAGTTTTGTTGGGGAACATGAACTTCGCAAGAATAATATTCAGTCGTCGAACGCAGATGGCAGCAAACTACCAATGAACCAGAAACATAAAAGATTTTCGTTACCAGTCAACGTATCAGAGAACCTGAGATGGTAGCTAAAACACATCTCTTATTCATCTCCGATCCTCCAACCAGAAGTAACGGTGTTCATAACAACCGATGCTGCGACAATAGGGTTGGGCGCTACAGTAGGAAAGGAAAGGTTGAGTGGTCTCTGGAACAAGAGGAAATGGAACTGGCACAGTAATCAAAGGGAGCTGTAGGCGGTACAGAAAGTTCTCAAAAGAAAAGGACTACAGTTACGGGGTCAAACCATAATGGTTCAATCAGACAACAGATTGGTTGTAGCTTATATTACCAAACAAGGAGGCACCAAATCCTTACACCTCCTTCTTACAACTCACAGAATCCTAGAGCTTGCCAGCCGATACCAAATAAACTTGGTAGTACGGTATCTGCCCGGAAGGTACAACGACACCGCAGATGGCCTATCACGGTCGAAGGAACTGACTGAGTGGACGTTGAGTCAGGAAATCCTTCAAGTTATTTTCAAGAAGATGGGGACACCAGAAGTGGATTTATTTGCGAGTGTACGGTCCGCCATTGTCGACAGATATGTAAGCGAGGACGCCAGAGATCGAGAATGCCTATTTTTAGACGCTTTCAGTCGGTACTGGGACTTCAGTCTCGGTTGGCTGTTTCGCCCACCAGCACTAATACCACGAGTCCTGAGACACTTAACTAGACAGGACATTCTGGAAAGCAGAATTGAGGCAGAGAACTCTGTGTCACCCATTCAAGATTCCCAACCTACAGAAGAATCTGATCGATCTCAGAACCGGAAGGCCACCTCCAGTGATAAAATAAATATGTTTGTAGGTTTGGAAGATACAGGCTGGTCCCACTTTGTAGAATCCTGGTCAAAGGAGAACCGTAGCATTCTGGAATCCTCATGGTGTAATTCAACCTTGAAAACATACAGCTCAGCCTGGATACGTTGGAAATACTGGGCAAAAGATAATAATGTCCAAATTAACAACCCAAATCCTGAAGATGTTGCGAAGTATATTAGTTTCCTTCACAAGGAAGTTAAACTGGCGTCAAGTTCTATTGCATTACATAAATCGGTGGTCACCACGTTTGCTAATCCTGAGAATAGCGACAAGCTAAGTAATCACCCACTGGTGAAGCGAATATTGAAAGCTGTATTTGCGAGCAGACCACCGCCTCCAGGTTTGCCACCTGATAGACCATTTAAATAGCTATGATGTCGATTTCAATAGCCTATTTCAGGTATCTCGTTATTTATCCGCGTTGCTGCTTCTATCTTTTGGGCGTAGAATACATGATTTAACCCTTCTGGACATTGGTCCTGACTATTTAGAGGAACATGTAGATCATATGTTATTCTGGCCCCTTTTCGGTTCAAAGACCGATTCGGCTAATTTCAGGCAGTCAGGATGGAGACTGGCTAGAAATAGCATTCGTAAATTGGATGTGGTATTTTGGATACATAAATTAATAAATGTTGGCAAAGTCCGACGTGCTAATAGAACTTCCCGATCGTTTGTTACCACCAGAAATCAGGTGAAGGCTGCATCACGATCAGTTATTGCAGGATGGATTCGAAACTTGTTCAAGTCCGCAGATATCGTAGCTTCACCTGGCAGTTTTAGAGCGGCAGTAAATTCCGATAATTGGTCCAACAGAAACTTCAATTTGGATGAGGTTCTTTGTCGAGGAAATTGGAGAAGTAAAGTTACAACATTATTGTTCCACAAAAAAGGCCACAACTAAATCAATTTTGTCTCAGTGAATCATTCACACCTATATAGGTGAAAAAAATATAATATTAACATTTATAGCGCGAGGGGCGTTAAACATTTGTTTATTTTTAGTTTCTCTTTTATAAGCCCTTGAGACAAAAAGATTGTTAAATAACAAAGTTTTGTAATAAATTTTGGTTATTTCATATAAGCCTATTACCTAGTTCCTATGTATACCTATACCTACCTCGAGGTACGTATATATACCTACCTCGTAGATATAATCACAGTACGCCTTGCCATCGCCGGCAGAATATAAACACCTCTCACAAGTGGGTCAAGCGAAGGCTCTAACACCTAAATAAAACCGTTTTCCCCCCGAAGGGTAGAAAACGAATATTTAGGTTTAAGCCGTAGCTTGACCCACTAAATTTTGCATTCCTTGCCGGCTTGTGAGAGTACTGACGAACATCCAACTAGCCAGCGATGTCGGCGTCGACCCGCAGCCGAGTGACGTGATCATACATAGACAATAGAGGTAGGAAACACACTGCAATCGCGCAAAATTCAAGGAGGTAATCTCACAAGTGGGTCAAGCTACGGCTTAAACCTAAATATTCGTTTTCTACCCTTCGGGGGGAAAACGGTTTTATTTTGTAAATTACCGGTTGTGTCCCGCCTATGAATAGACTCCTACGTCTCCTTCCGAGGATGTCGTAAAAGCCGACTAAGAGATTACCCGGACTTGTTAGTAAGATTCGTTCTGGCTGCTAGCTTATTATGGAATGTGTTATTACTGGAAGAAAGCGTTAGCCGAGTCTGTCGTGGGAAGCAATTGCGGCGATGAGCTCACGAAATCACGTCTATATTCCACTATGGTGCAACCCACTCTGAAAAGTGGCCCATTTGAGGCTCTGCCCTTTTTCTCCTTTCGGGGAAAAAGGCGTGTATCTATGTATGTATGTATTACGTTGGCCGGTATGTTAGTAAAAGCACCAACGCTTAGGTTTCAATCCTAACCAGGGTATTCATTCCCTGAGGTGTGCGATCTGCGACTCGCTCTTTCCGCGTTTCTCCTCGCCCTGAGAACTTGTACTAGGTATATTTATTCTGTGCCCTGAGAAGATGAACCCCGATTGGGCCAATACCGGCCAAAACGAGTATTACTCGTATATCGAGATTATTATTAGAGTGAAGAACATGCACTCCTATGCTGACACTAGTAGGTACATTCCTTTTCTCTCTTAACGGCTCTGAAAAGGCCAACATGCCCTTCAAACACCTTTGATTAGAATACGTTGTGATTCGAAGTGATCAATGAAAATAACAAAGAGATATTTAATTATGTGTTTATTGTCGGTTCAATTAATCGTGTAATATCATATCGTTGACCGATTGAACTTAGATAATAGAATTAACAAGTTTCAGTATCTCAGTTTGCATATTATGTAAAGTAAGTAAAAGATTTACTTATACCTAATACTTACTTATTAGTTAACACATACTTTTTGTATGAAAAAAGTAAAAATATGTCTAAGATTCAGACATATTTCATCATCATCACTGCTGGACATAGGTCTCTCCCATAGAATGCCACGCATCCACCGCCATCCTGCGAGCCTCATAATTTCTATAACATCTTTGGGCCATCGAAAGGGGGGCATTCCTTTTTCCCGAGAACCTGTCTTCCCCAACGGTTATCAGTTCTGTGAGCTATATGGCCTGCCCATTGCCACTTCAACTTGTAATTCTGAGTCGGTGATCTTGGTTCTTCTACGGATCTCCTCATTCTGGATTCTATCATGTAGTGAAACTCTGAGCGTAGCTCTCTCCATAGCCTGCTGCGTAACTTTGAGCTTTCCTATGCGTCCTGAGGCCCTAGTCGGAGTTTTGCAAAAACCATCGTAACGATGAACGTAACGACGATCGTACGTGTATAACATAATAACTAGCTATTAATCTGTGCCAAAAACGTACAGATTAATGGCTAGTTACTACGCAATACACGTACACTCGTCGTTACGATCATCGTTACGATGGTGTGTGTAAACTCGGACTTGCCCCTCTGAGGGGCTAGCCTGCAAATTTGACAAGCAACTTACACGGCCGTGTGGTGTACACTTCACGGATTTTTGTATGACAATTGAGGTTCTCAAGGTGCCCGCTAGGGGCGCTCTTCGATTTCTCCATACTAAAATCCGTGTAGTGTATACCACACGGCCGTGTAAGTTGCTTGTCAAATTTGCAGACTAGCCCCTCAGTAGTTAGCGGCCACGTCTCACTGACAACACGCACTGATTATAGACTATATAGTTGTCTGTAGTATCCGTGACGAGAAGGTATGGCGTAGTTTGCACCTTGCTCCGTCTTGCTTCTATAGGTATTCAGGAAATCTAGGATATTTATTTAATTAGATATTATATTCATGAGATAGAGCCTGGTGACATCATTATCTAGGTATAAAAACGGCAAAAAAACACGTTTTTTGTATGGGAGCCCCTTAAATATTTATTTTATTCTGTTTTTTAGTACCTATTTGTTGTTATAGCGGCAACAGAAATACATCAATTGTGAAAGCCTGGTGACATACAGACGGACGAACAGCGGAGCCTTAGTAATAAGGTCACGTTTTACTCTTTGGGTAAGGAACCCTAAAAACATCGCCGCGAGACTGGTTAACCCAAATACCTACTAACAACAGATGATAATACCCCAAAGTGCCACCAGGGGTGTGCAATACCTACCTAATTTGAAAGGGGTCTTTTCGTCTTGTCGTACATAAAAAAAAACACCTCTAAGTAAATAAAAGTTATTATCACAATGATATGCCTATAGGTAGCCCTATTCACCTAAGTATACCACTTCTCTGAAGGCGAATTTTCCATTTTACCAGCAGCGTGGCTCATCTCCTTTTCAACCACGAATAAAGCCACGGCAATCTTCTTCTCTTCGTCTATGTATAATCTTCTGGTGTACTTTTTTAAAATGTTGTCTCTATGCACTTACTCTTTGTTTATTATAGCTGCGTTAGCTGTGTTTCCTTTACAGAGTAAGCACAGGGAACCAATCCAATTAGTTTATTATATTTTTAAGTTATGTTTATCAGTCATTGGAAATCCTAACAATAAAATAAATAAAATGGTTGGGTCAAGGGTCAGATTCAGAAGGCGGTACTCCTGGACTCGGCACGCATAGTCAGGAGGTTCCTCTCTCTGCAGCCCTAGCCCCCGACCGTTTAGGCATTGCTCCGCGGTTGTTGGTTCCCCGTTTAGATTTATATTTTTTACTATAATGTTTTTTATACTATTTTTTTTTGTAGATAGTATTCCTTTATAGTGAAAAATATATTTTTAAAGGGAATTTTAAATAAATGAGTGAAATAAATAAATAAGCCAGTAGGCACCTACGTTCATAGTGTAGGCACGATCTATAGAGACTACGAGTATCGAGTAATAACATATTTTTTGCTATTATCTAAATGATACCGACCAAGTACTGCTTCGCGATAATGTCTGTTGTCGTTTAAGAATTATTAAGGGACTTTTTTTGATGATGATTCATCGTGAGAATGTGAAGGGAAACTAGAGCAATTGATCGATCTTGACTTGATATAAGTTGGATAACAAAAACGACAATTTCTGATGATTATTTAGCATGGAGTGTATCATGAAAAGGTGGGTTGGGTTCGTACAGCCTATGGATTATTTAGCATGGAGTGTATCATGAAAAGGTGGGTTGGGTTCGTACAGCCTATGGATTATTTAGCATGGAATGTATCATGAAAAGGTGGGTTGGGTTCGTACAGCCTATGGATTATTTAGCATGGAGTGTATCATGAAAAGGTGGGTTGGGTTCGTACAGCCTATGGATTATTTAGCATGGAGTGTATCATGAAAAGGTGGGTTGGGTTCGTACAGCCTATGGATTTTAGAATGAATCAGAATCAGAAATATTTTATTGCATAACTGTTTACAACATGGGTCTTATTCTTTTATAAACGGTAACTACTGGCTTACACAGCTAGTCCATTTCAGACGTGCATTAGTTAGACATCCTAAAAAGTAGCTCTAGAAAATGCATAATAAACCACAGGTTAGTACTACTTTTATTATGTTCTAAGATTTAGATATATACGTAGAGAAAAATTCAACAGCAAATTAAATGTTAAGGCACAAGAATATTAAATTTTACCGTTTGTGAACCTACTTATTACAACCAATTTCATAAATGGAGCCCCTTTTCACCCCATTGAATATACAAAAGGGTAATTTTGCTATAAAAGGAACCTACGCTCCAAGTTTCAGCTCTCTAGGTCCAGAGGTTTCGGCTCGGCGATGATGAATCAATAAGTCAGTCAGTCAGTCAGTCAGTCAGAGCTTAGGTATAGATAAAGCAAGGTTAGCTAAAACAGTGGTAAGTAAAAAAAATAACGTATTTTTTACTTCCTGGTATAGTATTATATTATCTGTGCTTCCTGTAACTTTATGGTATTTGACACAGTTTTCCATGGCTTATTTAGCCACGGAAAAATAAATAAAAACGTGTTTGGAGTTTAAATGATCTATAAATAGCGATAATCAAGTTTTACTTACATTCTTGGGATAAGAATATACACAATGTTTTTAAGTAATCATTCCAACAAGATTGCCACAAAATAAAATATATTTTTTGCGGTAAAATACCTCAACCTTTATTGGAGACAAGGTCACTATCTCACACAACACGTGTAAGATAGAGAACCTTGTTGCTTTATTTAAATGTCGACTTTAATTGGATAGCTAAGGTTGTTCCCCTTTAGGTGGGGTTTTAAGCAAGTTAATTTTATAAAAAAAGGTTTAAGTGTTCCACACAAATTTGGAAAAGGACGCACTTTTGTGTCTAGCACGCATAATGTGGGGCCACGAAGCTAATTATTCTATTCAAGACTTGAGGTCGCCACATAAAAATGGAATGGATGTGTGTGTGTGTGTGTGTGTGTGGGGGGGGGGAGGGATTACGTGCGAAGCGTATTGCTAGTCTTTCATATAAAGAAAACCGTATCGGTCAAACAGTTTTGGAGATAAATGGGAACATTCGTTTGAACACACAAACAATCATCATCTCAGCCCGAAATCACTCACTGTTGGATATAGGCCACCTTTCTCTCCTGCCAGTCTCCTCCGTCCTGTGCGTCTCTCAACCAGGTATTGCCCGCGACTGATACGATGTCGTTGACCCATCTCGCTTTCGGACGACCCGGATTTCTTCGGCCCGACTTCGGCCGCCACTCCGTTGAGGCTTTACCCCACCGGCCGTTACCACGTCTGGCCAGGTGCCCTGCCCAGCTCCAGTTGAGGTTTATCCATTAAGTCCATGGGTTTATTACTCTATCTCCGACGTCATAGACTTTCGTCCGACGACGGATCTCAGTGTTGTCATAGTTGTAAGACACAATGATTATAGGGGTAAAATAAAAAATTGAAAACCTTTTTTTGATTCAGGGTCCGTTTGCGAAATATGCTTTTTAGGGTTCCGTACCCAAAGGATAATTATTACTAAGGCTCGGCTGTCCGTCTGTCTGTCCGTCCGTCCGTCTGTCACCAGGCTGTATCTCATGAATCGTGATAGTTAGACTATTGACATTTTCACAGATGATGTATTTCTATTGCCGCTATAACAACAAATAATAAATAAAAGCAGCCAAGTGCGAGTCGGACTCGCCCATGAACGGTTCCGTAGCAGCAAGTAACATAATATAAAAGTTCTTGGATGGATTACGATTTATGACGTATTAAAAAAAAACTACTTACTAGATCTCGTTCAAACCAATTTTCGTTGGAAGTTTACATGGTAATGTACATCATTTTTTTTTTTAGTTTTATCATTCTCTTATTTTAGAAGTTATGGGGGGGGGACACACACTTTTTACCACTTTGGAAGTGTCTCTCGCGCAAACTATTCTGTTTATAAAAAAAATATATTAGAAACCGCAAAATCATTTTTGAAGACCTATCCATAGATATCCCACACGTATGGGTTTGATGTTTTTTATTTTTTTATTTCAGTTCTAAGTATGGCGAACCCCAAAAATTTACTGTTTTTTTTCTATTTTTTTGTGAAATTCTTAATGCGGTTTACAGAATACATCTACTTACCAATTTTCAACAGCCTAGCTCTTATAGTTTCAGAAAAAAGTGGCTGTGACATACACGGACAGACAGACAGACAGACAGACAGACATGACGAATCTATAAGGGTTCCGTAATTTTTGGTTACGGAACCCTAAAAACATAATAAAATGAATATTTAAGGGGAGCCCCCTTAAATATTCATTTTATTCTGTTTTTAAGGGGGCTCCCATACAAAAAACGTAATATCTCCAGATGTAGTTTATTTTTATTTTTTTATACTACTTGAATGACGGCACAATCAGATGGGCCACCTGATGTTAAGCGGTAACCTCTGCCTATGAACAGTGCATTACCTCATAGGTCACGTCCACCTAGGACGCACCCTATGTGGCGTTGCACTGCGCCCGCCACCCTGAGACATAAAGATGAAAAGTCTCATGTGCCTGTAATTTCACCGGCACCCTTACCCTTCAAACTGGAACACAGCAATGCGAGCACTACTGCTTTGCGGCAGAAATAGAATATGGTGGTAGTACTTTCCCGGACGAACTCTTTCACAAAAAAGCTCTACTACTACTAACGATGGTTAAGCGATGCTCTGCGAGGTCAGTTTTAGGATGGGTGACCGCTTTTTGCGTTCATTTTTTTTTTACAAACCTGTTTTTTTGCCGTTTTTGTAGTTAATGGTACGGAACCCTTCGTGCGCGAGTCCGACTCGCACTTGGCCGGTTTTTTGTTATTGTCATGTGCCAGCTAAATAGTAGTTAGTGAATATGTGAAAAAAATCACGGCCAAAGGAAAACTTTTACAGCTAAGTAGGCTTTACATGTAACGAGTAAATAGTATACGGGAAAAGCCGAAATGTCAGTTTCTTCACGCCCTCTTTACGTAGCCTTTGCATACCTTTATAACCATAGTTGTCCCACAGAATAAATAATAGCACAAACTGTACCCACTGTACTTTGCAGTTTTAGTTGTAACCCGTAATAATTTTCTTATTCAACTTATTATAAGTATTGTTTTATTGCCAGCAGCCAGCCGTGGTGTGCCCGGCCTAAAAATAGACCCCTCCGTCTCTTCCCGTGGATGTCGTAAAAGCCGACTAAGGGATTACCCGGACTTGCTGATAAGATTCGTTAATATAAGATTTTTCCATGGCTTATTATGGAATATGTTATTACTGTAAGAAAGCGTTATCCGAGTCAGTCGTGGGAAGCAATGCAGCGATGAGCTCACTACTTGTCACGTCTATATTCCACGATGGTGCCACCCGCTGTGAAAAGAGGCCCATTGACGCTCTGCCTACTCCTTCGGGGAAAGAGGCGTGTGTCTATGTATGTATGTAATTGTCAGAAAAGATAGAAAAGTGGGTACAAAACAGAACAGAAACAAAAAAAACAAACAAAACAAAAAAATAAACAAACAGAAACAAACAGAAATTGAATATAAACAGTTAATCTTGAACTTTGCATATCTGTTCTGATGTCGTAGACGTGCTTTGACGTTGGTTAACTCAACCACCATGTCTTACTATTATTGTGTATCTAGTTTCTGCGTGGGCAGCGAGGGAGGAGCGTACGAGGGTCGTGGCTGGCGCACGATGGGCATCCACGCTCGTAAAGCTAACAGCGTCAGCGTTGGCATCTGTCTGATTGGAGATTGGAGAGGTAATACTTCCTTCCTTACCTATAGAGCGCATGTCTTTTTCTTTACCAGCCGATACACGTCAAGTGCTAGATGAGAATCATACAATAGGAGGGATTAGCCGTAATCACCACGCGTGACAGGCAGATTGTTGATCGCAATGGTGTGGAGTACTCAAGTGGATACTGCTACCCATCCCTTATTCACCTTCCACGACATCCACGGGAGGAGTTGGAGGAGGCCGATACTAGCACGGGCGCATACCAAGAGTTGTTTTACACCAGCGTAGAAAGCAGTGTGGCTGTACCAGGTACCTGTTTTATACATAAATGTGCCAACTCTCAAGGAATATGAAGTGCCTTAGATACGAGTACGCACGAAAGCAGAGCTCGAAATGACCGTGAATGTTGGCTGTAGTGTGTCCGGCCTAAGAATAGATCCCTCCGTCTCTTTTTTTTTTTTTTTTTTTATTCTAATGAATGACGGAACAAGTAGATGGCTCTCCTGATGTTAAGCGGTAACCTCTGCCTATGAACAGTGCATTACCTCATAGGACACGTTCACCTAGGACGCACCCTATGTGGCATTGCAATGCGCCCGCCACCCTGAGACATAAAGATGAAAAGTCTCATGTGCCTGTAATTTCACCGGCACCCTTACCCTTCAAACCGGAACACAGCAATGCGAGAACTACTGCTTTGCGGCAGAAATAGGTATGGTGGTAGTACTTCCCCGGACGAACTCTTACACAAAAAGGCTCTACTACTACTTCTCCCGTGGATGTCGTAAATGCCGACTAAGGGATTAGCCGGACTTGTTAATATGATTCGTTGGTATACGATTCGCCCTGGCTGCTAGCTTATAATGGAATGTGTTATTACTGGAAGAAAGCGTTAGCCGAGTCAGTTTTGGGAAGCACTGGCGGCGATGAGCTCACCACTTGTCACGTCTTTATTCCACGATGCCCACTGTGAAAAGAGGCCAATTGAGGCTCTGCCTACCCCCTTCGGGGAAAAAGGCGTGTGTCTATGTATTGGATGTATGTTCACTTCAAAACTTTTTTGTCAATAAGGAACCTAAGTATATATATTCGTTGCCTATTTAGGGCCTCATGTTCTCTCAAGTCATGTTTACGCGGTGGATAACTTAAGATCACAATAATAACTGTCAAAAATCTTGCCACGCAACATAAATTGGTCTGAAAGGTTTATTATCGTGCGTGAGGGTTCTTTCCCTGCGTCGGAAGGTGTCAAACCCATTCCTTCGTTATTCCCATTATTCATGATACTGGCCGGATGGCGCCAACTCTTTCATAGTTGATAAAAGGGAGTTGAGCTTCTTGTCTTTTTACCAGACTGCGGCGAAGCCAAATAATAGGGTTATGGTTTGACCTGTATTTATCTATGTTCCCTCGTAACTTCCTACTAAACGGCTGAACCGATTAAGATGAATAGTATTTCGTTAGATTCACCTTTACTACGCGAGCGAGGGTCACAAAAATAGGTGCCATAATGTATGTTTTTTTTGTATAATCATATCCTATTATCTATCATAAGAAAGCTCTCGATGAGCACATCTATATGTATATAAAAAACGAAGTCGTGTTAGTTACACCACTTATAACTCAAGAGCGGGTGAACAGATTTGGCTGAAAATTGGTGGGGAGGTAGCTTAGAACCAGGAGATTGACATGGGGGTAGCGGTAGGAGGGGGGGGGGGGGGGGTCACCGGGGGCTACCCGTGCGAAGACGGGGCGAGTTGCTCGTTTTAAATATAAGAAAGCAAATATTTTAACTTTTTAACAAATAATGTTATCACAAATAAATAAAATAAATAAATAAAGCTGGACAAGCGTTTTCATTATACCGTAGTCAGATTTATTTTTTTTGTCTTTTAAAGAAGTATATGTTCCTTCGATATTCATTCATTTGTATAGGTAATCCCAACAACGGATGACAGGATTGGGTTGCCATTCTGTACCTACTTAATTATTATGAACTTCGAAATATTACTGACCTGAAATATTAATTTCTCAACAGTGGAACTGCCACCGCAGCAGCAACTAGACACGACGAAAGCCCTCATCGCATCTGGACTGGCGCAAGGCATCATCAGCCCCAACTACAAGGTTATCGGGCACATGCAAGCCACGCCTACCGAATGCCCAGGTGGAGCCCTGATGGAAGAGATCTCCAAGTGGGAACATTTTGTACCGGGAAATATCGACTTTTAAAATAAAGCTTGCGAAATAATTTGTGTTTTATCTCATATCCTGTACTTAGGTCAAACGTTTCGCTTGAGGCGCGACATTATGTTTTTTGCTCATCACAGCTCATCAAAGCTCATCAACACTTCTTGAGATAGCGAAAACTAATTTTGCGAAAACTAGGAGACCTAACACGCATGTTTTGATTGATAGTATCTCAAAAATATCATTAGTTTAGCTGCGAATGTCATTCAATTATTTTTACAGTGATATTTTGTTGACATTCGTAGCTAAACTAATGATATTTTTGAGATACTATCAATCAAAACATGCGTGTTAGGTCTCCTAGTTTTCACAAAATTAGTTTTCGCTATCTCAAGAAGTGTTGATGAGCTGTGATGAGCAACAAACACAATTAAATTTAAAGCTTTGAGGCAAATAATTTATACACGGTTAGTTAGTTTCACTTTTGTGAGAGCAACACGGAACTGAGGTCACATGCATGGAGCTACAGATTTGATGAAAATACCACTAATATCATAAATGTGAAAGTTACGATGTTTGGATGGTTATTATAGCCGAAACTGCTGAAACGATTTCAATGTGGTACACAGGTAGAATATAACCTGTATTGATTTAGAGAAAAGAATAGAATGGAATAGAAATAGTTTATTTTGTACAGCAAATACACACAGCTTGGGAACACAATACAATAATAAACAGAACACATATTTTTTGCTGCGTGTATAGTGCCGTCAAAAAAGGTCCGTGCTCAGCATAATGCTGCAGTAAACTGCAGCGCTGATTTTCAGCACGGACCTCGGTTTACGCTCTAACTAGGTAACTATTAGCCCACTAGGCTGAGGTCCGCTATCTGGATCACATCTGCACCGATGAAGCTATGCAGCTGGCAGGCAAAAGAACTCCTTTTTGCAAAATCGTCCGGCAAAAAGTGATCCATGGAGGGCACACAGCATACCACGCGAGGTGATGGACATACTTGTAGCAGTGTGCGTTGCTACAGAAATGCTGAATCGTGATTTGCAATACGAGCGGGCGCACACAGGCAACCAGTCATCTCCAGCCACCCATACCAATAACTTGTGTGCATTATAACCGCGGAATATATTCGGTTTACGTAAAGACTCGTAATATATGACCTTCTACATATGAGGAAAGATATCCCTTAAAGTGGTGACCCCAGACTTCGATTTTTGAACGCGCGTTTGGTGGGCCAGAGGTGACTCCCTCCCGACGAAAGCCACGCCTCGGGAGGTAAAACAAAAGAAGATTCAAAATTGCATCACGATGACGTAACGCCACATGAACAACGGAAGCGCATGGAAGGCGCGGTAAAATGATCCACTCACAGCTACCATTTAGAAGACCTGAGTAATGAGTGCGTATTTTTGTGAAGAGTATTGGAGGTTCAGGAGCGGAAAGAGATGATCCAGCTGCACTCTATGGATTATGCCCGGTTGAAGGATGCTCACCGGAGGGATTATGCCCGGTTGAAGGATGCTCACCGGAGGACCAGTGCTGGACTTCGAGGAGGCTCAGTCCCACTGCTGCGAGTGACTGGCATCGAGTTCACGCTATTTAGAGGCCAAGAGAGTTTTTTTTACGCAGAAGAGAAGGTGCTGTGGTGCTGTGGTGTAGAAGAAGATATAATCGTCGGCGTACGTGAGCGTATGAGAAGAAGGATTTCGTCGTAGAATCAGTGAATCGTAGAATCAGTGAATCGTAGAATCAGTGAATCGTAGAATCAGTGAATCAGTGTTATAATTTTAATTTGATAGCGTTGTGATGTTTTGCACGTTGCAATTAGTTTACAATGCATCTCGAGCATTTGGTAAAACGAAACGTCGCATTGCATCGCATCGCGTCAAACATATTCGAGAAGGTATTTTATTTTGTTGCAAATGAATTGTAAGTTTTAATATTTGGAACATTTTTTTATAGTTTTTGAGATATTTTTGTTGTAAAATCAATTTTTTTTATAACCTTTGTCAGTAACATGTCTTATTTTATTTTCACATGTGGAGCAGTCCGAGTCTTATCAAGTCAGATAAAAGTAGGTCAGTTTGTAATGCAAGCTCATGTTACGGCGCTGGGGCATTGGTCGCGTCGTGCACGATCTTGCAACTATGCACATTCCTGTGTGCCTTTTGCACACGATTATAGAAGAATGACAAAGTGTTTACGGAATGTTTGTTTAGGTTACGGTACGAAGAGCGTAATCTGATCTGCTAATAAAACACACACATCGTAAGGTAGCAATGTTGCGAAAATACGATTGTGCTTAGAACGCAGTGTAAGCTAAGTGGTTATTTAGCCAACTTTGTAATAGGAAGGTTATGTTTAATGCTAAGACTTTTATGTTCTAGACCTAAGATTTTATTTTTTTCAAAAAAAAAATGTAAGGGGGAGATTACTGTAGCAGTGTGCGTTGCTACAGAAATGCTGAATCGTGATTTGCAATACGAGCGGGCGCACACAGGCAGCCAGTCAACTCCAGCCACCCATACCAATAACTTGTGTGCATTATAACCGCGGAATATATTCGGTTTACCTAAAGACTCGTATTATTTGACCTTCAACATACAGGGAAATATATCCCTTAAATACTCAACTATAACATGGGTCTCTGAATAAGTGCCGTCTAGACCTTCGTGCGCCAACGTCAGCCGCATCTAGTAGGTTTTATCTATGGGCCGCATCGTCACTTACCAACAGGATCGCGGTCAAACAAAGATCTAACAAAGTTGAAATAAAAAACTTTTACTGCATAAGTCATTTATAGTCATTTATAGTCATTTATTGATAAATTATCATTATACGTCCAAAACATAGTGTAAAACAATAAAAAGTCAATAACAACATTTATAGGTAAATAGGCACCTATACATAAGTACAAACATACCTACAGCAAAAAGTAGCTAAAAATAGAAATACCATTAATACTAATCACAAATTGAAATATATTATTTACACACAATTAAACTTTATTAGTCACATAGTTTATTATCTATTTATATTCTATTTCTAGCCCTTTGTGTCCCACTGCTGGGCAAAGGCCTCCCCCCACTCCTTCCAGACATCACGATCCTGAGCTATGTATGCCCAGTCAGCCAGACAATGTCGTCTCGCCATCTCCTTTTTGGTGCCGCGTCGCCTTTTCGCTGGGTCAGGACGCCCTCGGTCGCTACCTTCGCCCACAGCTGGCTTAGCATGCAGCAGATGTGACCAGCCTAATCCCACTTCAGCTTAGCAGCTTTCGAAGCTACATCCACAATTTGGGTTTGTGAGCGCAACGCATGTGTTTAGAATCCTATCCATGAGCCTCACACCCAGGATACTGCGCTCCATCGCTCGCTGGCAGTCCTTGAGTTTGGACTTCTGAAGCTGCATCAAGGACCAAGTTTGCGCACTATATGTTATGACGGGGAGAATGCATGTGTCCATTAATATTCGCTTTAGCGATAGGGAAGTCCGGACCTTTCATTAGATCTCCCATGGCCCAATAGCTCCTCCAGGCATTTTCAGTTCGCCGAGCGATTTCTTTGTATATTTTATATAATTCTAGTATAATAATATTATCATGGCAGCTTAAGACTGCGCCAACCCCAGGCAGAAATCTTCCTACAAAAAAAACCACCACACGCCGCTCACAAAAGCGGTTTTTATTGAATATCTCGTGAAATATAGATAATTTTAAAAAAAACTCTAGAGTGATCCGTCCGTTTTATTATATTGATCTTTTTAACCAATAATCTGTACCTATAGACAAACAATCGAATCTACTTAGCCAAAAGTCACTACCGATACATATTTTTTCCGCAATACACCAAGGTTATCTGGAAGAGAATGCTTTCTAGCATTAAGTTCGCCTTTGTACTTCTTTGTTTTATGTGCAATAAAGAATTTTCTATCTATCTATCTATCTAAAAGTTAGAGGTAACTTTATGTTTTTTTTTTCTAGAAATTTTGTCGTATAATTTTTCTATCTTCGTTATCCCTCGGTATTATAATGTATTATATGCATATTTTTAAATTGAATATTGTACTTGATTTAGTCAGTTAAAAATCTAATCTAAGATTGCTAATTTTGCGTTATACCCCACCTTAATCGCTTTTAGATCATAACAGATAAATCATTCCATAACAAGGAAGTAGGTTTGTACAGGTACGAGTACACACATAATCACCCACATGATTACTTTAGCAATAAGCATAAGCAATGCAATAAGCAACGAGCATATTGTGCTAGACATTTTCACGGCTACGGAAATGTACTTGTACAGTAGTTTACGGTACTCAGTTAGGTATTATTGTACGTGCTAGCGTGCTACTCACACAATTTTGTATTATACTTGGCTTGTACAATGCAAAGAATCAAGACAGCGGGACTTTTGGCTTTTTCGACTTGTTAACTTCGGATTTAGGCCCCCCCCCCCCCTAACTCCGAAGTTAACAAGTCGAAAAGCGCCGGTAGTATATTTATACAATTTAGTATACCTAAACATCGAAGAGTTGCCAGCCTAAAATCACTCTACCTTCGAAAAAGGATCACTATAAAGATTTTTATCGTCGTCAGGAAAAATCAAATTTCGGAGGAGGTGGGATATAACTTATACTCTTATGAAATAATTTCCCCTTAGTGAATCTTGGCTGCAAATTTTTATTTATGTTACTTGGAAGCGAAATCAAAATTAAAAACCAATAAAATCCAGAAATCAGGCGCTGTGCTTCGTCGCAACCCCCACACTGAAGTTTAAACTAAATTGATGTTTCTTTCAAAATTGACCTGCTGTGCTGATGTTGGTTTACTACCTATCGCACGGAGGCCGCAAGCACGCAATGCTCTCTAAGCCAAAGATTTAAATCTTTGCTCTAAGCCTATTGTATTACCTGTCTAGTGGTGCAATACAACCTAGATTAAATAAATTTATATAAGTTATAGAGAACCTAGTTACCTATAGGTAGGTACTATACTTTACATGATTTTTGAGCTTTGGTTGTTCCCAATATTTCGACAAAGTTGCATGTGCCATGATCACGGAAGAAGGTGAAAAAATAGAAAATCATAGTAAATATCCCGTTTCTAGTGAAAAGTATGTGCATAATCATGATAGTTTCAAAAGTTGTATAGGTACGGTATTTTAAACTATGAGCATTATTTTAAATATTATATTAGCAGTGAGTTACGCTAACAATACTGGGTCAATGTATCTATTGATTACTTTTTTACAGAATAGATAATGATCGGACTTTGTCATGTTCCGACCTCAGATAATCTCTATAAATAATCAAAGGTTCAGACAAAGAAATAAACATACAAGTCAAAGTCCATTCTATAAACTTTGATTTGCTTTGAGCTGGAAATTGATAGTTACATCATTTCCAACCAATTTGCTCTCACAAAAACTACCCATCTATTTCGATGTGCGCCATCGTTAAAAAATATACAAGTCTACTGATTTAATTTCACAAATACATTATTAACAGAAAGAATAAAACAAATATAAAATTATATAAAATTAAAAAATACCCTTACTGGTACTGCCGTAGGTTACAAAATAGACAGGTTCAAATAGGGTTGGGTGGGCCACGTCAGTCGAATGCTTCCCAACAGGTGGGCGAATATCAGCACACCCTATAGATACCTGAAGGACGGCGACCTCGGGGTCGGCCGAGAAAGCGTTGGCAGGACGATCTTGTTAATTTTGAGGAGTGGTGGGAGACTGCCAAAGACAGGGACAAGTGGAATAATTTAGGCGAGATCTTTTCCCAGAAGTGGGACAACAAAGGCAAAAAAAAAACAGGTAGAATATGGTGTGCCGTGGTTTGTCCGGCCTAAGAATAGACCCTTCCGTCTCTTCCCGTGGATGTCGTAAAAGCTGACTATGAGATTACACCAGCATTACCAGCATTTACCTCAGTAATTAGCACCAATCTGCGATCACCCATCCGCCTGCCAACCATTGTGGTTATGGCACATACAACCATTGTACTGTGGTGAAGGCCTCGTCCAGCAGTGGACGTCTAAAGGCGACTGATGATGTTGAATAGCATATATTATGCAAACCAAAGAAAATAATCTCTTAAAGTGATTAGTCACACAAAATTCGGTCACTATCTAACTCAAGTAGGTAAGAACGGGGAATCTGCCATTTTTTAAAGAAACGTCGTCATTTTTATTTTATTACATTTTAATGTGTTTTTTTCGAGTTATTTCGTGTAATTTTAGTGGCATTTTAACCGGTGTAACTTGGATAAATGGCACATGTGTGATGTAGTGAAATTTAAGTGTATTGCGAGTCTTTTCGAAATGGTGGATTTTTTTCTGTAAAAACTCAGTTTTTCTGCCACTATTTAAGCTGGGTTAAGACTTGACGGAGACTCTTGACGACTTGACTATAAAACTATGATAATTATATCACTTGACATTGGCTAAATTGTTGCAAATAATGCACAGAAGCCATTACCTAAGCTAAGAAGAAGAAGAACGGGGCAGAAAAGAACACAAAAAACAAATAGAGAGCGAACACCAAGAGAAACCGCAACTGTCTCAAGAAAATTAATATTTTCAAAAATCTAAAGTTATCTTTTTATAAACCTATAAATTTCCTTTAATATTGTGAAAGAACCATTAAAAGCGCTTCAGGCGTTTGAAAGCAGCAGGCTTTTTTTGTGTAAACCATAGGAAACTTTGTATTTTATTCCTGTCAAAAGCAGCAGCAAATTTTTCCCTATTTTTTCTATATTATACCTATTATATATTTTTTATTATTATTTGGGCCATCCGATTAGAAGTAGGCTTTCTATGATAGGTCTATATTGCAGTTTTGGGTCGTTGCGCCAAACACATGCAGAAATCTTCGTACAAAATAAAAACGACACGCATCGGTCGAAAAAGATGTTTTTATGAATATATCGTAAAATAAAGATAATTTTACAAAACTCCTAGATTAAACCCTCGGCTTTGTTGTATTGATTTTATTTATCTAAATTTTAACACAATAATATGCACCATGTTATTAAACAATTGAATCTAGCCAAAAATTTAGGATTACTTTGGGTTTCTTTCCTATCGAGAAAATATTGTCCTATCGTGTTTCTGGTACAGTGATCCCTCGGAATTATAATTTAGTATCCATGTATTATTTTAATTTGAATACTGTACTTTATTTAGTTAGTAAATTAGTCAAGTAATTAAATTTGTAAAAATTTAAAAAACCCTCAACGCAATGAAACGTCTGAACCGATTTTGATCAAACATAGCTAAGAACACTTCCGAAAAATTAAAAAAAAACTTAGATAATCGTCTATAAATAATCAAAGGTTATAAATCAAATCTAAGATTATAAATTTTGCGGCAAACCCCGCCTTAAGTCATCGGAACCGTTAATTTGTCGACTGTAACGTTTCAGTGCCGTTATTTAGCTCAATCTACTTTGCTGGGGAATCACCTTTGGTCGCCAATGCCTATATAAAAGTGTATAGGGCAAATTGTTTGCAAGTTCGTATAGCGCTGTCGGCCAAGCAAGAGAAAAGTCTGTTCTTGGAAACTGAGGGCAGCGTCTCTAAAAACAATTTACCTACTTATTGACAGAATAAAATAAAAGAACAGTGCGTGTTTGTGATTTAGGTAGGTATTTTTTTATTATTTTCGTATCTGTATGTAAGATTTAGGTTCATTGCGCGCTGTGTTCAGTTTTTCATGGGTTGCTTCATACATAAGGCGTTAAGTGTATCGCATCCCAGATAAATCCAATTTTATATAAATAAGTACGTTTATAATTTTATATCAATAGTAAACACTTAAGAAAATAATCGCTAAGTTATCTTGATATGGAAATTTTGGAAGGAAGTACCTACTTGAACTTGTTTATCACATAATATACCTACCTACTATTGAGGTAAAGTACCTCAAAAGGAGTAAAGTACGTACTTATCTACGCCTATCGAGGCGATAGCAAATCTATCATACATACTATTGATGTAGTACCACAAAATAAATAATAGTTGGTGGTACGTACTCTAAAGTGATAAGCAATTATTATAAACAATATTCTAAGTGTTTGTATAAAATCGTATCTCCTGAATGTTGATCGTGTGTGATAGTGTCGAATTTAATTGCAGAAACCCAACAACAGTCAATAAAAACAACGTGAAACACAAAAGGATAATAACATGAGGATGTTTATGTTTATCTTCGTGATTGGAGTCACAACAGCACATCCGACAAGTTACTCAGGTAATGTTTTATTTTTATACTACCAAGGTAGCAAACAATCATACGGCCCTACATGTTGGTAAGCGGTTACCGTAGCCTATGGACGCCTGCAATACCAGAGGAATCAAACGTGCGTTGCCGACCCTAAAAGTTTCCAAACACACCTTTTGAAGTACCCCATACTGTAGTCACTAGAGAAAACCACTGATCATTCCACAACCTGAGTGTTCGCGGGAGGAAGGTCACAGTCCGGGACCACCCTGGCTCTAAGGTGTGGGGATGAATTCTCTGCCGATGGCGAGCGGTGCGGTTAACCTTGTACCAGCAGCTTATTTACCTAGTATGTTACCGTGCTACTATCATCATGATGGCAGCCTTTAGATCTCCATTACTGGACGAGGCCTCCCCCATAGAACGCAATGGGTTTAGCCATAATCACCATACGCTTGGCAGGTGGATTGGTGAACGCAGTAGGTGTTGGTATTGAGTACCCTGTAATCCCGTGTTAGTTATCCTTGTTAACGACCGTGTTAGTTATCCTCGAAATCGTTACAGAATGTTTTGTTTTTTGCATTGACAAGCAGTCAAAAAACGGCGTTACTATTCCGAAGATATTCTACTGAGATTTTCCCGTTCTCTCTGTGTTCTGTGTTTCCAGTTCTCGCAGTGGGCTAGTCTGGTGGGTGTACATCCAACTCGTCACGCCATCTCCGTGGTGGTCTGCCGCGCAGGCGTCTTGTGTTAGGAACCCAATCAGTAGTGGATTTTGCCCATAGATCTTCCGACATGCGGCAGGCGTGGCCGGCCCAATCCCTCCATTCTTTCCCAAAATGGAGGAGGCCTTTGCCTTGCAGCGGGACAATATGGGCTGATAATAAATAAGTGTGATTTTATTATGAATAAAATTGGCTAAAGTACGGAACAGGCATTGTAATATCACAGTCTATATACATATATCAATTCAGTCGTCCAACGAAAACGTCTAGACAGGGCAATCGTACGGGCCGTGTTGCAGCCGGGCTAACGATGTTAGCAGCTCAGCTAGCTTATTACGTATCTTGCAATAGCTATGCGATAGCAAGAATTGCGCGATTATCGCATCCAAATTGCAAAATCGTATTACGTATCGCTGATACGTGCAATTTGCAATAATCGCGCAATTATTGCTATCGCATTGCTATTGCAAGATACGTAATAAGCTAGCGGGACACGTCTTTCAGACCACGCGTGTTTTTGCCCGACTTCTTTAGGAAGGGATAGCGTAACTATCCTTACTCCTTATCTTTACTCCTTACTCCTTATCAAAAAGCGGCAAGCTAATTTATTTGTACGAGAACAGGAATCTGTTTTTAGAATTTAAAAAAAAGGGGCCAAGTGCGAACCGGAACCTTTCATGGGCGAGTCTGACTCGCCCATGAAAGGTTCCGTAGCAGCAAGTAACATAATATCAAAGTTCTTGGATGGTTTACGATTTATAACGTATTAAAAAAAAACTACTTACTAGATCTCGTTCAAACCAATTTTAGGTGGAAGTTTACATGGTTAATATACTTTTTTTTTTTTAGTTTTATCATTCTCTTATTTTAGAATTTACGGGGGGACACACATTTTACCACTTTGTAAGTGTCTCTCGCGCAAACTATTCAGTTTAGAAAAAAAATATATTATAAACCTCAATATCATTTTTGAAGACCTATCCATAAATACCACACACGGTTTGATGTAAAAATAAAATTTGTGTTTCAGTTCTAAGTATGGGGAACCCCAAAAATTTATTGTTTTTTTTCTATTTTTGTGTGAAAACCTTAATGCGGTTCACATAATATACAACTACTTACCAAGTTTCAACAGCATAGCTCTTATAGTTTCGGAAAAAAGTGACTGTGACATACGGACGGACAGACAGACAGATATACAGACATGACGAATCCATAAGGGTTCCGTTTTTTGCCATTTGGCTACGGAACCCTAAAAAGTGGTAATTTCACCTAGGACTAATAAGTTAAATTGGTCTGGTCTAGTTTGTAGGCTAACATAGTAATAGTATCTTACTTGTACTCTCTCCACACGAGGCTGACACGCTCTTGACCGTTTTTTTCACATTGTGCAGATTCAGACGAGAATGAAATCTATTCCTACAACTTCCCCTTCTACACCCGCTCACAATGGAACGCCAGAAGTCCGAAGCAAATCTTGCCATTGACGACTCCTGTGCCATATGTGGTGATCCACCACTCGTACACACCAGCAGCGTGCTATAGCAGCGAGGAATGCGTCCAGGCGATGCGCAGCATGCAAGACTTTCACATGGATGGGCACGGCTGGTGGGATATTGGATACAGGTAGGTTCGACCGAACTGAGACCTCGCCTAGGTATATCAACAAATCTTTTATAGCCCAGTCATATTCATATATTTGACGACCTCTCAAGCACGTCGGGCGAGTAGCCGGCTGAGATACGAAAGGTTGCGGGTTCGATTCTGGCTGCAGGACAAATGTTTGTTTACATAAATACATAGACACACGACTTTTTCCCCGAAAGGGTAGGCAAGGGTAAGTATAGGAACAAATGTTAGCAGATTCACACAAACATTTGTCCTGCAGCGGGAGGCGAACCCATAACTTCTCGTATCTCAGTCTGATACTCGCTCGCCACGTCACAGAGGTGGTCAAAAGGCGACCCTTTGACCGACCTGTTCGTCTATTAAATAGACCAATAGTCAACATAATCCTAACTCCAATTCCCAGCTCTATTTACTGTAGAAAATTTCTGCAAGTTACCTTAGTTACTGCATAGTATTTATTTTATTTTAATATCTTTGAAACATAGGTCTAATAAGTTTTCACTCTACCAGTATGCTCTACAATATCGAGTCTACATTATCCAAGTATCTTTCTTACAGACTTGTTAGTAATCTAAATGTTGCCTGTTTTACCATCAGTTTTGCCGTGGGCAGTGATGGGGCTGCCTATGAGGGTAGGGGCTGGAAGATCCTCGGGGCTCATTCGAAGTATTTCAATTCAGTCAGCATCGGGATCTGTGTCATTGGAGATTGGACTTGTAAGTAATCGCCCAATACTTAAACTCTTGTACTGGCCACATTCTGACGAGACGCCTATGTTCTACCTTTTTTTTTTTTTTTTATACTACTGAATGACGGAACAAGCAATTGGCCCACCTGATGTTAAGCGGTAACCTCTGCCTATGAACAGTGCATTACCTCATAGGTCACGTCCACTTAGGACGCACCCTATGTGGCATTGCACTGCGCCCGCCACCCTGAGACATAAAGATGAAAAGTCTCATGTGCCTGTAATTTCACCGGCACCCTTACCCTTCAAACCGGAACACTGCAATACGAGCACTACGGCTTTGCGGCAGAAATAGGTATGGTGGTAGTACTTCCCCGGACTTACCTTGTACGTAAATACCTTTACCTAATACGAAAAAAATATTCTATCACATGACGTATTTTGTCGTCGCCTAATTAATTATGGTGATGTGCCTGGGTATTTCCGATTCCCAACTACTTACAAAGCGTTAGCCGAGCACCCATAGTTGTACCTATCAAATCTGTAGGGTGTCTCAGTTTTATTTTTAAAAAAAACTTATAGAATATTATGTTAAATGTAATGTTTTTGTAGTAGTAGAGCTATTTTTGTGAAAGAGTTCGTCCAGGGAAGTACTACCTCCATACTTATTTCTGCCATAAATCAGTAATGCTCGCATTGCTATGTTCCGGTTTGAAAGGTATGGGTGCCGGTGAAATTACAGGCACATGAGACTTTTAATTTTTATGTCTCAGGGTGGCGGGCGCAGTGCGCTGCCACATAGGCGCGTCCTAGGTGGACGTGACCTGTGAGGTAATGCATTGTTAAAGGCAGAGGTTACCGCTTGACATCAGGTGGGCCATCTGCTTGTTCCGTCATTCAAAGGTGCCTGGAGAACAAGGTGAAGCTGATTTAAAAGAAAACCAACATAAAAACCAAGTAGTCAAAAGTTAGGCAAAAGTTCACAAGACAGCACATTAACGCTTGATAACCTGCTTGATGTAGATGGACTGGAGTTTAGCATTGATGTCGAACGCAAAAAGAAAGAGGTATATCAACGGGTCAGCCTGTTGATGTCATAACATTTAATTGGTAATGCCCTGCCTGCATAAGCTGATGATTAAAAACCTCTGGTAGTCCATAAAATGTGCAGCTTGTTACTTAACTCAAAGGTGTAGGTAGAGAACTCCGTGTCACTTGTTTTTAAATGGTTATCCTAGTTTAGGTCATTGAGTAGCTTGATGTATTGTGCCCCTGAAAAATGCTTAGTGACCGATGTTAAAGCGATTCAGTACACCTTGTAGATAATGCATTAATTCTAATTCTAAATGGGGGATATAAGATGTGCACTGATGCGGACATTGTGGTATATTGTGCATTGTCCCCTGCTAATTCTAGCCCAGCCAGCCCAACTCATTCAAATAGCGAAGAAGAACTCTGGGCTGATGGCAGCTCTGTTCCAGTATCCCCGCTATAGCTATAGATGAAGTGAGACAAGACTTTATAAACTCCTGGAGTCCAGTTTTTTCTCTGGCTTCATTTGTGGCTGTGCAGTATAGTATCACATGCTCCACTGTCTTCTTGTCTTGAAGAAGATGCTCCTCTCATAAACAATATCACTGTCTTCGAATTATAGGTTGTAGGAAAGGTTCTAGGATATCAGGCAGTTTCCAAAAGTTGTTTTGAAAACAACAATCATGGTCTTCTCTTCATATACCTTTTGAAGCCACCGGTCAGTCGTTATCTGACATTTTTGTACCTACCTAAGAGATATGATACTTGTATATAATAAGGACATCGCATTTCTGTGAAATGTGATTGTTGGCTAGTCTAGGTATTTAGCAAGGGTGGTAACTCCCCGATTTATAGGGAGGAGCTTAAGATAGGGCATTACCAATGAAATGTAATTAAATCATCGGGCCAGCCTTTAGGCTGTGGATGGGATGATGTACCTATGTCTTTCATTTTGCGTTCGCCATAAACGGTAAACCACACGCCATCTATAACAAGCAAGTTATCAAGCGTAGCGAAGACAGCACGTCTTATGAACTTTTGCTGATTCTCTTTACATCTTACTTTTGACTACCTACTTGTTTTTTAAGTTGGTTCTCTTTTGAATCAGCTTCTCCTTGTTCTCCAGGCACCACACAGACGCATCCCACCTAGTAGTGAGAGACCATCAAATAAAGCGCGTGACGTGGCAGTAATTTGATTGTTGGTTTTTAGGGTTCCGTATCCAAAGGGTAAAACGGCACCCTATTACTAAGACATCGCTGTCCGTCCGCCTGTCACCAGGCTGTATCTCATGAACCGTGATAGTTAGACAGTTGAAATTTTCGCGGATGATGTATTTATGTTGCCGCTATAACAACAAATACTAAAAAAACATAAAGAAGTAGCCGTTTTTATAGATAATGGTACGGAACCCTTCGTGCGTGAGACCGACTCGCACTTGGCCGGTTTGATTGTATTTTTGTTGATTTTGAATCATAATGTTATAAACTAAATTTAGTCTTGTTCCAACGCGACCAAACCTAATTTAGTTTATATGATGATTCAAAATGATCCTAAAGATGATGTTTTTGACTTACTTGATATTTTGTCTATAGCAAAACTACCTCCAGCGGAACAGCTCAAAACAACCAAAGCGCTCATAGCAGCTGGCGTAGAGCTGGGTTTCATCAAGCCCGACTACAAGCTAGTAGGACATCGGCAGGTCAGAGCCACCGAGTGCCCCGGCCACAGGTTCTATGAGGATGTGATGACTTGGGACCACTACAGCAGCTTCCCAGCCTCGCCCAAGGATCTGGTCATGGTCAAGGAACTATCTGATTCAGTGAAGGAAGAGATCAGGAATATCACTATGACGTAATATAGGCATTCTCACACATACATACATACATACATAGACACACGCCTTTTTCCCCGAAAGGGTAGGCAGAGCCTCAAATGGGCCTCTTTTCACTGTGGGTTGCACCATCTTGGGAAATAGACGTGACAAGTGGTGAGCTCATCGCCGCCATTGCTTCCCATGACTGACTCTGCTAACGCTTTCTTCCAGTAATAACACATTTATAGCGGCCAGGACAAATCTTATACCAACGAATCTTACAAACAAGTCCGAGTAATCCCTTAGTCGGCCTTTACGACATCCTTGGAAGGAGATGGAGCGGTCTATTCTTGGGCCGGACTAACCACGGCATTCTCGCTCTACTTTATTCTAGAGTCGCTGTGTACCATGCTATTGGTATCGGTCCAACCAGTGTTTTTTTAGCTGAAATCTACTTCAACTCAATTTGGACTCAAAATATGATATTGACATTCTTGCCGAGAATGCACAACATATACCACATTCGTTTGTTCTGTCTGACGAACTCTTTCACAAAATAACTCTACTACTACTAAACGATGAACAACGCGATGGTGCAACCCACAGTGAAAAGAGTCCCATTTGAGACTCTGCCTACCCTTTCGGGGAAGAAGGCGTGTGTCTATGTATGTAAGTACTACTAAACTAAATAGTTTACATAGGGCTCATATAAACAACAGTGCTTTAGTTCTCAGTGGTTTAACTTTGAAAATGAATAGAATTTAGTTCCTATTAATTTGTAACTAGGTAATTAAGCAAATATGTTATTTATGTGATAACTAATAGGTATATTAGTGTTTTATACCTACGGCTTGGTTTATAGTGTCGCATAATTTTATTACACAGCATTTATGTTTGTTAAATTGATGTTATAAAACCATAGTTTTGTGTTTACTCCTAGGTATATTCATGTAATTATTCAGGTTTCGGATGCAATATAAGTATCAATAATTTATGTTAACTACCTTTATAACAGTAGAAATAAGTAACCTACTTCAAATAATTTACGTACATGTGAGCAATAAATAAATACTATACAAATTATTGGATACATTTTTGTTTATGTCCTATTAGATCAATGAAGTAGAAACTCTTAGAACATCAGAGGGTTTGAGAGGTACAGGTTTGTCTAAGTTTTGCATTCGGTACCCCGACTTTCGAATTGCGAGTCGATATTTGTTTTTATGTGAGGTTCTCAACAAGTCCGCTATCATTTTCTGCACACAAAAACGACATTCCGACTCGCAATTCGGTTTTCGTTATTCCGAATGGTTCCAAATTACGAAACTGTTCTAAGACCTCTACCTACATCTCAATTCGATATTTTCACTTGAAGTATGTTAGTGTGCGGGAAATTCCCATCATTTTTATAAAGAATTATTATCAGGAAACTGTATTTGGGATTGGCAAGTGAAAAAATATATCGATATTTTTAACAGTGTTGATAAATATCGAGTAAGAAATATTGATAAATCGATATATCGTAATTTTTTCCCAAGCTTGATTATGACTGCATATTCCCAATTCAAAATATGGAAAAAATAATACATAGGTATAAAATAGCATTTTTTATTTATGATGGGAACTTGAAGAACCAGACTTTTTGTATTCAATTTAGTGGAAGTCTTCCTTCAAAAAAATAATAATGCGAAGTCGATACTCTAAAATAAATATCGAATATCGATATATCGGGATTAAAAATATCGACGATATATATTGATACTTTTATGAAAAAAATATTGATATTCCGATCATTTTTGCCCATCCCTAAATTGAATTATTTTCACCTTGTCGATTCCGTTTATATAGTAGGTCAATGTACGAGTAGCTTAATGTACATAATGTAGTGTTGGGCAAAAATTAACTAATTAAAAAATTAAACACCTTTAGGAAAAAGTTCCTTATTTTCGAAGAACTGTATCTTGGGAACCAATGGCTGTATAGAGTTTGCGCTAGTGTCAAATTGTAGCAAATTTAGTCTAATTTAAAAGTGATCATACCGGTCAGACCATTCCTTCACTAAGATATTGAACAAAAACTGAAAAAAAAACGAAAATTTCATGGTTTCAAATCTGGTTTTTTAATATTGGTTAAGGTCCTAAAAACATATAAAAAAATCAGCGTGACCCGAACTTTTGCAAGCACGACCCCCTTTTCATGTTTAACTTGACTGGACTAATAAGGATTATCAGTTTACCTACGATACCCCTAACACATTTTTACAGTTTTGTTTTTGTTTAGGTAGGTATCGTAGCTTAACTGATGATATTTTTGAGATACCAAACATGTGTGTCAAGTCTCCTAGTTCTCGCGAAATCTACTTTCGCTATCTGAAGAAGTGTTCATGAGCTGTTATGAGCAAAAAACACCAAAAAAATATTAATTTCGCGCCACAATCGAGAGCATCCACCTTAAAGTCTGGTGTCGATGTCACTAACGTCAAAAATGGTATTCTGCTCACCTGATAATACAACGTGGAATGTGATTATATCGAAATGTGACTAACTTGGGATTTCAATCTGACACTTTTGAAGGTAACTTTTTTAAATATGATCCAAAAATTCCGTTCAAGCGGGACTACCTATAATCAAATTCTAATTACCCAATTTTTTGGTCACTTTTCAATTTACCGTTTTCCATAAGTGTGGTTTATACTTGAAACAAGTAATTAATTTTGTAAAAATAAAAAAAAACCCTCAACGCAATGAAACGGCTGAACCGATTCTGCTCAAACATAGCTAAGAACAATCCCGACTAATTCACCTTTCAAACAAAACAAAAACGGGTCATCCGTTCGGGAGCTACGATGCCACACACATACACACACAGACACACAAAGACACACACACACAGACACACACAAAGACACACACACAGACACACACAGACACGTCAAACTTATAACACCCCGTCGTTTTTGCGTCGGGGGTTAAAAACAACGAATTTTGTAATATTCTTTCTTTAAGTAAAGATTCTTAAATTGTTCATTAACTAAGGTAGTTGGCCATATCTATCTTCTTTCGATATCTGTGGTAAACTCGTCGGGACTTTCCCTTATCTACAGGATTAGCAATAAAACAACTTTACGTAATATAAATATTATAATGATAACATTCACAAAAATACTCATTTATCATGCATGTGGTAGTAAATTGATCTGTTAGGATTAGGATACACATTTAAATTCGATAAACGATATATAAACATAATGAGTTATACGCTATGCTCAGTTAAAATAAATGTTAAAATGTTGAACCATTAATTAAAGTATTATATCGTTTGCAACATGTTTGCAACGGTCTTCAGTTAAGGCGCGATAGGTTATCAAATGTCTCTAGAATTTTAAAGTTTTTGATAAGAATTTTCATAGTTTTCTATGAAGAAAAAAATATATGATATTCTTGAGCTTTTTATCTAGTGAAATCAATAATTCAATACAATATTTGAATTACTTCACTCGATAAAAAAAAATAACAAAGATACCTCCTTTTTAAAATTTAAATGCTATTTTTCACTCACTTCTCTCACGTTTTAATTTTTGAAACATTTGGTTACATGTTAGTTATTATTTGAGTTAGTGAATTCATCAACAAAATTAAACAAAACTTTGAACGAGATTTTTATATAATTTTTTTATACATAAAAACACGGTATCAGAGCGTGCGCTCGCCTTCTTCGCCTCATACAAAAATGTTCGTTGAACCTATAGCGCCTTAAGGTGGTTGCTTTTTCATACTAATGTATTTTACCAAATATGGGCGGACAGAGTATAATTTTATACTGAAGTATATATTATTATAGATAACTATGTTTGGCTTTTATATTGGTCACTATTTGCGTTAAATCATATTTGGTTAAAGAAAACAACGGATTAATAGCGAAAATAACATCGAAATTTTAGTCCATACAAGTAATTTCGATGTAATTTTTCCAGTGTTTTCTTTTAGTGGCCAGTAACCTTTAGTAGCAATTTTATACACATTGAACTTTCCTGTAATCTATGTTAGGTATTGGTGGGTGCAATTTCCGTCACTATTTAACTCGGTAAAGTTTAGGTAAGTTAGAAAGTGACAGAACAGCGCTCGCGCCACGAAAAGTGAATTAAAATCACGAAAAACTGTATTTAAACAATTATTTGCAGCTTAATCGAAAATATAAATCGACCATGCCCTCTAAAATAATATTATTTGTTACTATATAATTTTATCAATGTACGCTGATAGGTAATAGAGATATTTACGTTATAAGCGCATTGTTCACGATATATTTTTATCGAGAAAATTTGTCGAAACCGTGTTTTGGGCTCAATCATGCCCTTGGAGATATGATGAAGATTAACATATATATTTTTTGTTGTCTTAAAACTGTGTAGATTTTGCTAAAATAAGTACGTTTAAAAAATCCTATTTGACCCTTGACAGACTCGTCTTATGGCCTTTCAACACAACATAGTTATTTATTTTAACTCAGCACTGCTTATAAGTAATGATTATGTATGACGCACATTCATATTTATAAGGATAGTAATAACAGGTACACAAATTGGAATGATGATGTTAATTACAAGTACAAGAACATACTACAAGTCATTCATAATTACAAAACTGTACATTTAAAACTTCGTCAGATATCTTGACATACATTTGACGGAACATTACAAGTGCAATATTAGTTTTATGCATTTAATTGTATGTTTTATTGGGAAGTTTAAAAGGATATTCAATGTCTGGATAACTGTCGAGGTACCTTCAACTTTTTAAACACCCAACTTTCACATACATTGTCCTGATGCCGCACTAGGATTTCCTGTGTAGTGCGTGGTTATCAGGAACTACGAGTACCATTTTTACCACTTCAATTCATTATTTTTCCATAGTGCAATACAAAAACAAATATCACTTGGTAAGAATTCTAATGAAACTTTGTTGGATTGTCTAAATAGATGACGCCTATAAAATTCAGACGACATTTACTATGTGCTCTGAAAATTGACGCTAAGTACACTATTCGTGAGAACCTTTAATTGGTTCTCGACTGTGTAATCGTTTGAATAAAATCTGTTGGTTCTGCTTTAAATAAATACAATTTCACTATATTGAGCCGCTTCCATCCACCGACTTCCAGCGACCTTTCAAATGTAGCTGGTCCATCGGGGCCGTCTTATATTGCACCGGTTCATAGTTGAGAACCATTATTTTCGAGTGGTTGTCAGTTCTCCATGCGACCTATATGGTCAGCCCATTGTTACTTTCAGTGATATTGGTTGTTCTACGAATCTCCTCATTTCAGATTTTGTCATGTAGTTGTCTGTATAGCCCTCTCCATAGCCAGGTGCCTACTGTGCGATTGAGCTTGTGCATGAAGCCAATAGTTATTAACCACGCTTCAGTGTTGTGTCTTTATTTTACAAGTCTTTATTTTATTATATCCGGGTGGAATCTTGAAACTGAATTTTAAAGCAGTTATCCTAAACCGATTGAGCTGAAATTGAGCACACCTGTCAAGTTCCGATGCCAATACAATATGATGGTGAAAGCGAGGTGATCTGATGTTGGAGATGGAAGGTGGACAACGGAACTCCTCGATGGATAATAGTAGACTGGCCGTGTTTAGCCACATTTTAATCAGCACATGGTTACGACCACTAATTTTATAAAAGCTTGTATTGAAAAATATATTTTTCACAAAAAAATTATTTATTCTATGTATACTGGCAACTGTTTTAACACAATCTTATTCAGTGAATTGATGTGACTCATTCGTTATTTACGAAGATACGACTAGAATACTGGTTTAACCTGGTTCTAAAGTTGATTGATAAATGTTTCTATGATCAGATTTTTTTTTTCTCAGTAATTTATAATTAGGTATATCTTTCCATTCAGTTTTTTCTAACATAGCAATTTTGTCTTTTACGTTTTTCGTATAATCTTGCTGAGCTGACTTGAGTTATTAATTATTTCTCTGATTACATAAAAATAAAGTACATACGTACTTTCTCAAAAATATTCTTACTTGGCTTTAAGAATTCCGTGTAATTTACCTTTGACTGTAGTAGGGGAGACCATGAGGGGATTTTTGGATTCACTTGATCGCGTCAGATTAAGGTAAGGTGGCTTAATTACATGCTGAAAAGTGTACATTTTCTTAATTTGACTATTTGAGCGTGTCGAAAACGAGTTGGAAGGTCAAAATGTTGCAAAAAAAATACGGTCACCTTGACATTCTCGAGCGCGGTCGTTTTATTTTTATTTTGAAGATAATCATTCGAGAATAACGGAAAACATATAATCTGCCGATTTGCACAAGCCGAAGTAGCTCAAATCGTCAGAAAAGTTCAATACGTGCAGCTGCAGTGAAGCATGTATTCTTTCACTTTTAAAGAAAGAAAGAAGGAAAGATTTATTTGTAGCACAGACACTTAACAGAAATAACAAATAAAAAATAATAATACCATGTAAACAAAAAAAACAAAGAAATATTTCATAGAAAAATGAATAAAACACAAAAAATACCCATAGGGTTTTAAACTTAAACATAAAACTAGACCCTACGTAATGGAATGGGTAAAATTGGTCTTTCCCTACGTGTGCGGCTAAACAGGTCCAGCCTCAGCTTAATGACGATACCGACCGAGGACGATATCGACGCATGATATCTTTTCATGATCTCTTACTCTCTCGCACCGTTCCCACACTACTATCACATTTAGGTAGTACTTTTTGTTTTCAATTCATCCTATTAAGGAAATAATTGTCAGATTATGGGTCAGCATGACTAGTACATCAAATTGTATCACTGGTTTAATAATCTGACGCGCTCTAGAATTTCAAAATGTAGATTTTGTTAAAAATAAATTTTGAACGTCTTTCGTCTCTTTCCCCACCAGTGAAAGGGTGTATTTTTTTCTTTCTACCATCTAATCTTCAACATCCAATAGGTTCCTACGACGTTCCAGTAAATCCCCATTTAGCCTACTTGCCTCCCCTTACTACTGTTCCTCTTTTGATAAAACATTTATTTTATTATCTACTTTTTGACACATAGGTAACTGTGTTCAGAACACAATTTTTAATGTAATTTAAAAGCTAGGCTTAATTTTGGACTTAGGCCTTAAATTATCTGTTTTTATGTACGAAATCACATAAGCGTATATAATCACAATAGATTTGATAGACATCGATTTGTATATTTTAGCGATAAAACATTTAAAATCCTTAAATATAACATAATAAATATTATATATAGCTTTAAGACAATATCAGAATACCAGCAAAATATATAAATATTTCTGTCTTTATATAATTTAGATTTAATTTGAAAATTCCCGTTTTTTCAATGAGGGCCTTTCATTTTCGAATTTAAAAAAATTGTTCGATTTGGCTCGATAGATGGCGCTGACTCAACTGTGGTTGTCAAAATTAACAAATGCATTGTCTGTGCTTTTGTGTGATGGTAACAAAACACCACGAAAATATATCACTACGTTGTTGACTTTGACATTTCACTTTATTTTGACTATTAAGTACAGAACTGGCGGCATATATTTTCAAGGCTGTAAGCATGATGTGAAACGGCCGTGAAAACCCCTCATTAGATAATAATTTATCTTTAAAATAATATAAACAGACTTTTAATATAGTTTAGCTACAATTTATATATGGAAGCGCGACTAAGAAAAATCTTAAACCAAAACATCTGCAGAGCATAGTGTGTAAATAATTATAATAAATGTACGTTTTAACGAATCACAATGCATCTAATTATACTTATGAGTTCGGGTGAAACACATCATACCTACCTAAGCTTAACAACTGTTAGACAAAACTGCTCTACGAGCATTTACATCCAGGAAAATTACACAAAATTACACAAAAGGAAATTAAAAAATACTTAGGGCATCAATGTTTTTACGAGCATGCATTGTATTTTTGTTGCAAAGGACAATTTAAATTATTATTACAGATAATACACTTAACTTCTTTTGTCCCGTTACAGTTTATTCCGTACCTTATTGTCTTTAAGTGTCATGGAAGCAAGGATAAGGGACCTAATCACGTGATAGACGAATATTTCTTAGAAAATCTCAGAATACCTAAACAACATGTATTTGATAGAATTGAAATTACCGTGTCTAGGTATCATTTTAGAAAAATGACGACTATACACCACGTACTTTACTATTATCCTGCTGCTCCTGCTGTAGAAGGACCTCTAAATGGTCAACGAAACGTCAGAAGGAGAATAGTAAAGTACGTAGTGTATAATCGTCATTTTACTAAAACATTTATTTTTTCTAAACTTTATAAATAGGATGACAATATTGTTTTCGAAGAAACGAGGAAATATATGTAATAACTATTTATAGTGATAGATGTGTTATTCGGAAAGGCACAGAAGGAAGAATATTTTACTTTGATAACGATATGCGGGGGTTTTTTATTACTCATAAAATGTATTTGGAATTTGCGATAATGTCGCACATCCTGTAGGAAAACATTATGATGACGATACCTAGTGTTATGTTAGAGTACCTACTTAATTCATATTATATTTTAGTTTTTTAATCTAATTACATATTTTTCATTTTGTGACGTTTTGAACTAACTCACTGACTGACTCTCAACGTACAGCCTAAACCGTAAGTCTTAAGCTCTGTTTGACGACCAATAATTAAAGTTCTAAGTAAACAACTTCAAATATAACTGCTCTGTAAACAAGTTTTTTTTATACAACTTGGTATGACGCATAAAGCTGATGGCCCATCTGATGTCAAGCGGTACCCTCTGCCAATGAACAGTGCATTATCACATAGGATGCGTCCTAGATGACGTGACCTATGTGATAATCCACAGTTCATAGGCACTGCAGTGCAGGCATTGCACTGCGCCCGCCACCCTGAGAAATAAAGATGAAAAGTCTCATGTACATGTAATTTCACGGGAACCCACTCTTCAAACCGGAACACAGCTATGCGAGCACTACTGCTTCGCGGCAGAAATAGATATGGTGGTAGTACTTCCCCGGACGAACTCTTTCACAAAAAAGCGCTTCAGTAGTTAATCACCACTTTATCTCAAAGTCAAAGGTATTGTATTCATTGAAATCACATGGATCATTTTCATCTGCTCAGTAAGTTAAAATTTAATGAAAACATTTAACCTCTAAGTAGTTAACTCGCCGAGTAGTTCCTAACTACTTAGAACTTTACTTATTGATTGTGAAACAAAGCCTTAAGAGACCTACAATTAGGAGGGTACAATCGTTTTCTAGTCTATAGGTGCACTAAGAAAGGAATCTATGAATATTGAATCTATGGTGATGAACATTGTATGGAAAAAGCTTCACGTGGATGGAGTCGCACGAGATCCAAGGGTTTTTTAAAACATCTAATAATTACCGAACTTTCGCTACATATTACTCACTAAAATAAGAATGGTTGTGTTTTTCATCAAAATCATTGGATTAAAATAAATAAATAAATAATGCTGGACACTTCACACAACATCATCTAGCCCCAAGCTAAGCAGAGCTTGTGTTATGGGTACTAGACAATTGATATACTTAATACAATATATTACATAGATAGATATTTTTTATTAAACATAGAAAGGAACAAAAGTTGTAATTTAATCCATCTATGTAATTTTATGCTGTCTCATTTTTTTGTCTGTGTCGTTTGTAGATATTATTATTATCTTTGTTCTGTTTCTTGTTTTTTGTTTTGTTTTCATATGTTTTTTGTTTATCTACGTTTTCATTTATATTCTGTCTGTTCTTTGTATATGTGTGTTGTCAAATAAATATATTTAATTTCATTTCATTCTCGTCAATATTTAAAATCCACCTAAAGCAAAATAACATTTAAAAATGTCAATAACACCGAATACGAATATTTATATGAAATTATTTGTATTTATTAAAATTTTAAAAAATTGTCTACATATTTTTTTCTTTAAAATCTTCTAATATTCTACATAATAAAGTCTACATCCATTATCCATAATACTCGTGTCGCTATACCATCATCATTTCATGATGATTGATGCATCATTTGTCCTTTACTTGATAAACAAGTGTACAAAAAACTTAGTACATTATTCGTTTGCAGTTTGAATAAACTATTTAATGTTGTTTTGAGTGCAAGGTAATATGTACCTTATTTGTTTTCGATAAGAGTTTGAACTTGTAGAACTAGATCTCTAGCTAGTGACAATACGGACGAAGCGTCGTGACGTTCCGCCATTTCTGAAAAAAACAAATTAATAACAATACCTATTTTAAATTGTAATCTATCATCTATATACATCATAAATCTATTATCGATAAGACTGCCCATTGTATTAGTTTGTATATTGTTTTTTTTATAGTTTATTTTCTGTGTTGTACAGTAAAAAGTTTTTTAACATATTTTTTCTATAATTTTGCTAACTCACATTTGCCTGCTTGAAATCTAAGTTACATTCTACTGAAATGATACGAATTAACATAAAACTGTTTAAATATAGGTATATAATATCCATAACAACATAATAACAAACATAATATCGGACAACATAACATAGCACACCCTTCAGGCACATCAAGTATGTTTGGTCTAGGGGCCAGAGAGAATTGTGATGGAAGTCGGAGGAAAAACCCAAAGATGTGTTATTCCGCGACAATTTGCATGAAACTTACCATTGAAAAACTTGATGATATCAGTAAAGTCCATGGTATTGGCCAGTATGACGTCACGATAGGTCTCTAGCAAAGCCAGCGCTATGAACAGCACCATGTGTTCTGATGCCACATGTCTTGCAGCCCATATCAGTTCCCAGGCCGCGAATACCTGTAATCACAACAATAACAACATAACAGTGTCGGACCTAAAGTGAAGCCTTGCGATACTCGGCAAACGAGGTATTTTAAATCACCCACATGTACAAAGAAACACTTAACTCTTAACCTGTACTCTCTTAACAACAATAACACGACAATAACAACATAACAGCGTCGGACCCATTGTGAAGCCTTGCGACACTCAGCAACGAGGTACTTTAAATCACCCACATGTACAAAGAAACCCTTAATTCTTAACATCCACCCAGTACAAGAGTACCTTGCTACCTATATGTGAAGATACAAACTCTCTCTTGTCAAGCGTAGTTCACACATGACCATGAAGTTACGAGTGACGTGATCAAACGCTGTAGTATAATCCGTGAAAACTCTTCAGTGTTGAATTTAAAGCTCATGAAAATCTACTTGAATATGTGAGCTCCAAGATACCAACTCTCTCGCCAACCGCAAGTCACACATGACCATGAAGATAGAGTGACGTGATCAAACGCTATATTATAATCCATGGAAACTCTTCAGTGTTGAATTTAAATTTCATTCAAATCTACGTGAATATTTGTGCTCCAAGATAACAACTCTTTCGTCAACCGCAAGTCACACTTGCCATAAAGTAAGCGAGGCGATCAAACGCTATAGTATAATCCGTGGAAACTCTTCAGTGTTGAATTTAAATCTCATTAAAATCAACGTTAATATGTGAGCTCCAAGATACCAACTCTCTCGCCAACCGCAAGTCATACATGACCATGAAGTTACAGTGACGTGATCAAACGCTATAGTTTAATCCGTGGAAACACTTCACTGTTGAATTTAAATCTCATGAAAATCTTTGTGAATATGTAAACTTCTTCGTGTCACTGGTTTTTCTTGGACATTGCTTTAGATACGACGAGCTTAGTAAGGTACGAAAAGGTTCATGTGACTGATAGTGAAAGAACTATAGTGATAATAGGCACTTACATCCTGATACAGCAGTTCTCGCTTGAAGTCCAACAGGAACCAGCGGTAGCAGAAGTAGAAGTGTGTGTAGTCTCCGTGAGCGTGCATTAGCTCGTATAGCTCACAATCCAGGATTTGAATTAGTGACCTGAAATAAAATCCCATCTTACAATACACACCAAAATAAAAACACGACTCATGATTTTAAAGTCAACTAAGAATTTTTTTCCTTGAGAACTGCGTGCAGTAAATATACTTGCTTGCACCATACCTATTTCTGCAACGAAGCTGAAGAACCAAACAAAACAAAAAAAATAAGTAGTTCTTAGTTCAAATCAAATCAAATGTATTTATTTCGAACTAAAAATCATATTTAAAAAAGCGGCCAAGTGCGAGTCGGACTCGCCCATGAAGGGTTCCGTAGCAGCAAGTAACATAATATAAAAGTTCTTGTAGTTTGTTGTAACTTTGATCGATGTTTTTATAATAGTGTATTAAAAAAAACTACTAACTAGATCTCGTTCAAACTAATTTTCAGTGGAAGTTTACATGGTAATGTGCATCATATATTTTTTTTAGTTTTATCATTCTCTTATTTTAGAAGTTACGTAGTAACTTTTTACGTACGTAGTACGTTAGTAAGTTTTTTTCTATTTTTTTGTGAAATTCTTAATGCGGTTCACAGAATACATCTACTTACCAAGTTTCGACAGCATATCTCTTATAGTTTCGGAAAAAAGTGGCTGTGACATACACGGACAGATAGACAGACATGACGAATCTATAAGGGCTATTACGCACTGTCGACTAGTCGCCGGCGACTCAGTTGTTCGACGACTGTAATATTGTATAGTTTAAATAGGTGTTTACGCACTAGTCACGGCGACATGGCGACTCGCCGCGCAGTGGCGACGCACAGGCAACTGCCGGTCGCCGGCGACTAGTCGACAGTGCGTAATAGCCCTAAGCAATGGGAAACGATGAAGCCTGCAGAAGTATAAAAACTCAGTCGCATAAAAAATTAGTACATACTTTTATTATCTGAACTGTCATCTTTCGAGGAGGGTGTTGGTTTCTGAGAGACATCAACTCAAGAGAGGGTACTGCTGATAAAGCCAGTCTCTTGAGATTCTGGTTATCTCAGGAGTAATCCGAGTGTTTTTGTGTTTTGTGTTTGGGTATGTGTCTGGGTGTGTATGTGGGTGTGTGTGTGGGTGTGTATGTGAGTAGGTGTGTTGTACCTACTTAATGAAGGAGTAAGGGTGTTTAACTATTGAGCAACTTTTAGGAGGTCTTCAGTGCCTTGATGTTTTTTTTTTGTACTTCTTGAATGACGGAACAAGCAGATGGCCCACCTGATGTTAAGCGGTAACCTCTGCCTATGGACAGTGCATTACCTCATAGGTCACGTCCACCTAGGACGCACCCTATGTGGCATTGCACTGCGCCCGCCACCCTGAGACATAAAGATAAGAAGTCTCATGTGCCTGTAATTAAAGGTAGAAGCCACCCATGACATATGATTTTACATTTATGGTGTTCATTTCTGATACACTTTGTAACAAACCTCATATCAGCGAAATGCGCGTCCATCGCAGAGCCTGAGGGGAAGTTGTCTTGGGCACGGTCCATGAGCTTGGCGAACAAGGCGTGCGCCGACGCCTCCTCCTTCATCATCACCAGCAGCGGCGCCACCAGGTCGCACATGCCTTGCATGTAGCCTGTCTCCAGGTGCTCCCACACATACCTAACAAATAATAGGGGTTAAGGAGGGCGTTGGTTTCTAAGAGACACTAACTCAAGAGAGCCGCTCTGCTGATACAGCCGTAGTCTCTTGAGAGTGTTATTTATCGTTCGTACGTAATCTTCGTTAGTTTGTTATTTATTTAATAGGGGTTAAAGTATGAAATTGCCGTAGCAGAGCAGTAACAATGATTGCGGAAGGTCACACCTACCGTTCAGTGATTGTGTCGGTATCTATCGCAATGTTCAACGATACAGAGTGACGGTGTCTTACGTGTGAAGGCAGGGACAAGGCAGAAAGCGGGCAACAAACGCTAGTAATAGATACTTTGAATTGACATAAAACCTTCATGGAGTGAGATTTTCGTGTGAAACTTTTTAGGATATCTATGAGGTTCTTCTTTGAAAAAATGTGCATCATTCTATTTTCGACTGTAAATTGTTTTTTTTTATTCAGCTTAGGCGAGAAAGGTAGATACTTTTAAAATCTGAGTCATTTTTGAATACAAGTTCTGACGAGGAACTAACGCGGCAGAAACGGCTCGCAATATCAACGCTCACCACTGTGCGTTTTTTGTTTAAACGCTTTCGTAATGGAAACTTCGACTTGAAGAACGAACCACGTGAAAGACCGCCCACACAGAATAAGAATAAGAATAAGAATATCTTTATTGATCAGCAGAACACAGGTGAATAGAAGCTACTGCACGAGAAACCGTTGTAACTCTACAGGAGCTGCAGTTAGAAACCATACGTCATCCTCCGTACTCGCCAGACCTTGCTCCAACGGACTACCATTTTTTTCCTGATTTGGGCAATTTTCTACGTGATAATAAAAAAAATCCCCAAGAGGCAGTACAAAATGCTTTCACACAGTTTGTCGAATCTAGGTCCCAGAGTTCTATCGTAAAGGCATAAATGAACTTCCGTTTAGATGGCAGCAATGTATAGATAATGAGGGTAAATATTTTGATTAAATAAATATGTTACATCTTAGAAAAAAACTAGTTTCAATTTATCAGTACAAATCGGCAATTTCATACTTTAACCCATCGACCAAAATAAAAAGTATGGACGGAGAACGATAGTTTTGAAGCTTATAAAGTGAGTGAACTCACTCACTACGCTTCAGTCAGTGACTGACTAAACATTTGCTATCTCGTTCGCTCTACAGCGCCAGCATGTCTTTCTATCTCTGTCATTCATTGTGTATGCACGTGATTAGAAAGTAGATTAGCTTGGTGTGTATATCGTTTACGTGTGTTGTAATTGTGACTTATGTTTCACGGACGTTTTGTATGGGTAAGGCCCGTCCATACTTTTTATTTTGGTTTTAAGATTTAACCCTTAGTACATAAATTCAAAACTAAGACACGAATAAGTTCGTCACCAAAATATTTTTTCAAGGATTATTTTTTTCACGCTGGTATTTGACATTGCCCTTTTTGGTGGTTTCCTAGCTTCTATAGGGGTTCCAATTAGGGGAGAGAATCGCCATGGATGCGGCTCCGAACCATAAACCAACACAATGAACGCTGGGCATGGATTACGGACTGCAGACAGTCAAGAGCAGCCCTACCGGCTGCCTTACCACAACTGACACGTCGCTTGCTCAACCTTCAAAGAATAAACCTTCGCACCATCGTGGCGACACTCACAGGACACTGCCTTCTGAACAAACATCTCTTCAGCATCGGAGCCACAGACAGCCCAGAGGGTGTCTAACCAAAGTAGTATCGTCTGCCCACGTAGTCCTGGAATGTGTAGCAGGGAGTAGCAGGAGCTGTGGGAGTAGTAGCTCAACGTAAACAAATCCTCAACAACCCGAGGTCACTCCGCCAAGCTTGCGAACACCCCAGGAAACTTCTGTGCTTCTGGACGGAGTTAGGCTGGCTAACTAGGTACCTAGTCAGACAACTCTCACGCATAATGGACCACCCATTAGAGTTCTAGTGCGGAAAAGGGAGTTCTTTAACATTAACATTAACATTAGGGATTCCAATTTGCCATACTCGACCAGTAACCAACTCACGTGCACATGATGTTCCTCAGTTTGTCGAGATTCTCATCTGTGAAGAAAGGGTAGTTCCGGTCGCATCTCTGAACGTCCTTCTCTATGCGGTGGAGGTTCAGCGCGAAACTCTCAACCAACTCATTCTGGAACAAATTCAAATTATTATTATTTTATTTATTCGACCTACATAGTATCATTAGGATTAGGTACACAATCAGGCAATACACACAGGTTACACACAGGTTCACAACTTATATAATACAATTTTACATTTATCAACAGTTTTATCAACAGTACCTACATATACAAGCCTCCCTAGATTTGATTGTCAATAAATGCACCATACAGCAATGATTCAGATACTGACAATGAAACCTAGCAGCAAACATCTTCAGAATGTTGTTAGAGGTGGCCCGAACCAGGGATGTGCAGCGCTTACGCATTACTGTGTAGAAACTGTTGACACGCGCATCAGCGAACATCCGCGAACAACATGGACAATTTCCACCAATTTTTGAAGAGTCATGCAATTCACTTCCATTTCATTTCACTACACTTGTGTCGTGACGAGCTGGGGCACAATTCTACTAAACCAATTGTATTTAAACTGTTAATGAATTGTCTCATACTTGTCACTTTTATCACTTTTTGTATTCTACTAACTTCAATGGTTTTTCAATTGCATTATAATTTAGAAACAATCGTAAAAAAAAACTTCGTGAAAATTCGAAAAGTCATAAACTTTGCAAACTACCATTTTTTATGACAATTGTAATTTGATTCTAATTCCATAGTAACTATAATGGTTTTTCTTTAAAAAATAGTAGAATTAGTCCTTGTTATTCTGTGTTTAGAGCGTAGTTTTCAACTTCATGATTTGTTTCGTACGCCGTGTTTAAACTTTCTCTATTTGTATGAGGTAATAATTAAAAGCTGTCAAGCAACAATAAAAGGTACAGACGACCTCTGTAGCGTGTCGGGCGAGTAGCCGGCTGAGATGCTAAAGATTGCGGGTTCGATTCCTGCTGTGGGACAAATGCATCGAACAAATGCAAATTTTCCGGGTCTGGGTACCATGGTAGGTACCATGGTACTCGTAGTTTCTAATACCCACGACACAGAGAATCCTAGTGTGGGGTCAGGACCATGTAGGTATGTGACTGTTGAGTGTTATGTTATATCTTATGGTTACCCGGACTTGTTAGTAAGATTCGTTGGTATAAGATTTGTCCTGGCCGCTAGCTTATTTAGGGAGTGTGTTATATTATTACTGGAAGAAAGCGTTAGCAGAATCAGGCGTGAGAAGAAAAGGCGGTGATGAGCTCACCAATATTCACGTCTATTTCCCACGATCTTCGATCACAGAACCCCACGATGGTGCAACCCACAGTGAAAAGAGGTTCATTTGAGGCTCTGCCTACCTTTTCGGAGAGAAAGGCGTGTGTCTATGTATGTAAGTATGTAGCTTATTACGGAATGTTTTATTACTGGAAGAAAGCATTAGCCAAGTCAGTCGTGGGAAGCAATGGCGGCGATGAGCTCATCACTTGTCACGTCTGTCTTGTCACTATCTGCACTGTTAGGCAGAGGTTACCGCTTAACATCAGGTGGGCCATCTGCTTGTTCCGTTATTCAAGTAAGTAGTATAAAAAAAAAGTCTATATTCCACGATTGTATAACCCACTGTGAAACGAGGCCCATTGAGGCTCTGCCTAACCCGCCTTCGGGGAAAAAAGCGTGTGTCTATGTGTGTATTGACGTTTTTTTTTCACACAACATTATATAGCCCCAAGCTAAGCAGAGCTTGTTAAGGGTACTAGATTACTGATATAATTAATACAATACATCACATAGATAGATATTTTTTATTATACATAGAAAATACCCTGAACAAATATCTGCAGATCGTACAAATATTTGTTCCGAGGCGAGAATCGAACCCGCAACCTGCTGCGTCGCAGGCAAACCTTCGCCCGCCCCGCCACAGAGGTCGTCAAATCTAAGAGGGCTATTCCCCACGACTAGTGGTGAGTATACTCACAGAATATACGCCACCGTTGGAGCTCGCTGGTGACACGCAGTTAGATCTGTTCTCGGCTCGTTGTTCATTGCTCGGTTCTAGCGTGTTGAAGGACTGGTGAGTATACTCACAGAATATACGCCACCGTTGGAGCTCGCTGGTGACACGCAGTTAGATCTGTTCTCGGCTCGTTGTTCATTGCTCGGTTCTAGCGTGTTGAAGGACTGGTGAGTATACTCACAGAATATACGCCACCGTTGGAGCTCGCTGGTGACACGCAGTTAGATCTGTTCTCGGCTCGTTGTTCATTGCTCGGTTCTAGCGTGTTGAAGGACTGGTGAGTATACTCACAGAATATACGCCACCGTTGGAGCTCGCTGGTGACACGCAGTTAGATCTGTTCTCGGCTCGTTGTTCATTGCTCGGTTCTAGCGTGTTGAAGGACTGGTGAGTATACTCACAGAATATACGCCACCGTTGGAGCTCGCTGGTGACACGCAGTTAGATCTGTTCTCGGCTCGTTGTTCATTGCTCGGTTCTAGCGTGTTGAAGGACTGGTGAGTATACTCACAGAATATACGCCACCGTTGGAGCTCGCTGGTGACACGCAGTTAGATCTGTTCTCGGCTCGTTGTTCATTGCTCGGTTCTAGCGTGTTGAAGGACTGGTGAGTATACTCACAGAATATACGCCACCGTTGGAGCTCGCTGGTGACACGCAGTTAGATCTGTTCTCGGCTCGTTGTTCATTGCTCGGTTCTAGCGTGTTGAAGGACTGGTGAGTATACTCACAGAATATACGCCACCGTTGGAGCTCGCTGGTGACACGCAGTTAGATCTGTTCTCGGCTCGTTGTTCATTGCTCGGTTCTAGCGTGTAGAAGGACTGGTGAGTATACTCACAGAATATACGCCACCGTTGGAGCTCGCTGGTGACACGCAGTTAGATCTGTTCTCGGCTCGTTGTTCATTGCTCGGTTCTAGCGTGTAGAAGGACTGGTGAGTATACTCACAGAATATACGCCACCGTTGGAGCTCGCTGGTGACACGCAGTTAGATCTGTTCTCGGCTCGTTGTTCATTGCTCTGTTCTAGCGTGTAGAAGGACTGGTGAGTATACTCACAGAATATACGCCACCGTTGGAGCTCGCTGGTGACACGCAGTTAGATCTGTTCTCGGCTCGTTGTTCATTGCTCTGTTCTAGCGTGTAGAAGGACTGGTGAGTATACTCACAGAATATACGCCACCGTTGGAGCTCGCTGGTGACACGCAGTTAGATCTGTTCTCGGCTCGTTGTTCATTGCTCTGTTCTAGCGTGTAGAAGGACTGGTGAGTATACTCACAGAATATACGCCACTATTGGAGCTCGCTGGTGACACGCAGTTAGATCTGTTCTCGGCTCGTTGTTCATTGCTCGGTTCTAGCGTGTAGAAGGACTGGTGAGTATACTCACAGAATATACGCCACCGTTGGAGCTCGCTGGTGACACGCAGTTAGATCTGTTCTCGGCTCGTTGTTCATTGCTCGGTTCTAGCGTGTTGAAGGACTGGTGAGTATACTCACAGAATATACGCCACTATTGGAGCTCGCTGGTGACACGCAGTTAGATCTGTTCTCGGCTCGTTGTTCATTGCTCGGTTCTAGCGTGTTGAAGGACTGGTGAGTATACTCACAGAATATACGCTACCGTTGGAGCTCGCTGGTGACACGCAGTTAGATCTGTTCTCGGCTCGTTGTTCATTGCTCGGTTCTAGCGTGTTGAAGGAATGGTGAGTATACTCACAGAATATACGCCACCGTTGGAGCTCGCTGGTGACACGCAGTTAGATCTGTTCTCGGCTCGTTGTTCATTGCTCGGTTCTAGCGTGTTGAAGGACTGGTGAGTATACTCACAGAATATACGCCACCGTTGGAGCTCGCTGGTGACACGCAGTTAGATCTGTTCTCGGCTCGTTGTTCATTGCTCGGTTCTAGCGTGTTGAAGGACTGGTGAGTATACTCACAGAATATACGCCACCGTTGGAGCTCGCTGGTGACACGCAGTTAGATCTGTTCTCGGCTCGTTGTTCATTGCTCGGTTCTAGCGTGTTGAAGGACTGGTGAGTATACTCACAGAATATACGCCACCGTTGGAGCTCGCTGGTGAAACGCAGTTAGATCTGTTCTCGGCTCGTTGTTCATTGCTCGGTTCTAGCGTGTTGAAGGACTGGTGAGTATACTCACAGAATATACGCCACCGTTGGAGCTCGCTGGTGACACGCAGTTAGATCTGTTCTCGGCTCGTTGTTCATTGCTCGGTTCTAGCGTGTTGAAGGACTGGTGAGTATACTCACAGAATATACGCCACCGTTGGAGCTCGCTGGTGACACGCAGTTAGATCTGTTCTCGGCTCGTTGTTCATTGCTCGGTTCTAGCGTGTTGAAGGACTGGTGAGTATACTCACAGAATATACGCCACCGTTGGAGCTCGCTGGTGACACGCAGTTAGATCTGTTCTCGGCTCGTTGTTCATTGCTCGGTTCTAGCGTGTTGAAGGACTGGTGAGTATACTCACAGAATATACGCCACCGTTGGAGCTCGCTGGTGACACGCAGTTAGATCTGTTCTCGGCTCGTTGTTCATTGCTCGGTTCTAGCGTGTTGAAGGACTGGTGAGTATACTCACAGAATATACGCCACCGTTGGAGCTCGCTGGTGACACGCAGTTAGATCTGTTCTCGGCTCGTTGTTCATTGCTCGGTTCTAGCGTGTTGAAGGACTGGTGAGTATACTCACAGAATATACGCCACCGTTGGAGCTCGCTGGTGACACGCAGTTAGATCTGTTCTCGGCTCGTTGTTCATTGCTCGGTTCTAGCGTGTTGAAGGACTGGTGAGTATACTCACAGAATATACGCCACCGTTGGAGCTCGCTGGTGACACGCAGTTAGATCTGTTCTCGGCTCGTTGTTCATTGCTCGGTTCTAGCGTGTTGAAGGACTGGTGAGTATACTCACAGAATATACGCCACCGTTGGAGCTCGCTGGTGACACGCAGTTAGATCTGTTCTCGGCTCGTTGTTCATTGCTCGGTTCTAGCGTGTTGAAGGACTGGTGAGTATACTCACAGAATATACGCCACCGTTGGAGCTCGCTGGTGACACGCAGTTAGATCTGTTCTCGGCTCGTTGTTCATTGCTCGGTTCTAGCGTGTTGAAGGACTGGTGAGTATACTCACAGAATATACGCCACCGTTGGAGCTCGCTGGTGACACGCAGTTAGATCTGTTCTCGGCTCGTTGTTCATTGCTCGGTTCTAGCGTGTTGAAGGACTGGTGAGTATCCTCACAGAATATACGCCACCGTTGGAGCTCGCTGGTGACACGCAGTTAGATCTGTTCTCGGCTCGTTGTTCATTGCTCGGTTCTAGCGTGTAGAAGGACTGGTGAGTATACTCACAGAATATACGCCACCGTTGGAGCTCGCTGGTGACACGCAGTTAGATCTGTTCTCGGCTCGTTGTTCATTGCTCGGTTCTAGCGTGTTGAAGGACTGGTGAGTATACTCACAGAATATACGCCACCGTTGGAGCTCGCTGGTGACACGCAGTTAGATCTGTTCTCGGCTCGTTGTTCATTGCTCGGTTCTAGCGTGTAGAAGGACTGGTGAGTATACTCACAGAATATACGCCACCGTTGGAGCTCGCTGGTGACACGCAGTTAGATCTGTTCTCGGCTCGTTGTTCATTGCTCGGTTCTAGCGTGTAGAAGGACTGGTGAGTATACTCACAGAATATACGCCACCGTTGGAGCTCGCTGGTGACACGCAGTTAGATCTGTTCTCGGCTCGTTGTTCATTGCTCTGTTCTAGCGTGTAGAAGGACTGGTGAGTATACTCACAGAATATACGCCACCGTTGGAGCTCGCTGGTGACACGCAGTTAGATCTGTTCTCGGCTCGTTGTTCATTGCTCTGTTCTAGCGTGTAGAAGGACTGGTGAGTATACTCACAGAATATACGCCACCGTTGGAGCTCGCTGGTGACACGCAGTTAGATCTGTTCTCGGCTCGTTGTTCATTGCTCTGTTCTAGCGTGTAGAAGGACTGGTGAGTATACTCACAGAATATACGCCACTATTGGAGCTCGCTGGTGACACGCAGTTAGATCTGTTCTCGGCTCGTTGTTCATTGCTCGGTTCTAGCGTGTAGAAGGACTGGTGAGTATACTCACAGAATATACGCCACCGTTGGAGCTCGCTGGTGACACGCAGTTAGATCTGTTCTCGGCTCGTTGTTCATTGCTCGGTTCTAGCGTGTTGAAGGACTGGTTAGTATACTCACAGAATATACGCCACTATTGGAGCTCGCTGGTGACACGCAGTTAGATCTGTTCTCGGCTCGTTGTTCATTGCTCGGTTCTAGCGTGTTGAAGGACTGGTGAGTATACTCACAGAATATACGCTACCGTTGGAGCTCGCTGGTGACACGCAGTTAGATCTGTTCTCGGCTCGTTGTTCATTGCTCGGTTCTAGCGTGTTGAAGGAATGGTGAGTATACTCACAGAATATACGCCACCGTTGGAGCTCGCTGGTGACACGCAGTTAGATCTGTTCTCGGCTCGTTGTTCATTGCTCGGTTCTAGCGTGTTGAAGGACTGGTGAGTATACTCACAGAATATACGCCACCGTTGGAGCTCGCTGGTGACACGCAGTTAGATCTGTTCTCGGCTCGTTGTTCATTGCTCGGTTCTAGCGTGTTGAAGGACTGGTGAGTATACTCACAGAATATACGCCACCGTTGGAGCTCGCTGGTGACACGCAGTTAGATCTGTTCTCGGCTCGTTGTTCATTGCTCGGTTCTAGCGTGTTGAAGGACTGGTGAGTATACTCACAGAATATACGCCACCGTTGGAGCTCGCTGGTGAAACGCAGTTAGATCTGTTCTCGGCTCGTTGTTCATTGCTCGGTTCTAGCGTGTTGAAGGACTGGTGAGTATACTCACAGAATATACGCCACCGTTGGAGCTCGCTGGTGACACGCAGTTAGATCTGTTCTCGGCTCGTTGTTCATTGCTCGGTTCTAGCGTGTTGAAGGACTGGTGAGTATACTCACAGAATATACGCCACCGTTGGAGCTCGCTGGTGACACGCAGTTAGATCTGTTCTCGGCTCGTTGTTCATTGCTCGGTTCTAGCGTGTTGAAGGACTGGTGAGTATACTCACAGAATATACGCCACCGTTGGAGCTCGCTGGTGACACGCAGTTAGATCTGTTCTCGGCTCGTTGTTCATTGCTCGGTTCTAGCGTGTTGAAGGACTGGTGAGTATACTCACAGAATATACGCCACCGTTGGAGCTCGCTGGTGACACGCAGTTAGATCTGTTCTCGGCTCGTTGTTCATTGCTCGGTTCTAGCGTGTTGAAGGACTGGTGAGTATACTCACAGAATATACGCCACCGTTGGAGCTCGCTGGTGACACGCAGTTAGATCTGTTCTCGGCTCGTTGTTCATTGCTCGGTTCTAGCGTGTTGAAGGACTGGTGAGTATACTCACAGAATATACGCCACCGTTGGAGCTCGCTGGTGACACGCAGTTAGATCTGTTCTCGGCTCGTTGTTCATTGCTCGGTTCTAGCGTGTTGAAGGACTGGTGAGTATACTCACAGAATATACGCCACCGTTGGAGCTCGCTGGTGACACGCAGTTAGATCTGTTCTCGGCTCGTTGTTCATTGCTCGGTTCTAGCGTGTTGAAGGACTGGTGAGTATACTCACAGAATATACGCCACCGTTGGAGCTCGCTGGTGACACGCAGTTAGATCTGTTCTCGGCTCGTTGTTCATTGCTCGGTTCTAGCGTGTTGAAGGACTGGTGAGTATACTCACAGAATATACGCCACCGTTGGAGCTCGCTGGTGACACGCAGTTAGATCTGTTCTCGGCTCGTTGTTCATTGCTCGGTTCTAGCGTGTTGAAGGACTGGTGAGTATACTCACAGAATATACGCCACCGTTGGAGCTCGCTGGTGACACGCAGTTAGATCTGTTCTCGGCTCGTTGTTCATTGCTCGGTTCTAGCGTGTCGAAGGACTGGCCGGCTGAATGAGACTCTTCTCTCACTACGCCTAGAGGACTCCGTGACGGGCTTACTGTAGCTGCAACGAAAATACACCTATCTGTACTACACTTGATACAATAACTAGTATTAGTCTTATTATTCATTTATTGACAATATTAACTGTACGTCAATATGGTTGGTACGATATTGTACCAAGAGCTGGCTATTTTATTTTATTTTATTTTATTTTACTGAGGTAAACCAACAGCGTTACAATATATATAGTGCAAATAACAAAATACACAACAATAAGGCCAAAAAAGGGTAATATGATATAATATATGAAGCTAAAAAGCTATACAAAGATATGAAAATAAAAACACGAAAACTTCAGTTAAAAATGAGGTACCTGTTACTTACATTTTATTACGCAAGTTTGCTAACGTTAGGACTAAAAAAAAAGAGTTGATAATAATACGTGCAAGAATTGGTAAGCACTAAGAATGTGAATCCCAAGGAGTGTCTGTAAATGCATTTAAAAACAAGCTCGACAACTGGCTACGAAAGGACAATTCAGAACTTAAAAAAGTGACCCAATATTAGACATTCCACACTGTTTTTTTTTTCTTTTTATTTATACAACTTGGAATGACGGATCAATTAGCTGGCCCACCTGATGTTAAGCGGTACCCTCTGCCTATGAACAGTGCATTATCACATAGGTCACGTCAACCTAAGACGCACCTATGCGGCATTGCTCCGCGCCCACCCTGAGACATAAAGATGAAAAGTCTCATGTGCCTGTAATTTTACCGGCAATCATGCCCTTCATACCGGAACACAGCAATGAGAGCACTACTGCTTTGCGGCAGAAATCGGTATGGTGGTAGTACATCCCCGGACGAACTCTTTCTCAAAAAAGCTCTACTACTACTAAAACGATGTAGATGTAGACATATCAGCTAAAGCTATAAATAAATAAATATGAAAGAAAGAAAGAAAGAAAAATTCCCCAAGCTAAGCAGAGCTTGTGTTATGGGTACTAGACAACTGATATTCTTAATATAATATATTACATAGTTTTTTTTTTATTATTTATAGAAAGTACCCAGAACACCCTGAACAAATATCTGCAGATCGCACAAATATTTGTTCAGAGGCGGGAATCGAACCCGCAACCTCCTGCTTCGCGGGCAAACGTTCGCACGCCGCGCCACAGAGGTCGTCCCTCTAAATAATGTAAATGGAATGTTATACTAAATAATGGAAGAAAAGAAGGTTGTCAAAATATCTCACCAGTAGTCCCCTCAGACGCCGGCGACCCAGTAGCCACCAAATCAACAGACGGGTTTGTTATAATCACACTCGTATGCTGATGGGACGGCTCATCTATCGACGACCTTATATCATTGCCGTTAGGGTTCCCATTCCCGCTGTCCACACTACACAGCAAACCTCTCCCTTCACCTTTTTGCACCATCCCTTCTGCTATCTTCTTTATCTCTGCTATGCTCTCTCTTCTCATATCAGGGTTATCGACAACACTTTTTATATGAATTTTATCACTATCTATCTCAGTCTCTCCGTTCTTTTTATCATCTCTCTGTCTCTCTTCGTCCAGGTCTATGTTTTCGATTCCGTCTATGCTCGGCGCTCGGGATAGGATTGCTTTGTCTGGTTTCTTCTGTTCAGCATCGCTCGGTTCCGGAGACACGACTGGTGGGTTATCTGATATGACGCTGCAGTCATCTTCGAACACCTGTCATTGTATTGAAAGAAATAAAATAGTATTATCCTTTAACATACATTAGAAAACTCGTACTTAAATCTATTTCCTGTTCTTGTCTTCTTTGACAAGACAAAGAGGTATTTTTTTTTCGAGTAATTTTTTGTCTAGTTGTATTCTTGATCGAAGGGAAAAACAGCAAAAGTAACGAAACTAGCCTGAGCGGATAATAACTATTCACTACCCTATGATGTCGATAATGGCCATACCTCTGGTTCTTCCTTCTCCACCGGCTTCAACCTCCCTGAAGCTTCAGACAGGCGCGCGATGGAAGCAGCCGTCTGCTCTCTGTCCCGTTGCTTCACAATCGCCTCGACACAAAGCCACTCGGACATGACGGTTTCGTATTGTTTTCGGCACTCGATATCTTGTTCAACTCTCTCATCGGCTGTTGAGCCAAATCTGGAAATAAGAAACAGTTTTTATTTTCAGCTAATGGGCACACTCTATCTCAAGATAAAATAGGTAAGGTCTATCTTGGATTAACTACTCTTCTGCAACGTATAAGAGAGCGCGGAGACCTAGCAGAGACCTACCAGATCCTAAGCAACCTCTACAGTATACCAGATTTATCACAGACACTATATACCATGAACAATAATATAGGGCTCAGAGGACACTCGCTGAAGCTGCAACGCGGGCCAAGTACTAGCAATCCTAGGATGCACATATTGCCCAATCTCGTCGTGCTCACTTGGAACCGGTTACCAGACTCAGTGACCAGTGAACCCTTTTGAAACTCTTGGTTTGAAATCAGTTTCAGGCTATTTCCACAAACGGCGCAACCTAAACGTGATGAAATTTTCATATAATCATAAGTTTTTTCTGAGAGTAGACTTAAAAAACGCGACACGAATTTCCTGCAAGCCAGTTTCAATGCAACTGATTTGAAATGCGCTTAAAACTGGTTTCAAACTTGTTTCGTCGTGTGTGGTTTCCTATAGGACAGTATTACATAAACTCAAATGAAACTCAAGTTTTTTTTTATAATACCAAGGTAGCAAACAAGCTTAGGTCCCACCTGTTGGTAAGCGGTTACCGTAGCCTATGGACGCTGCAATACCAGAGGCATTACACGCGCGTTGCCGACCCTTTAACAATTACCAAACACCCCTTTTGAAGAACCACATACCAGGGCATCATCACTCGCTCAAGGTCGCGCGATATATACCTACAGCCCGGCCGTTCCTCAGACGTAACAAGTGACAGTCGGTTGTCGGACGCACGCCTGAGCGCTCGCGCAACGCGTTTCCCGCGCAAATATGCCGACAAGTACATAGGATGCAATAGTCAAAAAACAAATAAAGAATTATCATTTTTTGCATTGCCGAAGGACTAAGAAATTTAAGTTATTTGATTGATGTAGGTACATTAGTTACTTTCTGTAGGTACATATCGAAGTAATGCCTTTCATAGGTGTGATTTCTTGTGCATACAGAATAGATTTCAAAGATCTAGGTTGTAATATAGGTTTAAGTAATTACTTGAATTTAGGTACCTACCTACTTACCGATCTACTTACGTGCTTAATTAGACTTTACTTCTGAATCGCTCTAAATTAGCAGTAGAAGAGCTTTTTTGTGAAAGAGTTCGTCCGGGGAAGTACCTACTATCACCATACCTATTTCTGCCGCAAAGCAGTAGTGCTCGCATTGCTGTGTTCCGGTTGGAAGTGGTTGCCGGTGAAATTACAGGCACATAGATTTTTCATCTTTATGTCTCAGGGTGGCGGGTGCAGTGCAATGCCACATAAGGCGCGTCTTAGGTGGACGTGACCTATGTGATAATGCACTGTTCATAGGCAGAGGTTACCGCTTATCATCGAGTGGGCAACCTGCTTGTTCCGTCATTCTTAGTTCTTATAAAAATAAAAAAACATAAATAAGTCTTTATTTCTACATAATAACAATATTGATAATAACATGTGGTACTTACGTAATTCGTAGGTACATAATATGTACCTAATATGTAGCTATTTCAAAATGAAAATAGGTACTCGCAAGGTACTTTATGTAGGTTAGGTTATTTAGAGCGAGTTCAGTTCATAATAATAATATGTTTTGGTCATCGATGGTTTTGGTTTACTGATGTTTTTAAATTAAATCGTAGCTTGTTAACTTCATAAGCAGAGAAAAACTATACTTACCTACCAACTTAATATCTCATCGTTATAATATCCATATAACTTTGTAACTATTTAATTTACCTACAAGTAATTAATTTTGTAAAAATTAATAAATACCCTCAACGCAATGAAACTTCTGAACCGATTTTGATATCTCCCGACAAATTCACCTTTCAAACAAAAAAAAAAACGATTCATCCATTCGGGAGCTACGATGCCACAGACAGACACACACACAGACACATACACACACACAACTACACACACACACACACACGCACAGACACACACACACGCACAGACACACACACACGCGCGCGCGCGCGCACAGAGACACCTCAAACTTATAACACCCCGTCGCTTTTCCGTCGGGGGTTAAAAATACCTACCAGCTTTCGATCTTTTTATTGTTATACTACTTGAATGACGGAACAAGCCGATGGCCCACCTGATGTTAAGCGGTAACCTCTGCCTATGAACAGTGCATTACCTCATAGGTCACGTCCATCTAGGACGCGCCCTATGTTGCATTGCACTGCGCCCACCACCCTGAGACATAAAGCTCCGACCCTATGTTCGGCCTCTTTTAGCTGTCTTGCGCGTTACGAAGTAACTAATACATAATCTGTGCTACAATGTTGACTACCTACCTATATAACGGAAGGTTTATTTAATTTTTTATTAGATATGTCGACAACCCTTTCGATGCGCATCACTCAGCGCCAGACAGCGACAGAGTTACGCGTTAGAAGAGAGAGCAAATGTTTAGGTGAATATCGCGATAGGCATTGAGCGCTAATGCGAGCTGAATTGCACTTTGTTGCGTCCCAGCAAGAGTCGCTATTTATATAAATGTTTTCGCTAAGTGACTCTTCTGTACGTGTACTAATATTTATTCTGTGCCCATACTGTAGTCACTTGGGAAAACCTCAGCACGGAGATCATTCCACAACCTGAGTGTTCACGGGAGGAAGTTCCTCTGAAACCGCACAGTCCGGGACCACCCTGGCTCTAACGGGTAACTTAGAGATGCATTTTCGTAGTTTTTGCGTTTCACCGTATGTTTTGTTCCTTACTCGTAATATCCTAGAAGATACGGCCACACTTCCTTCCTGATTTCGTGTTGCACTCCGCTATAGTACACCAATCGGTAAACTTCGTCTTTGTCGTTGACAGCGCCCTTTTCGTCAGTCATAGTGCGCCATAGTTCTTCCGTAATGCCCCCTTCTATACCCTCTGAAATAGAAGAGTATTTATTTAACGAGGGTTTATCCAGTGTTTAATGTAAAGACCATTCACCGTATCAGTTGATATAATAACTAGCTCTCGACAAGTGAGACCGAACTAGCCATTCGCACTCACGCCCAACGCAGATTAATTAAAGGAGCATACAAAGTTATTGGCTGGTGATATGAGATTACCAATGACCAGCGTCGTAGCCAGGGGCTGACACGGGGGTGGCTGTCAGGGGCGCAACTCTCAAGGAGGCGCACAGACCCACGGCCTGTGCGCCAGTTGTGTTCTAATATTTGACGACCTCCGTGGCGCGGCGGGCAAAGGTTCGCCTGCGACGCAGGAGGTTGTGGGTTCGATTCCCGCCTCGGAACAAATATTTGTACGATCTGCAGATATTTGTTCAGGGTGTTCTGGGTATTTTCTATGTATAATACAAAATATCTATGTATGTATTGTATTAAATATATCAGTTATCTAGTACCCATAACACAAGCTCTGCTTAGCGTTCTCGCGCTATAGATATTGGTATACGGCGCAGGTACATCGGGGCGACTTATATTTTGGTAATAACGTGAACGGTTCTGGTTCTTTTGTCTTCGTAACAACGTTCTAAATTAGCGCAATTAAAGCCCTGGGCGCCCATGACCTTAGCTACGACACTGCCAATGACACCCCTATAGATTCATAGCCATCTCACATACCTCTAGGAATGATATTGGGATGCACCAAGCCGCTGAGATGCGTCCGCACCGTGGAGAGATGGCGGCAGTACGCGAGCCAGCCGTAGAAAGCACGGGATATTATCTGACGACGCATCGTACTGCATACCAGTTCTATGGATGCTGACTGTGAACACAAAAAACCAAGAAAAACAAACTTTAAGGTAGGGTATAACGCAAAATTACCAATCTTAGATTAGATTTTTAACTGACTAAATCAAGTACAATATTATTATTAAAAATATGCATGGATACTACATTATAATACAGAGGGATCACTCACACAGAAACACGATTGGACAAAATTTTCATGATAAAAAGGAACACAAAATTAGAAATGGCTAGATTCGATTATTTGTCAATATGGTACAGATAATTGGGTCAAAAATTAGATAAATAAAATCAATACAGTAAAATGGAGGGTTCACCCACGGGGTTTTTAAAATTATTTATATTTCACGAGATATTCAATAAAAACCGCTTTATCGAGCGGCGCGTGGTGTTTTTTTTTTGTATGATGATTTCTGCCTGGCGGAGCGCAGTCTTAAGGCTGCGTCCCCAGTAGGCAAACTGTTTGACTTAGCGGCGTATTGGTTAGACTGAGCAAGCAATAGGTAGGTAATGCTCGCATTGCTGTGTTCCTGTTTTATGGGAGTATGTGTGCCGGGGAAATCACAGCCTCATGAGACTTAAAAACATACATTTAAAAGATGTATCAGCCCTGGAGGAACCATGTTAGAATTTAAAAGTTTTCTTTTCAAGTTTTGTCTTGTGTTGAGCGCCACTCGTGAATTTTGATTTTAAAACTATTTGCTGTGGATAGTTTAAATATATCGTTGTTTCCAGGCACAGAAAGTCAACAACACGAATTTTGTAATTGAAACACGTACCTAAGGCTTGAAATCGGATATCCGGATATCAGAATTATCCGGATACCCAGATGTCCGAATTATCCGGATATCCACCAATTTTAAAATCCCGATAATGACATTCGCGAAATCCGGATAACTCTGATAAAGCGGTTCATAAAAAACCCAAAATACGAGGTAAAAACTAAAAACTTTAAAAAAAATACACATGACTTCCTTTTTCTTAGAACTTCCTTTACTTATTCGAAGTCAGTTAAAAATAAAGAAATATGGTCCACCCGTTCCATTCCAATACCAACAAATACCAATTTTTCACATTTATGTATTTTATTTTATTTTTATTTATTTATTGAACAAAATCCACAGCCCTTAATATAAAAACAGTAACTTTTAATAAGCTAATCTTAAGGCCAATAACGGATTTACATTTTATATTAACTTACTTGTTCGACTGGCTGATGTGGCACTGGCGTCAACGGTGGAAGTCCATTGATGGTCGCTGAAGACGGACAGTCTACTGACATGGTAGACGAGTCTGATGATGTAGTGGAGGTGGACGCCAGCGGGCGCCGCGGCGTCCGCGGGGGTGACGCCACTGCGCGCTCGAGTAAAGAGTGGCGCATTGCTGGAAACATTACATAAAATGGCTTAGAGTCATACATACATAGATACACACGCCTTTTTCCCCGAAGGGGTAGGCAGAGCCTCAATGGGCCTCTTTTCACAGTGAGTTGCACCATCGTAGAATATACTGGTGGCTCTTTGTTGTATATTTGATGAACTCTGTGGCACGGCTGGCGATAGTTCGCGTGCGACGCAGTCACGAGGTTGCGGGTTCGATTCCCGCCTCGGAACAAAAATTTGTGCGATCTGCAGTTCAGGGTGTTCTGGGTGTTTTCTATGTATAATAAAAAATATCTATCTATGTTATATATTGTATTATATATATCAGTTAACTAGTACCCATAACACAAGCTCTGGCTTAGCTTGGGCGCTAGATAATGTTGTGTGAACTTGTCCAGCATTATTTATTTATTTATTTATTTATAATCAGTTTTTAGAGTTTTGTGTGTTTTACAACGATGATTTTTACAGTTTACGTAACTGTAAAAATAATGATCTTGCTTGTAAAGTTTAACTAGGCATTTTTTTTGTTTTTCCGGTCAGAAATCACACTATTTCAGCACAGATTTTCGTTTGATTTACGCTACTGAATACCATGAAGGTTGAATCATGTATAAGCCCTATTTTTATTTGAGACTTTTGATGCAGCAGTAGATAATAACGTTGTAACGTAAAACCAATGACGTAAAACCATAAAACCGTCACACCTTCAACAGTGACAATCTAACAGACACTTCATAAATTTTTCCTCCATTTCTCAGCTGGCAACTTCCCAGACCAGTCTGATCAGGAAATATATCAAGTTCAATTCGTAGGTCTCGTTCATTAAGCTCACCTTCTCTATCAGTGATAGCGTTATTCACAATCCGGAACACGTAATCTCCCGCCGACTCCTCCCATTCAGCCTCTTCTGTCTCACCGCTCTCGCAGAGACTCGGCATTGGACGCCTTCGGATTTTTCCTCTTCCAAATACCTGAAACACATAATAATACATACATAGACACATAAAGGAAATCGTTTAGCTTGGTATGGGCATGTTATGAGGAGGGATGAAAAGCATGTAACTAAGAAAGATATGAATGTTAGTGAATGGAAAGGAAGAGGAAGACCTAAAAAAAGATGGATGGATTGCGTGAGAGATGATATGAATGAGAAGGGAGTGAATGATGAGGTGACGGCTGACAGGGGAGTGAAAGAAAAAGACGTAATGGGCCGACCTCAAATAAATTGGGAAAAGGGCAAGACAATGATGATACATACATAGACACACGCCTTTTTCCCCGAAAGGGTAGGCAGGGCCTCTTATCACAGTGGGTTGCACCATCGTGGAATATAGACGGGACAAGTGGTGAGCTCATTGCCACCATTGCCTCCCACGACTGACTCGGCGAACGTTTTCTAAAGTAATAACACATTCCATAATAAGCTAGCAGCTAGAACAAATCTTATACCAACGAATCTTGTCAACAAGTCCGGGTAATCCCTTAGTCGGCTTTTACGACATCCACGGGAGGAGATGGAGGAGTCTATTCTGAGCCGGACACACCACAGCATTATGTATACCACATAATAATTATGCAGTTAAACACGGTTTCAGTTAGAGAATCAGTGCTTAGACCTTATCGTTAAGTACTGGTGTGAAACCTTTGAACATCGTTTACCTTCCCAGTTCCTCTTTGAGACCACAGTGGTGGGTCCAATTGCCCCTGTGGTAGCAGTCCAGTTTCTAGGTTACTCAGGAATGATAGCAGATGACCACCTGGAATCATCATTCAATCACATGAATTTTCCTATCAAAGAAGAATAAAGAAGAAGTATAAAGATTTATTTATTAGCACACACACACTCAATAGACGACTTAATGACGACCTATGTAGCGCGGCTGGTGATGGTTCGCCTGCGACGCAGGAGGTTGCGGGTTCGATTCCCGCCTCGGAACAAATATTTGTGCGATCGCAGATATTTGTTCAGGGTGTTCTGGGTATTTTCAATGTATAATAAGAATATCTATCTATGTAATATATTGTATTAAGTATATCAGTTATCTAGTACCCATAACACAAGCTCTGCTTAGCTTGGGGCTAGATAATGTGTGTGAACTTGTCCAGCATTATTTATTTTATTTATTAATTTATAGAGATAATAAATACAAAATAATATAATGTTAACAAAAAAAAAAACGCAAAATACCCATAGGGTTTTAAACATAAACATAAAATAAGACCCTACGTGTAGGGATGGGTAAAAATTGGTCTTCATTCACCCATTACATCCATACATCACATCCATTATTCCTTGTATGAGCGATAGGAATGGCCCCAACATGGCGGTGGAAGAGAGTCTATCAAATAATCAAAATTATTTATCTATAGGCCATTTGATGAGTGGTAGACTATAAGGTGTGATATAATTCAGATTGAAACAAAAGAATGCCTTAGTATATGGGAAGCTAAATAAATTAGATGTAGAGTTTTCTATCATAACAATGATTTGTGTTGATTTGTTTTACAAAGAGATCAATGTTACCCTTTGGAAAATGTATAGGTGGCCGTTGAACTCCATCTTGTCCGACGAGGATGAGAGCATCACTTGCCTGAGACCGATGCACGTGGACGTAAACCACCTCCCATACACACACTTGTAACGACATCGCCCAGTACACACTGTAATAAATATACGAGGTATTGTACATTGAAACCGTTTTATAAGAACAAGTACTGGTAAATAGCATTTAAAACATAAATAGGGTTATATACCTAGAGAAACTGTATTACGGATCAAAGAATACAGAAGAAAATGAAGTCAGACTGATCTTACATACATACATACATACATAGACACCCGCCGGTCATATTCATTATAGGTATTTGATGACCTCTGTAGGGCGTCGGGCCAGTAGCCGGCTGAGATGATAAAGGTTGCGGGTTCGATTCCCGCTGCGGGATAAATGTTTGTATACATACATACATAGACACACGCCTTTTTCCCAGAAAGGGTAGGCAGAGTCTCAAATGGGCCTCTTTTCACCGTGGGTTGTACCATCAGGTAATATAGACGTGATAAGTGGAGAGCTCATCGCCGCCATTGCTTCCCACGACTGGCTCTTCTAACGCTTGCTTCCAGTAATAACACATTCCTTAAATAAGCTAGCAGCCAGCCAGGACATATCTTATACCAACGAATCTTACAAACAAGTCCGGGTAATCCCTTAGTCGGCTTTTTCAACATCCACGGGAGGAGGTGTATTATTCAACACAAGCTTTTACAAAATTAGTGATCGTAGCCGTGTGCTGATCAAAATGAGCCTATACACGGCCAGTCTACTATTATCCCTCGAGGAGTTGTTGTCCACCTTCCGTCTCTATCACCAGATCAGCTCGCTGTGACCATCATATTGTATTGACATCGGAACTTGACAGTTATGTCAAGTTTCAGCTCAATCGGTTGAGGATAACTACTTTAAAATTCAGTAGCAAGATTCCACCCGGATTCCACCCGGACAAACATACATAGATTGCAAGATACATAAAAGCTTGTAATAATGAGGCATTGTGACATTGAAACCGCTTTCTAAGTACAAATAGTAGTAAATAGTATTTAAATAGAGTTATAACTCAGAGAAACTGTATTACTTATCAAATAATACAGAAGAAAATGAAGTCGAAACTATTCTTAAAGAATATTTATTACACTTTTATTAATTGGGATATTTTATTCTACCTATTATTATTAACTTTTTTTTTTGAGGCACCACACAGGTGTTTCCCACCTATTAGTAAGAAGGATCATCAAATAAAGCCGAGCCGTGTAACTTGTTGCCTGATTCTTCTAGGTTTTGGTCGCGTTGGAACAAGAGTAAATTTAGTTTATAAGACGATTCAAAATGATTCTTGTCATTTTAATGAATGAAATGTTTTTCACTTTGACTTTGGCTTACCAAGTAACTTGTCAGCTGTCACAGTAGATAAACAATTAGATACGAAAAACAAAACAAAAAAAAACAAATAGGTACATTATTTTTTTCTCCCTAAATGCTAGATTCGCCAAGCGACATATTTGGGAAAAACGAAAAAAAATTATAACAAAAGCAAAACATACCAATCAACACACATGGGTCCTCTACACACACGCCGGTAGACACTGCACGGCTCGACGCTGCACATAACACACTGGTTTGGGCACGCAGACACATGCACTAGGTGACAACGAAGCAAACTACGCACAGTTTATATACAGGGTCAATTTGCTATCAGTACACAAACATTGAGGAATGACTCAGGTTCCTGAATTATAACAAGAAGTTAAAGTTAAAAATCCACATTCCCATACAATCTGCAGCGTGTTCTTGGTCCCCACATTGTATTCTTGAATATTGGACGAGCAAAAGCCAAATACAATGAACATAATGTTTGGAATGGCTTCTCGCTAGCTTCTCGTAGGATGTCCTTACGGATTTGAGTATATCCTGCATACTGATTAAATTTATATATCATGAACTCGAGGGTGCTCTAGTCTATGACACTCATTCCTTAATATTTGTGTAGTTACATTCTGATAGCAAAATCATTCTGTATGTACTTTATACAAGGCATACAAGCACAACAAAAAATAAACAAAATTAATTAAATAGCAAGTTATAAACAAAACATGATCGCAAAGGTGTTATCGATGTTATGTCCCATCAAATATAGCAAGTTCAATTCGTCATCAGATACTTTGCAATATTTTTTTAACAAGAACATCAATAAGACTTGATCTTGAACCCTATAGGGGTCAAAGCAAGAAGTTTTTTGTTTTAAGCAGATTTGTTAAAGCCTTGTAAAAATATAAGAGTCTGAAGGATTAAAAAAGGAAGATACAAAAGTTCTATAAAAGAAATCTAAAGCAACAATTTTATTTTGAGAACTTTTACAAAGCAGAAAACTTTCAACAAAGTGGATAAAAGCTTTATAATGAATTAACAAAAGAATTTATTTGTTAATTGGAAAGCTTTTTCATAATAACACACAAGTAAAAACTTCACATCTTTGCCACTAGTAAAGTGGATATACAGGCAAATTCAGAGAGTATATGATTTTTATATTCTGAACAATAATAATTGTTTTTATTTTAGTGAAAAGATAGTTGATGTTCTAAACTACGCCAATCAAACAAAAAAAATTCAAACAGCCGTTCACTACTAAAATAAAACTATTTGCTTAGCTTTCATAACTAGACTCAAATTTGTCAAATCCATTTATGTAGATGACATCATCGATGGCGGTGCAAGACAACTCACCTTTTGTCAATCCCTTCGCTCTCTGCGTATCCGTTCATCAGTTGGTTGGGAGTCCACTTGATGATCAAACCAGCTGCGGTCTGATGTAAACTCAGGTATCCTGGCATCGGCTCTTCGATATCTTTCTACAACACAAAAGTCATCAAAATGTAAGCGAATAGCTGATTTTTACCTGGTATCATGGTACACAAGAAGTGGCAATCCATCAGTCCTTAATACGGAGGCCTGCAATGCTCTAAGGTCCCTAATGGTCACACTTCTTAGGCTCACTCACTGTTGGATGCCCACACACTCGACCAACAAGAGTGAAGTAGCCGCAATCAGCCAGGTGAGCCCATAACATAAGAAACGAACAGTCACAGAGGATCCTAGGATCTCCTCTGTGTCGTGGGTATCAGGAACTATAGTATCATGGTAACACAACATCCAGACCTGGAGCTAATATTAGCAGATCATGCAAACATTTGTTTCGCAGCGGGAATCCAACCCGCAACCTCTCGCATCTCAGCAAGCTACTCGTATGCCGCGCCACTGAGATTGTTAAAGTTGATTGTATTTTAGAGACACTTCAATGAGTTACTTTGAAGATAAACAGCAGAGGACCTTACCAGTATTCTACCTTGTAATTAGAAGATTGAAGTCAAGTTAAAAATATTCAATCACATGCAATTAACCTTAAGAAAACATTAAAAAAATATGCCATTAAGTATTAATTAATAAATGAGACCCATTTTATGATAATATTAGGTACCTATGTACCATCCGCTTACCGGTTGAACTCTGACGTTGTTTTTTCCGTAGAGTAATGTCGCTGTGGAGTTCTGGTGTAGGCTTTCTACGTAGTCTTTGGCACTGGAGCCTACTGATTTATTCGTTCCTGAAAACAACATCTCTATAAACCCTCCAATTCAATATTTTTTTAATAACAAGGATCTTTTTAAGTATGTCGTTTTTTTAAAAAAAAATACTCCTGTTCCAACGCGATCAAACTAGAAGAATCTGGCAACAAACTTTTTTTTTTATTTAAGGCTTTATTTCATATCCTATTCTTCTTAACTCGTTAGTATACTTTCTATTCGCACGAACCGTTTCGGTTCTACCTTTATAACGCGAACTGCTAAGGAGTGGAACCCATTCTCGTCGTCTGTCTTTCCTGAAAACTATAATCTGGGTCTCTTCAAGGCTAAATAGGTGCCTTCTAGACCTTTGTACACCATAGTCGGCCACATCGTCACTTACCAACAGGTGAGATCGTGGGCAAAGGAAGGTCAATCAATGTTAAAATAAAGCGGCCAAGTGCGTGTCGGACTCGCCCATGAAGGGTTCCGTAGCAGCAAGTAACATAATATAAAAGTTCTTGGACGGATTACGATTAATGACGTATTAATAAAAAACTACTTACTAGATCTCGTTCAAACTGATTTTGAGTGAAAGTTTACATGGTAATAATAATATGTACATTATATTTTTTTTTTTAGTTTTATCATTCTCTTATTTTAGAAGTTATGGGGGGGGGGACACACACACTTTTTACCACTTTGGAAGTGTCTCTCGCGCAAACTATTCAGTTTAGAAAAAAATTATATTAGAAACCTCAATATCATTTTTGAAGACCTATCCATAGATAACCCACACGTAAAGGTTTGATGTTTTTTTTTTTTTTAAATTTCAGTTCTAAGTATGGGGAACCCCAAAAATAATAAACTACTTACTAGATCTCGTTCCAACCCATTTTGAGTGAAAGTTTATATGGTAATGTACATCATATATTTTTTTTAGTTTTATCATTCTCTTATTTTAGAAGTTACGGGGTGGGGGACACACTTTTTACCACTTTGGAAGTGTCTCTCGCGCAAACTATTCAGTTTAGAAAAAAATTATATTACAAACCTCAACATCATTTTTGAAGACCTATCAATAAATACCCCACACGTATAGGTTTGATGAAAAAAAATATTTTGAGTTTCAGTTCTAAGTATGGGGAACCTCAAAAATAATTGTTTTTTTTTATTTTTTGTGTAAAAATCTTAATGCAGTTTACAGAATACATCTACCTACCAAGTTTCAACAGTATAGCTCTTATAGTTTCGGAAAAAAAAGGCTGTGACATACACGGACAGACAGAAAGACAGACAGACATGACGAATCCATAAGGGTTCCTTGTCTTTGACTACGGAACCCTAAAAAGATAAGGTTGAAAATCGTGAATAAAGCATTTTTTTAACATTGTCTTAGCCTATACTATACCTTACTTTACCGCGACCTCACCTATTACTAAGTGCCGATGTAGCCGACGATGGAGCACAGAGGTCTAAAGGGCACCTATTCACTCTAGCCTTGAAGAGACCCAGATTATTGTTTTTAGGAAAAGCAGACAACGGTGTGTCCTACTTCTTAGCAGTTTGCATTATAATGGTGGAACTGAAACGTTGAGTACTATATAAGCCATATTATATTCGCAATTATGTCAACTGCAACTTGAATTGGCAATGGCCAGGTCATAGCACGCAGAACCGACAACCGTTGGCAAATAAAGGTTCTCGAGTGGCAACCACGAACCCGACAAAGCAGTGTAGAAAGGCGCCCCTCTCGATGGACCGACAATTATAAGGTTGCAGGAAGTCGGTGGATGGAGGCGGCCAAGACTCTTCGTCGTGGTATTCTATAGAGGACGCCTATGTCCAGCAGTTGCCATCTGCAGACTAGTTATGAAAATAACACTATTTGAATGCTATCATACCTGAGTTCGTTGTACTGCAGTCGTCCGAAGAAGCGTTGAGGCTCCGTTTGAAGTTGAGGATAGGTCTTCGAACGGAAGGCGGCGTGGTCGTACCAGCCGACATTCTATGTCTCTGGACCTGTGGAAAATCATCATTATCATCATAACCATCCTGCTGTGGAGAAACTTCAGTACACAACTTTTGATAGTCACTAATGATAAGATTCCTATGGATCAGCTACTAAAGCGTCTCGCGTCTCAGAGTACTCAATCCTCAGCGGAGTTTCATTCACGGAACTTGTGGGGGAACAAACGGTTCGTAGTAACGAGTGCCATTTTAAACTAGATAATGATCACCTGGTGATCAATGTGAGTCTTAGATAAATGGCACAAATTATAGAAGTGTTCACCAGTTCCCTAGCAGGATCTAAAGTCTTAACTTTTGCGAACTTCAAATCACTATGCCTTCATTCAGTGAATTGATTTTGCCGTAGTGATGGTGCTCAAAGTATCTCGATCTACCACTAAACCAGTCTCAATTGATTAGGTACTAAGGTGTCCAGTTTTTTTTTTTAATACTAGAATGACTGAACAAGCTGATGGCCCTCCTGATATTAAGCGGTAACCTCTGCCTATGAACAGTGCATTACCTCATAGGTCACGTCCATCTAGGACGCACCCTATGTGGCATTGCACTACGCCCGCCACCCTGAGACATAAAGATGAAAAGTCTCATGTGCCTGTAATTTCACCGGCACCCTTACCCTTCAAACCAGAACACATCAATGTGAGCACTACTGCTTTGTGGCAGAAATAGGTATGGTGGTAGTACTTCCCCGGACGAACTCTTTCACAAAAAAGCTCTACTACTACTATCTGCCACTAAACCAGTCTTAATTGGTTACTAGTGTCTCGATCTGCCACTAAAGTGTCTCAATTACACATTACAATTACCCATAGCACAAGCTCCGCTTAGCTTGGCTATGGAAATAATGGTTGGCTTGATAATATTGTGCGAACTGTCCAGCATTATTTATTTAATATTATTTATTTTCATTAGGTAGTCACTACAGTGCCTCGATCTGCCACTGAAGTGTTTCAATTTGCCAAAGAACTGGATCGGAAACTAGTGTCGTATATTCGTAACACCGACCGACAATGTGGGCTAAATGTACAATACGGAGTAGGTACTAGACGAAAGACGACCCTCAGAACTAGCCAGTTTAAGTGGCAAAGGGCATGCCATATAGTTTGCAAAACAACTGCTCGGGTTTAATGGTTCTTAAGTGGCGACAACGAATCGTTGGACAGATGGCCGCCATTTGGTGGACCGATGACGTTATAACGGTCGCAGGAAGTCAGTGGATGGAGGCGGATAAAGACCGTTCGCCGTGAAATTATATGGAGGAGGCTATGGAAGATGTTTGTTGTGGACCTTGGTCCAGCTGTGGTCATGTTTTATGATGGGATTACTGAAACTCATATCTTTAGAAGACCTAAGGATGACTCACGCTAGACCGTGTCGGGTCCGAGCCGAGTGTCGGCCACTGAGCCGGTCCCGTGCCTGACTAGACTACAATTATGTCACGACCGGCTGCTCGGGCGCAGCTCGGCGGCACTGTGTTCATGCAACGGGCCGTGGCCGAGCCGAGGCTGGACCGAGATGTTTCCGAGCGTTGCCCGTTGCTCAGCCGTCACTCGGTTGCCGCTCGGTATAGCGTGAGTGAGTCCATACAAAATATATGTAATATTAGTTGACCGTGCTACGGCCGACACTTGGCGCGGACCCAGCACGGTCTAGCGTGGGTCATCCTTTAAAGCTAGTGCTTACCAACTCATCAGCAGGTGGATCACTCCAAAAGCATGCTGGAGCCTTTGTCTTCGAAAACTCTAACGCGCAGGGTCCCACTAGCAGTGAACTGAGAATGCTGCCGTAGTCCGGATCAGCTACTAAAGCGTCACGCTCGTAGTAACGCGTGGCATTGCTGACCAGATGCTCGATGATCTTCGCGAGCTGCCGTTCGAAGAGAGCGATGCGGATCCAGAGATACCTGTAACTGGAACATTGCAGTAAGAAGGGAAAGTCGCCAACTGAATATTTATATAATTTTCCCTAGAAACGGGATATTTACCATGATTTTTAAGTTTTGATTGTTTGAGATATTTCGGCAGTGTTGCATGCGCCATGATCACGGGAGAACTAACTAAAGTCTTTGCGAGTAGATGTTATTAGTATTGATAATTTTATTAAAAATAACATACATACATAGACACACGCCTATTTCCCCAAAGGGGTAGGCAGAGCCTCAGTGGGCCTCTTTTCAAAGTGATGGGTTGCACCATCGTGGAATATAGACGTGGCGAGTGGTGAGCTCATCGCCGCCATTGCTTCCCACGACTGACTCGGCTAACGCTTTCTTCCAGTAATGACACATTCCAGAAATAAGCTAGCAGCCAGGACAAATCTTATACACCAACGAATCTTACAAGCAAGTCCAATTTTGCATGTACCGAAATTCAGCATTTATTTTATCCTTACAAAATAATATGTAATAACTCAACCAGAATTAGATTAGATTATGAATAAAAGTACTAGTGTAACAGCACTGTCCCATTTTTCCATAATAGTCCTCTCCATCCTAAGGTTGTTGGAAGAAATCGCTATCAGCCCATTGTGCATTTCTGTTATTTTTTGTTATTTCGTTATGTTAAGTATTTCTGTGTGTTATTTAATCGTTATTGTACAATAAAGAGTTAATCTATCTATCAATGGCAAACACGAGCAAGAGGGTAAAACAACGGTCAACAAGTGGTAAGGCGATACCAAAAGCCGTCGATAGAACGGAGATAGGAGACGGAGCGAAACACGTTGTATAAGGAAAGAGGTCATGGCATTTTTCACTCACTGCCTCATTAACTGGAGCGAATGAAGAATAGATATAAATTGCTACAGAGCATTTTCCGCATAAGGCTACGATTTTTGGAATTGATCCACACTACATTTTTTTTAAATGGCATCAAGAAAGGAGAGCAAAAACAATAGTGGTAGAAAATTAAACTTATAGGTAGTACACTTATGCAACAAAAAAGTTATTTAATAAATGCTAGCTGTAGGTATACCTACTTAATAGCTAAAAGGGAACACCACAAGTACCACAGGCCATATATCAAGATAGACACCGCAAACTCGTAACTTTGTATGAAACCAAGCGTGCCGTTTTATTTTGCACCTACTTTGCTACGAAATATCTCCATTCGCACGGCTAGCTGATTTCAGCAGAAAGCGAACTGATTTGAGGTTTGATTAATAATAGTAGGTACCTACATTACGCAAACTTTCGGACAGGCAAAGTGACACGCAAAGTAGTTTTTTTTATATTATAAGGTGACAAACAATCAGCCGGGCTACCGGATGTAAAGCCTTACAGTATTAAAAGCCTCCTCGATGTGTAAAGCAGTCACCGCCGGCGCCGCGCCGCCTATGAACATCTGCATCACGGTATTGCATACGCGCTGCCTAGGCGCGCGCTTTAGGTGCACTTACGGTGTCTATCTTGATATAGGTCTGTGACAAGTACCTACTTGGACAATAATAAAGGCCTCTCTAACATTTAGAAGTATCAACACTGCAGTTATTGCTAAGACCCTGTACAGAAATCCTTAACTCCCATTATTGTGCTCTGTAACGACGGGATATAAGCTGTTACTATAGAGAGCACTTACAAATACACATGTTTTTACTGCAACTGAAAACCTTCTTTATACCAGGGGAACAAGGTCGAAAGCTGTGATCTGGAATGTTCGTTTAAATGAAGTCATAAACCGAAAACAATCTCGTAAAAAACACCCATTCGAAGGGTTTCAGGCTCCAATCGAATGTCGTCCTTCGGCACTTGAATTTTAGACCAAATTCAATCAGTAGGGCCTTTGAGGACTTTTGCAGAGCAATTTAGAAGTTTTAGTGAAACATTCAGGTGGAACACTTGTTTCATATTGTAATAGATTTCAAGCAGTCTTTATTAGTCCAATTTCAGGATCAGATAAATTCAACAAAGCTGATGTCAAACGTGGTATACTAGAAAGAGTTTTTGAACAAGTACATACCTACATTCAAAATATTATTCCCATTGTACGATCTGCAGATAATTGTTCAGGATGCCATGTTCTGGGTATTAGTATTTATTTTTACTTTAATGGATGAACAAGTAGATGGCCTACCCTGATGTTAAGCGGTAACCTCTGCCTTTAACAATACATTACCTCATAGGTCACGTCCACCTAAGACGCACCCTATGTGGCATAACACTGCGCCCGCCACCCTGAGACATAAAGATGAAAAGTCTCATGTGCCTGTAATTTCACCGGCACCCTTACCTTTCAAACCAATTCAGCTTAACTCAATTACAGCTTTGCAGCACAAATAGGTATGTTGGTAGTACTTCCCCGGAAAAACTCTTTCACAAAAAGCTCTACTACTACTACTGTGATTAAAGCATTGATGTCTACCTATATCACTAATTAAAGTGATCCAGTATCAAAGAAGAAAACAGGTATCTAAACGATTTTCTTCAAAATTAAAACATAGGTTTTTCAGCCTACGTTCTCGTGTGGCTTAAAAATAATAAGCCTGGATATATTCAAAGGGCATGAATCAACTGATATTGTTTTGTTTCACAGCATACAACAAATACCGGGTAAAAAGCGGCAAATACCATGCCCACATGGAAACCTGATAGAGCAAGAACTGGTGATCATTTTCTTGCGTCATAATGAATAATTATTTGTAGCTACAACTCAAACCAGAGTGCGAATAGAAAGTCGTAATGAGGATGATTTATTGAGACTTATTTTCTACTTTAGTTGAAGACGCCATGAACTGTTGAATACGACTGTTGAAGTCTGTCATGGCGTCTTCAACTAAAGTAGAAAATAAGTCTTTGTAAATCTTCCTAATAAACTGTTATGTTTGGCTTTATTATTGAAGTATTACTCAATTTACAACAGTTGCTACTTCTTCACGCTGAAACGGCTCAATGGATTTGGATTAAATTAGGAATGGAGATAGCTTGACTCTCGAAAGATTTTTTATAAATAAATAATTTGTATCCCTATATTCCCAAGGGATCGAGACTTATGCGATCAGATGCCACTTATGTCCACTCTCCGCTGGTACGATTAGCTGACTAGCAGAAAGTGTACCACGAAATGCATCTTAGTACATTTGTTCAATGAGAATATGCCACAGAGTATATCATGGTTGCACAGAACATCATATTCCAATACACACTAACACACAAACTTTCGCATTTATAATATTAGTGTGATTACATCTACCGAGGAACTACTCTGGCCACAAACTACCTTGGCCAGTACGGAAGTACCTCAAGCAAGAGAGTGCGGGACCCAGAACATTGAGTAAAATGGGGCTACACAGGTGTATGTTTTGGAGACCCATTCCAGACTCCTCCTGGTTGTACGTCCTGTTGCAGCACTTGCACTTCATTCGAACTTATACATTGCAACGCAGTAGGTGTTGCTGATTGCTGATCACACAATAATTTGATTCGATAATACTCACATCTAAATACAATTATAAAACAGGAGCTGGTACTCAAGTCGTGTGTTTTTTTTATGTTTGTTACCTCATTAATCTCCATCATTTATGAACCGTTTTTTTTTAGTTGACTCGATGTACTTCCAAATTGGTCCCAATTTCATAAAAATCTGGTTCTGGTGATGGAATCCATGAGGAATTGAGGGAAATCCTCAAATATTATAAGCACACATATAGCAATTTTGGTATTTTCTGCAACAAGTCAAGCATGTGCATTCGGAAAGTTCCAATTGGTGAAGTAAAACTGATGAATAAGACCAGAAATGGCCATTGGAAGTACTCAATGATAAGTGTTTCACGGGTGGCTATAAGGGTGACTTTCCGATATGCGATTGAGCTGAAATTTGGCATACCTGTCAATTTCGACGACGACCTCTGTGGCGGGGCGGGCGAATGTTCGCCTGCGACGCCGGAGGTTGCGGGTTCGATTCCCGCCTCGGAACAAATATTTTGCGCGATAATATTTAATTAAATATTGTGCGATATGCAGATATTTGTTCAGGGTGTTCTGGGTATTTTCTATGTATAATAAAAAATATCTATCTACATTATATATTGTATTAAGTATATCAGTTATCTAGTACCCATATCACAAGCTCTGCTTAGCTTGGGGCTTAATAATGCTGTGTAAACTGTCCAGCATTATTTATTTATTTATTTCCAATGACAATACAATATGATGGTGACAGCGAGCTGAGGGGCTAGTCTGCAAATGTAACAAGCAATTTACACGGACGTGAAGTGTACACTACACGGATTTTAGTATGGAATTTGAGGTTCTCAAGGTGCCCACTAGGGGCGCTATTCGTATTCTCCATACTAAAATCCGTATAGTGTACACAACACGCCCGTGTAGTCTGCTTGTCAAATTTTCAGACTCGAGGCTCTGATCCGATGACAGAGACAGAAGGTGGACAACGGAACTCCCCGATGGATAATAGGAGACTGGCCGTGTTTAGGCTCTTTGTGATCAGCACACGGTTCCGATCACTAATATTATAAAATCTTGTATTGGGGACATAATTCTTGCTTGGGAGTCGTTTTTTATTCGAAAAGAATTACTAATGAACAATACGAAGAACTTCTTATTGTGATTTAGAGCAAAAATGAGAAATGAACACTTTGCTCAATTCTTAATTTTAGTGGTTTACGTTCCTTGCTAACCTTGCAATGAGCTTACGATCTAAGGTAGCCTACCTCGTCAGATCTAGGGGTCGTGCAAGTCTAGTAGCGGGCACGCACACTCGCGTGGCTCCTAGTAGACAGACCGACTGATATTATTGAATTGAATTATTTGCCTACACTGGAGCTTTATTCAGAATATACAGGGCGTCCCAAGACTATGTGCCATGAAGGGAAAGTAACTTAAATATTGTAGAGAGGATATTTTGCAGAAACGAGACTTTATTTAATTTTAAAAAGTAGTAATACTGCACACAAAGATTTTCTTAAAATTACTTCCTTATCTGGGAATCGAACCGAACATTACAATCAAACATTTTATGTTATTCTTTTGTTATACGTGATACTATGTTAGGTTTTTTTTTATCCATTCTTTTGATTAGATAATATATGAATGAAAATTGAATGTTTTTCTTCACATTTAAGTCGGTTCGATTCCCAGACGAAAAGCAAGTAATTTTTAGAAAATCTTTGATTGCGGTATTACTAAACTTAAAAATAAAATAAAGCCTCCTTTCAGCAACATATCTTATCTACAATATTTAAGGTCTTTCCCTTCATGTCGCATAGTCTTGGGACGCTCTGTAGAGTAAGAAACAACTTTTTCCTTACGGAATTTACTCGAATTTGCTTTTTTTACGAAATACTCGTATGTTCAGTGTATTCGCTGCTTTGGTGCATTGTCCCAGCAGTTTTTGGTGCTAATCCTACGACGAATTCCTAGAAGAATACCTATATACTGTGACAAGCTCCGCGACTATAAGAGGTATTTTCATTTAATTCCAGACAGTTTTTATAGCCAGCCAATATAAACCAAGCTCGGTGCTCCGTTTTATCTATATGGTTACATTTGGCAGCGAGGGGTCAGCACAAAGTTGCGGACACAATCGTATTCAGATCACGAAAGAGAGAGATTCGCTTGGAAAATCGCCGGGAGATGCGCTTGGTAAATCGAAAGTCGAGGGTAATAAAATTAGTTAGAGTGTTCGGAATGCTATTTTGGGAAACAAATTTCACGAGGCAGACATTTACTGAAATTGTAGTGCCTGTAAGACCATTTTAATATAGTTCCTCAAAAAAAAAACTTATGAATTCCTCCTCATCAGTTCTTCCTCAAAAAATTGTATCTTATGAATGTATTGCTCCATTTTATCCTAGTGTGGGCACCGGGCAAATATAAGGACGTGAAAAGATCACAATTCTCCGATATTTAGAAACTCTGGATACCATACATACACACGGGGGAAAAGGCAGGCAGGAGGGGTGGGGAGGGGTGGTTGCCAGAGCCTCAATTGGCCTCTTTTCACAGTGGGTTGCACTGTGGTGGAATATAGATGTGACGAGTGGCCGATACCAGAAGGCCTATTAATTTAAAATCCAAACTGAAAGAAATGAAACGAAACGAAAATTATATTTTTTATAAGAGATTTGGTCTTCAGATTTGAATCCATTAGAGAAGGTAGAGGCCGAGATCCTTGGTTGCCTTGTCATCACTTAAGACCTAAAGCAATTATCAGTTTTAGACAGTTAGGCTTATAGTTCAAGTTTGTGTCAGTTAAGGATAATCGTCTTGATTACTAAAAGCTCGGTTCACGGTAGATGGCGTGGAAACTTATTGTATTACTTTTTTATTTTTTGTGCTAAATTCGGGCGTCTTTCGTGTTTTATTTTATCGTTCGCGGCTAAGTTGTAGTTGTAAGAATTTAATTCAGTATGAATTTCCTTTAAACAGTCATTTGAAAGTTCAAATTACCTAGAAATAAGATCGTTCACTTTTCTGATGTAATTACACGCACGCACACATACATATTCACTGTTTTGGTTTTCACTAGATGGCGTTGTTATTGTCCAAGAGCATTGGCATGGACGTTAGATAGATGGCGTTAAATAAATAGCTTGGTATCTGTTTATAGATCGCGTTGAATAAAATTGTTAGAATGATAAAAGGTATTTCAGGGAAAAACTCGGAAAATTATTGTTTACAAGAATAAAACTTATTTTTCTAATGTCCAAAATGTACACGAATGTAAGTAACTGACCTTCATCATTGCAGTAGGTAGGTAGGTACCCATAATTATCATAGTTTGCCCCGTGAACCCATGACGGTTTTTCATTATCATCAGCCTACAGAAGTCCACTGCTGGACATGGACCTCCCCATAGAATGTCAAGACAAACGGTCTTGAGCAGCCTCCATCTACCGCCTTTCCGCAACCCCTTCTGTGGCGTGTCCGGCAAGATAGGATGTTGCATAAGAATGTTTCGTTTTACAGAAATGAACAAAAAAAAGAAAAAATGATTATAAATTGTTTTATATTACAACTTCTGCTTACACTAGAAATATTAGGTATACAGTAAAAAAACATCATCAATAACTAAATACATTTTGCCTTCGTTTTTTGTATTCATTGCTCGAAGATTCTGTACCCGTACCTAAATCCGAAACATCCGTAAAAGAACCAGGATCATATAGCTTTATGTCTAGCCCATTGCCACTTCAACTTGCTAATTTAGAGACCTATGTCAGTGAGCCGGTGGACTTGGATCTACAGGCTGATGTTTGTACCACCATCCATTTAGAATGCGTAGTACGAATTAGGTAGGTACCTACTACCTATTCTACGCACGGACATTGTTCAGCTAGTCTAATATAAAACCATTTTACTGACTTCAAGCCAATGTAGACGGTTGATCATCATCATCATCAGTCTACAGAAGTCCACTGCTGGACAACGGTTTCCTCTCTAAAATGCCACGACGAACTCTCTTGAGCCTGCATCTACCAACTTTCTGCTGATTATAATATCTTTGGTGCATGGAAAGAGGGGTCTTCCTCTACCTTCATCAGGTTTGTAGGTACCACTCGAGAACCTTTATTCACATAATATGGTTGTTAGTTCTGCGAACTATAAAGCCATTTTTTTTATTTTTTTTTTAACTTTGATAGACTTTTGTTTGACCACGATCTCACCTGTTGGTAAGTGACGATGTGGCCGAAGATGGAGCACAAAGGTCTAGAAGGAACCTATTCACTCTAGTCTTGAAGATACCCAGATTATAGTTTTCAGGAAAGACAGACGACGGTAGTGTATTCCACTCCTTAGCAGTTCGCATTATAAAGGTAGAATTGAAACGTTTAGTACGAAAAGAGGGTATACTAATGAGGTAAGGGTGGTACCAAGCCGTGCGCCTGCTCGTCCATGATGAAAAGGAGATTGTGGGATCAGATCATGAAGTTCCTGGGAGCATTCCCCAAAATGTAACCTATATATAGAAGATCGAAAGGCACGCAACCTTACGGCGGTGCTCGAGAGACTCTAGTCTCCGCCATATGTTGCCCACCTATAAGCCTGAACGCTCTGCTCTCTGAACGTTCGATCGAGTCCAAGGCAGCAAGCTGGTGTTTGGCCGAGCCAGCCATCCCAAACGTGGTAGGAGTACTTCATACCAGCCCGGACTTGTGCTTTGTACAGACTTAGAAGGCTTCATGGAGGCAGTTTTTGCCTTAGACTCGATGTAGGAGCCAAGTTGAGAGTAGGCGTGAGTGAAACGCCTAAGAGCTCGAGGTGATCTCCTATAGCTACAGGTATATCTCGGAAGACAGGAACTTGGAGAAACTTACTTTTTTCGCGGAGAAGAGACAAGCCTGCGTTTTAGAGGCGTTGAACTTGACTAGATTGGCATCACCCCAATCGGAAACAGCCTTGAGAATCAAATTCAGACGCTGCAGCATCTCATCTCTTAACTCCAGAATTTAATTCTGCCTAGCACGCGCATTGGAAACGTATCTCTCCACATTTGTGCTGTCGTCTGCATACCCAATGATACTGGGCATTAGCAGATCATTTATATGCAGCAGAAACAGTGTGGCAGGTAGCACTGACCCCTGAGGTACCCCGGCGTTTATAGCCATTTGATCCGACGAGCACCCGTCAACAACTTACTCGAATGGATCTTTCCCTCAGAAAGTCTGCGAGGCAGGCGCAGAATTGAACTGGCAGTCCGTAAGCAGGAAGCTTGTCAATAAGGCTAGCGTGCCAAACCTGTCAAAGGCCTTCGAGACGTCTAATGAAACAGCCAGTGCTTCACCATGATCTCGATGGCCTCTCTCCAAATGTTCGTGGCATACACAAGAAGGTCCCCAGTAGACCGATTTCGGCGAAATATCCTCGATCCGTCGAGGTATGCAAGGACCTTCCTATTCAGTACACGCTCCATACATTTACATAGTAGGGAGGTGACCTAGATAGGGCGGTAGTTCAAAGGGTCAGCACGACTGCCTTTCTTGGGCACAGGTTGCACGTTAGCGAGCTTCCAAGACTTGGGGACTTCACCAGTATTCAAAGAGAGGCGGAAAAGTTGCGTTAATATTGAAGACAACTCAGGTTCACAGGTTTTTAATACTACGGCCGAGATACCATCCGGACCGCTAGCTTTATTCACGTCGAGACTACGTAGCGTTTTGAGCACTTCCTTTTGCTGGATGCGAATTCTTGCATTGAAGCTTCGCACCGAGGAAGGCTGGGTGGAGTTTCGCCAGAGGCGTCAAGACGCGAAGCCTCCGCAAATTGAGTGGCAAATAAATTTGCTTTCTCAACCGCAGCGTGAGTTTGGGACCCGTCCGGTTTCAGTAGTTGGGTTTAGTGAAGGGCGGCTGAAGTTCGCTTCCACCGACTTAGCCAGAGACCAGAAAGCTTTACTTCCCGCAGGGTATGCGGCAAACTTAGCCCCCAGATAGCCAATCCGATTGAAGCGAGCCTTCTGTAACACCTTCTTGCAGGACTTGGTGGCTTTGTTATAGGCTTTCTTCATAATCCGTGCATCCGAGGTTTAACCGTTTCTTGCGTCAACGCAAGCTAGGTATGCAACACGTTTTTGCGCTTCCGCGCTAGCACACGCGGGACTAAACCATGGGCGAGCATTGCTTGCAGGTGAAGCATCGGAGAATGGAAAAAAATACTCCATTGCTCTATTTATTACCTCCGTAACGGCATCAGCACTGACCGTTGGATCACATGAAGAAAAGCAAGTTTGCCGCCAAGGATAAGAAGCGAAGAAGTGTCGCATCTCATCCCAATCTGCCGACTTGTAACACCACACTCGCCTACTACCTCTGGGCGAGGGATCGGGTGGCGAGTATGAAGATACAGACCTCACCACACAGTGATCTGATGTTCCCAAAGGAAGCATCACTGATACCGAGTGGCGATCCGGCTCGTTCGTCAGCAGAAGGTCCAGGCAGTTGGCTGTGTGGTCCTCAACGTCCAGAATTCTGGTTGCCGCATTGACGAGCTGAGTGAGATTAAAGTGAGTGTAAGTTTGCACGCCTCTCTCCCAGCATAGTCGGACAACTGGTAAGGGAACAGCCACTGTTGGTGGTGGGCGTTAAAGTCCCCCAGAATCACCAGTTGGGCATCATGATAACGTTGCTGGGCCACATCCGCCGCTTCACTGATGTAGTTGAACAACCTGGTTGTCTCGTGGTCTTCAGAGTGACAATGATATAAACCAGCATAGATAATTTTATCTAAGCCGGTGTCCACCAAAGTACATAAAACTGAGAAATCGGGTTCATTGAATCTGCGTCTCCGTGAGGATTAAATAATAAGTGTGGCTTAGCTGTCCCTAGGTGGTGGTGGACCGGATCGAGATTGGAGTGCAGTCCTCTAATGTTTCAGAGGTGCGCTTGAAGCGAGAGGAAAGAAAGAAAGAAAGAAAGAAAGAAAATTTATTTATTTTACCACACGCACAACACTCACATAAAACAAGAAGACAAAAACAAAAATCTACTAAGTATAGGTATAGGTACTACAAGATCTTAGAGAATTGAAAACAAAAATAAATAAAACTGTTATAACCGTTGGTAAGATGATAGGTTGTGTAGGAAGTGCTTCCGCTGTGAGCGCAACTTATTATATGTTGACTTTTTCATGGTTTGGTTTTTGGAGTGATTAGGTTTGTGGGAAAAACGGCTGTTGAGTGAGGCACTGGTCAGTGAAAGCCTAGAGACAAACAGCAGGCTCCTGCGCCAGTGGGAGACTAGACTGGAGACTGAGACCTCCCTCCAGGAATGGCCATCGGGTCCTCTAATCCGGTCGCCAACCGGCACGATGGAGCATTCTGGGATTTTTCGCAAGGCGGCGGGCTAGCTTACTAGTTGGGCCCCCTACAACCTGCAGTCAGCCAGCGGAGAACCGTGCTTCGGATCCCGCTACCTTCCAAGCCTAGCCAACCGGCACACTTGCACTGCTGCGGTCTCTAAAACGCACATGCTGAATCCAGTGCACGAACTGCCGTGGTATTCGGGGCCGCATGAAGCCTCACGTCGAATATTCACGATTTGCGCAGTAAGAAATCTGCACTCTGTAAAGTTCGGCGTGTAACGCGTATCGCGCAACGCGTGAATTAGATGACACAAATAGGAAGTGAATTGGCTCAAATCACGGTACACAGTGGAACGATTTTGAAAAAAGGTGGACGTAGGAACAAGTTTCGTAATTTCTGTCTAAAAAAAATTGCAACTGATAGGAAATTGTATGGTGATTAAAAGATATTCTATGAAATTTTCAAAAAAAGACACTCCTTTATAGGTTAAAATAATAGTTCAGAAAAAATGTATGGAAAGATTTATATTATATTGTTTTTCTCAGAAATAAGAAGTTTGTTCAAGAAAAAACCTATAATAGCTTAAAGTAGCTACCGTCTTCTACAAATGGGCATATAGGGTTCTGGACGGTTTATCCCTGCAGCATTGGCAGTTAAGGGGAATTAAACTCTTAAAAAATATTGTTTATTTTGATACGAGCATCTGATAGGAAATGTAGTGCTTGTTAAAATTTATTCTATACAATTTTCCATAAAAATGAGTCTGTGATATTATAAAAATGTATTTCTGAAAAAATGCAATGAAATATAAATCAACATATTTTTTCTCGGAATTTTAAATCATAAGAAACTTACACTACTTAAGTTCTATACAACAACGAAATATTCGTTTTTGGCTAAACGCTGTTGCAGTGGTGTTTAAATGGGATCAAACTTTACAAATATATGATTTAATGTTAAATTTTAATGGAAAATGGTTCAATTTCTGTCATTCGCTCAGTCTTATCTAAGTAAAATGAATAAATCATAATAAAATCTAGTGTAAAAAACTTCTAAGTCTAACTATTGGCTTAGTAATTATCTCCAAATAACTTAAATAACTTGCCAATTGTGTTGTTATATCCAAAAGGACTTGTAACTTAATCTTTGCCTCCGTTATTTCAACACCTTCTGTAGGGTAGTATCTTTTTTTGGCTTCTAATATCTTGTAGTAGAAGGGCAATACAGATATGCTGGAATCTGATAACATTGTCCTTATTTTCATTTCGTTAGATTCAGCGAAGTTGAAAGAGCAAGAGCACTATCTTCATCAGAGAAATCATCGCATCCAATGAATAAAATCAGAGCATCACAACAAAACTTTACAGATCTGTTAATATGATTTACCCTCTTACCATTTTAAAATAGTCCGGAATTCCCAGCAGCCATTTTTCATAAAACATATGATAGATATTTTAGTATCGATGTAACTAAAATATTTCCCAAATAAAGTTAATAATGACAAAAATCCCCTTAAAACTAGAAGCAACCTTCGTAAAACTAGTAATCACTTACTGGAAAGATCCACCAAATTATCAGTAGAACCATTTACCTACATTTTTCTATCATCTACATACATTAAATTCTACAGATAAGTTGGTGGGTCTCTAACAATGAAAGGAATCTAGTACCTTCCTACAAGGTCAGTCATTAGGCTCAAGTATCGGGACCATTCTAATAATACGTGGCAAATTATTTCAAGATAAGTAATAGAGGGCGTTCAAGTATTATGTAAGCGCTTGAGGGGGGCGGGGGGGTCTTTGTTTTGCTTATTTTTGATGACATGGTCGATATCGTGATTACGTCAGCAGTTATTATTTACTTATTTTACACAAATGGCAACCCACAAATTGTCTATGCTTGAAAATAAAACTCACATGTCGGGGATTCCCACAAATAAAGAATACGTTATAGGTACTCGCCTAGAAGCGAGTGGGGATTACCGCGCGCACTTGTCACGTCTAAATTTCTTCCGTCAATCTATTGTTTCGTTTCGATTCGAATGACGATTTGACGTATTGTAAGCAAATCAAAGCAAGTTAATGTTTATTTTAACCGGTGATCCTTTTTCGCCCAAGCTTAACTGTTTAACATGTCGTTTCAAATAAACAAATCCAAGTAATATCAAAAATTATTCGAAAGTTTTAAAAAATCTCATACAAATACAAAAGTACAAAATGTACAGAAGTTAGTTAAGCCTATTTGCTAACTACTGCTCACGAATCAATAAAAAAACAGAATACATTAAAAGAAAAATGCATATAGGTACCAATGATTAAGTAAGCATGGGAGGGGGGGAAGAGGTTTGCTTACTTTTGCTAACACAGCTTACACAGAAGGGGTGGGCATAGTGCGCGTCATGTAAAAAGAACGCTGGCGGTCAAGCTTCTACAGGCGTTCCAGCGTTCTTTTTACATGACGCGTACTATAATGGTACATTATTTGTAGTAAACTAGGCAGGCACTCATTCAATGTATACATCTCTTAAATAAGTAGAAAAGTAAGTAATCTCTTAAAAAGAACGCTGGAACGCCTGAAGAAGCTTGACCGCCAGCGTTCTTTTTACATGACGCGCATTATAAATAGTTGTAAAAAATCTGCTTACGTAATACTTGAATGGCCCCATACGACAATCGCTAACTTTGTAGTTTTTGTCTCTAGTGACTCTAGAGTCTAGATGATATGGTGATTTACTTTTATGAAAGTAATACTCAGTGGAAGTACTGTAACAATGAAAGGTATCTGGTACTTAACCTACAAGGTCAGTCATTAGGCTCAGGTATCGGAAAAATTGGCAAGTTATTTGGAGATAATTATTAAGACTATAGCGATCTTTGTACTTTTTGACACTAGATTTTATTTTGATTTATTTTACTATTATGAACGTAATACTCAGTGAAAGTACTGTAGCAATGAAAAATATCTGGTACCTACCTACAAGGTCAGAAATGTCGAGTATCGGAAAAATTGGCAAGTTATTTGGAGATAATTACTAAGCCAGTAGTTAGACTTAGAAGTTTTTTACACTAGATTTTATTATGATTTATTCATTTTACTTAGATAAGACTGAGCGAATGACAGAAATTGAACCATTTTCCATTAACATTTAACATTAAATCATATATTTTTAAAGTTTGATCCCATTTAAATACCGCTGCAACAGCGTTAAGCCAAAAAAGATTATTTATTTTTTGTAAAGAACTTAAGTAGTGTAAGTTTCTTATGAAAACCTTTTAAAATTCCGAGAAAAAATATGTTGATTTATATTTCATCGCATTTTTCAGAAATATGTTTTTATAATATCACAGACTCATTGTTATGGAAAATTGTATTGAATAACTTTTAACAAGCACTACATTTCCTATCAGATGCTCGTATCAAAATAAACATTTTTTTTAAGAGTTTAACCCCCTTAACTGCCTATGCTGCAGGGTTAACAGAACCCTATATGACCCATTTGTAGAAGACGGCAGCTACTTTAAGCTATTGTTGTTTTTTTTTAACAAACTTCTTATTTTACTATAAAAACTTTCGTGAATCATATCAATTATTGAAAATAATTATATATATATTATTATATATATATTATTTATTTATATTTATTATCACCTTGAGAAAGACTCTCGAAACGGGTCGAAACAATGTCGGTGCTTACATCGATTTAACGGTACGTGAAAATTTCCCGTTTTTTATAATATTAACTTCTTATTTTTGAGAAAAACAATATAATATAAATCTTTCCATACATTTTTTTCTAAACTATTTTTTTAACCCATGAAGAAGTGCCTTTTTTTGCAAATTGAATAGAATATATTTTAATCACCATACAATTTCCTATCAGTTGCAATTTTTTCAGACCGAAATTACGAAATTTGTTCCTACGTCCACCTTTTTTCAAAATCGCCCCACTGTGCGGTACCCCGAATACCATAGCTGCTCAAACCCGTCACTTCCACGATGGCTACACTGGACATCAGTCCGAAACACGACAATGTCGCTTCACGGACTGGCTATGTCCATGGGGTGGTGATAAGCCACGGCCGAAGCCTACCACCAGAAATGTTGTTACCCGTTTGACACCACCCAGAGATCACGTGTAGGGACGCGAGGGTATTTTCCTATGGACGCGAGCAACTCCAATCTCCAAATTTCCGAGCGTACTCTTAGATGATCTATATACCTGCACACCAGTACCTTAGATGATGATGATAATGACGACGACGTTGTTAATGTTCATCACCACCGCCATCTTCATCATCATCACCACCACCATCATCATCATCATCATCTAAGGTATTGTCGTGCATGTGATGATGATGATGATTATGATGATGATGATGATGATGGTTGTGCTGGTGATGATGATGGTGGTGACCATCACCGCCATCATCATCATCATCATCACCTGCACGCTAATATCCTAGATGATGATGATGATGATGATGATGATGGTGGTGGTGGTGATGGTGATGATGATGGCGGTGGTTATGAATATTAACAACATTATGAAGATATATTATATTAACCACCATCACCATCATCATCATCATCACCTGCACGCCAATACTCTAGATGAAGATGATGATGATGTTAGTGGTGGTGATGGTGATGAAGGCGGTGGTGATGAACATTAAAAACATCATGATCATCATCATCATCATCACCTGCACGCGTATACCCTAGATGAGGATGATGATGGTGATGGTGATGATGATGGTGGTGGTGATGAACATTAGCAACATCATCGTCATCATCATCATCATCATCATCATCTAGGGTATTGGCGTTCAGGTGTTGGTTCTGGTTCGCTGCGGGCCCTGCTGACTACTGAGCCACGCTCGCCTTCGGCTCGCTCGCAGCTTTCGTGGTGATCACTGTTCTCTAGTGTTTTAAATCCATGTTGTACTTTCACTCATTTTGAAATATAAGACTATTCAAAATTCGTAGAATCGTGCATCATACTATCATTGATTCTGGCCAAGTTTTCACGTATTCTTTCGTTGTTTTATTTTTAACACCTCACATAGTAACTTAAAACTTGGGTAGGCTACCTAAATTGAAATAAAGTATTTTCTCGCACTATAATGCTATTGCAAAGTTTAAAGAACGTAGTTGTAAAATAAATTAGAATACATTATTATAAGTACAGTTGGCAACCCTATCAGAGCTAGCTCGCTATTGTAGAAATTACGGCCAACTTATAAAAAGTATTGTGTGTTCACACTAGTAACGGTTTGGCAACGTCGCTTTTAAACTTTTGCTGACGGAGCGGCAACATATCAAAGTAAAAGTCAAAAAGTATTTTATTCATTGAAATCACAAGGATCATTTTGAATCGTCTTAAAAAATAAATTTACATTTACTCCTGTTCCAACGCAACCAGACCTAGAAGAATCAGGCAACAAACACGGTCTGTTTTTCTTTTGATGATCCTGCTTACTATTAGGTGGGGAGCCCCTGTGTAGAGCCTCGAGAACAAGTGGAAGCTGATTCAAAGAACAAAAGGAAAATCAACTTAAAAGCCTTCCTTAGGTAGGCAGTCAAAAGTAAGATGATAGAGAAAATCAGCAAAAGTTCATAAGGCAGCACACTCTACGCTTGATATACTCATAAATAACACATATTACAGTCCAGTCGGCAGGTGGTTTCAGATGGAAAAAGGTCAAAAGCTAATGAAACTTTGGGAGGTTGTTCAGGGATAGTAAATTAACATTTTCCCAAGTTTTGGACCTCGAGGACCATGTGCGAAAAGTGGAGGGGGGGGGGGGTAACTGCACCTTCTTCCGGTTTTTTCTCAATAACTTTTTTCTCTTACATCCCACGGCAAAAGTACCAGCTACTTTTTTGTAGAACGTTAAATTTACTATAATTTGGACTAATAAAACATGTTTCTATGTCAATAGATTATCGAGATATGGCGATGTGTGTTTTTTTCTAAGTACATCAACTACGTGCAGAGACACTTTGGTAGCAATGTGATTGTTGTCTTTGATGGATACCCCACTAAATCCGGCTATCAAAGCACCAAAGCAGCAGAACGAGCTCGCCAGTCTGCATTACAAGCACCAACCAAAGTCGTGTTCTCCTCATCTACTATGGTGACAATAGCACAAGAAAAGTTCTGGCAAAAGATCACAATATGAGAGCATTCATTTCGATGTTGATGACACAAATGGTGGATGCTAGTGCATCGAAGTGAAGCAGGCATTTGAGGACGCCGTGATCATGGTGGTGGGGATGGGGTTGAGAAGAGAAGACTGAGTCCCTGCAGAAGACTGCTTCCACCCCCAATTAGTGGGATACAAGTTGACTTCCCGCCAGTTCAGCAATTGCTTGGAGGTAGCATATTGACGACCTCTGTGGCGCGGCGGGCGAAGGTTGGCCTGCGACGCTGGAGGTTGCGGGTGCGATTCCCGGAACATTTGTTCATTTTGTTCATCGGAACAAATATTTGTGCGATCGCAGATATTTGTTCAGGGTGTTCTGGGTATTTTCTATGCATAATAAAAAATATCTATCTATGTAATATATTGTATTAAGTATATCAGTTATCTAGTATCCATAACACAAGCTCTGCTTAGCTTGGGGCTAGATAATGTTGTGCGAACTGTCCAGCATTATTTATTTATTTATTTATCTTGCTGCATGGTGGCCTGTGGCATCTTCTTTATGACTGGTTTTGATTATCTGTCGTTTTTGAGAGAACCGCCGGGCCTTAAGGTACCAGTTTGGTTTCAAATGAAAGCTACAATAATTTACTACAACTTCATTAAAATAATTTTTGACGTGGGATGCATATTTTAGAATATATTTCACAAAATAAGTAAAAATTTCTTAAAAAAACACTTAGGAGAAAAATTGCCTATTTTCGAAGAACTTTATTTTGGGAACCAATGGCTGTATAGATCTCGCCTTAGTGTCAAATTGTAGAAAATTTAGTCAACTTTAAAAATATACCTGTTGACTATACCAGTCAGACCCTTCCTTGACTAAGATATTGAGCAAAAACTGAAAAAAATTATAAAATTTCATGATTTTTTGAGCCGCTCGCTCAGCAATTGGAAAATATGGTTTTTTAATAGTGGTTAAGGTATTAACAACATATAAAAAATCAGCGTGACCGGAACTTTTGTAAGCACGACCCCTTTTTTATGTTTAACTTGACTGCACTATAATATGAATACCAACATGATGATGTGAATGTTTGGTTTTCATCAGAGAAGAAAATCAGCTTTTGAGATCTGGTTTGGGTGGAGGGGTTTCCAAAGTAGGTGATTGTAACCAGGAACCATAATTATAATAACATTCCATCATTATTTGGGTATAACCATGGTATAACAGAAGAAATAAGGTGGAATTTAGCATTTTTCGGCACATTTTAGCAAATTCTAAAAAAAACTTTTTTCGAAGCGCCATATCTCGGTAACTTATCAACATACAATCAAGTTTGAATATTCAAAATTATAGTAAATTTAACGTTCTACAAAAAATAATTAGTACTTTTGCCGTAGGATGTAAGGGAAAAAAGTTATTGAGAAAAAACCGGCGGAAGGTGCAGTTTCCCGCCCCCTCCTCTTTTCGCACAGGGTCCTCGAGGTCCAAAACTTGTTTTTTTTATTTAACCATCCCTGAACAACATCCTGAAGTTTCATTAACTTTAGACCTTTTTCCACTACTTTACCCCACTTTTTACGACCTGCCGACTAAAACATCACTTTTATTATTTAGCGCCATCTCTATCATGTTTACTTACTATCTTACACAAAACTCTTGTGTTTGAAGGTCAATTTAGCGCCATCACTGTCATCTTTAATTAAACTGGGTGCTCTGCTGCGTAAAAGTATCTCGCTACGATAATAGATGTCCGTGCAAAATAAACTCACACATTTGTAAAAATTGTCGTATTTCAAACCTGTTTTAAAAATTCCCTATTGTATATTTTTGTTTGGAACGACCATTCGCGATAACTATTATCATTAGGAAGTCTACAAAATAAGTCAATTTATAAAATGACAATCTGTGGTTTGAGTAACGGCCTAAAGTATTTTGTATGGGCAAGGAAACTTGAACATTCACCTTAAACAGAGTGAATTGGTTAAATTCAATTTTACAGCTAGAAGTTATTGTATACCTCGGGAAAATATTACAATCAGGCAAACACATCTTTGAGAAGGAGGCCAAGAGGAGGATTCAGCGCCAGGATTCAGCGAGGACCGCGTCTTGGCAAACGTAGCGTTGGGCACGAAAGGCGGCGGGAAGAAAGTGGATGAGAAAAGCCGAACCCTGGGTATTGGGAGAGGCCTATGTCCAGCAGTGGACTAGTGTGGGCTGATGATGATGAATTTTACACCCAAGCAACCGACGAGAAAATTTGTAACAACTTGCGACGACAAATCCCTTTCAAAAAGTAATAAAACGGCAGATTCCAATTCAATAAGGAACGAGAAACGACGAGCGAACAAAAAGCCCTTAATTCCACGATTAATCGAAAACCTACAACAATGGCAACTCAAATAAGATTTTTCATATTATTATTTTGTGGAGACGTTCGACCTTTGTGGCATTTGTTCCTGATCTTATATTTCATCTTATTAAAGAACTCGTAGGAATTACCTGCTTATTGATGCCGCTGTGTGTCAGACACAATAAAGATAAGTAGTTCTGCACGAACAGTAGAACTCGCGGGCACAATTTTTTTTGCAATAATTGTGTTGAGTCTGTGCATCCATCTCGAGGATTTTTGATTATAAAAATTAACCGTATACGTATTAGTCCTGAAATGTTGTTGACTTATCAAAATGAGGATAAACTATGTTTCGTATCGAGCGGGCTAGCGGAGTTCCAATAACATACATACATACATAGACACACGCCTTTTTCCCCGAAGGGGTTGTACCAAAAGCTTGAGCCCTGACTTCTGGCCGATGTTCCGGCGGTTCAAGGGCCGTCTGTCACGTGATCTCCCGGGCCGCAACGCGTCGGCGATCACGTGTGTTAGATTAAGTTATAAATATTTTTATATGTATGTTAGTTGTAAGGTATATATTACTATGGGCCTTTGTCTAGGTACAACGTAGATTTTTCACTGTTGCCTGAAATAAATGAATGAATTGAATTGAATTGAAAAGGATCGTCGTAGGTCGTAGTACCAAAACGTACTACGACCTAGTCGACGTACTAAGACCCGGAGCCCGGGATAGGTAGTAGGTTTATACTCCTAGTCAAAAATACGCAGTACTAGCGTATAGTGGAGTTGAAAGCAAACAAGCATCTGGTTAGTTAGATAGAGCAGAGCCTCAATGGGCCTCTTTTCACAGTGGGTTGCACCATCAACAGAAAAATTCTAAATATTCAATTATACCTTATCTATACATATTTGCATTAATTAGTTAACAAGATCAGAACTGAGACGAACAAACTGACGTAAGAGCCACTTGAAAACAACAAATTTTAACATCTATTTCAATATCCTAAAGCGTATAGAAACTTTGAAAGCCCTACTCAAGGCCATGAATATAAATTACTTTCTGATTCAACATAAAGATATAACAGAATTATCGAGGGATGAAGGCTCTGTGTAAAAATCTCATAAATCTAGTAAAGTTTGGCGTGCCATCGATCCGCGGTAAGTCGCGTGTGCCGAGGATTACAGGTAGATGTTATATCCGTTTTCTCAAGGATTCGTCTTGACCCACATCCCGATGACCAGTAGAGATTTTGCACACATCAAGCTCCGGTAACCATACAATATACAGGCACAATGCACCGGCACTCGCTCAAGGCCACACGATAAATACCTACCGCTGCGCTCGCGTACCGTCGAAGGTATAAAGCAGCCTGCATGAGCGCTCGCAAGGTTCAGCACTCGTAAATCACATAATAAATATTTTAAATAAATAAAATAAAATTATAAAAATGAAGGGCATTTATTCTTTACACTAAACTTAAAAATAACAAAGGATATAGGTATAAAAATAACATAATTAGTCTAGAGTAAGAGAAAAGGTCGAGGGCTCAGTCACGCTATTTTTCAGCCTCGCCTTAGAATGCTGCTGTCGTCACAGCAGCCATGATACTCGGTAGCTATCTGCTGTTCCCAAACAAAAGTTACTTTCCCTTTAGTTTCGTTTCTAGTGAAAAGTATCGCTATCGACGCACATTCACACCGCTCTGTCACACTGGTGTAATGGTTACGAAGAAAACTTCCTCCCGTAACACTAGTATTAAAGATAGGAAAACGCATTCCTAACCTCAACACCGTCGCTTCTCTGTCACGTACATAACCAATGATAGTTTAAAATTTAAATTAAAAATTGTAGTTTGTGTCATTGCCGATACGTTTGTCACTTTAATTTTCATTTAATTTTCTACACATACAACTCTACACATACACCTACAAATACAAAAAACCGGCCAAGTGCGAGTCGAACTCACGCATGAAGAGTTCCGTACCATTATCTATAAAAACGGCAGAAAAATCACGTTTGTTGTATGGGAGCCCCCTTAAATATATATTGAATTCTGTTTTTTAGTATTTGTTGTTATAGCGGCAACAGAAATACATCATCTGTGAAAATTTTAACTGTCTAACTGTCACGGTTCATGAGATACAGCCTGGTGACACGGACAGACGGACGGACAGCGGAGTCTTAGTAATAGGTAATAGTAATAGTAATAGTGGTCAGTCATAAATGCGAGTCTTACTCGGGTGTAGTGGTAGTAGTAGCACATATAGGTAATTCACGTACAACCCTAGGCGTAATTTGATTGACGACCGAATCTAATTTCTGTTTTAGTATATGGGAGAGGGAATGATGTATCTGTTACATAGTAACTATTATATAACCTGTGATACAGGTGTCAACGTGCTAATCTGATGATAGAGTATGAAGGTTTATACCTTGATGTTTTCAAGCTCAAATTCAAAAGTATTTTATTCAAGATCATTTTGAATAAATAGTTCATCGTATAACCACTGTTTGGGCCACTGCTCTATGATTACACTAGATAACGCAAGTGCACCTACTTTGCGTGTCACTTTGCCCGTCCCAAGTAGGTGCAATGCACTTATTAGCAAACCTCAAATCAAAGTTCCCTCTCGGCTGTCTTCGCGATACCACGAAAAATGCCTAATTACGGCATAGAAAACTAATAAAAATCTTCGAAATCAGCTAGCCGTGCGAATGGAGATATTTCGTAGCATTGACAACCGCAGATCAGCAGATATTTGTTCAGGGTGTTCTGGGTATTTTCTATGTAAAATAAAAAATATCTATCTATGTAATGTATTGTATTAAGTATGTTAGTTATCTATTACCCATAACACAAGCTCTGCTTAGTTTGTGGCTAGTTAATGTTGTGTGAACTATCCAGCATTATTTATTATTATTTATTTATTATAGTAGGCACAAAATAAAAGTGCACGCTTGGTTTCATACAAATTTACGTGTTTGCGGTGTCTATCTTGATATATGGTCCGTGGTTTGGGCCCATTTTGTATTTTCTCATAGATTTGTTATTTGTCTATTGGTCCAACTGGTGATTGGAGGCCATTGTCTAACAAGCCCTTATATTTATAGGATTATAAATAGTCACCTGAGAGGAAAATTACTTGAAGTACCTCGTAATTTTTACAAGCAATCCTTCTTCAAAGCCGAACACGCAATGCAAGCATTACTGCGACATCATTAGAAAATGACATGTTTTATTAGCTTCCCAAATATAAATGTATATAAATGTGTCCAACTTTTATTGGACAAATTGGCATTGCCAGAGTGATTAATTTCTCTCGTAAAAGCTTATTTGTTTATGTCTAAGCTATTCCTCAAGAGAACTGATTGATAGCGAAAATAAATGGCCAATTATTTTTAAAATATTAGGCCTATACAAAATTGGTACTTTGTTTGTTAGTAACAAAATTGATTTCAGAGGCGAGGTTCAATTTTCCCAATAAAGCTCGTGGAAAATAATTGTGTGTTCTATATTAAACAACAACATTAAGAATTTTATACAGAAACATTACAGCAGCCTATAAAAAAATTACGCGGTCAAATATTACAGGTTCTAAAGAAAATATGGGCTTTTATGACCGTTTGGTCCAATGAATTACTAATATTATGTTTTTATTACAATGAATTTCGTTGCTTATGTAATCCTACTAATATTATAAATGCGAAAGTTTGTGTGTGTGTTTGTTACTTCCTCACGCTGAAACGGCTGGACGGATTTGCATGAAATTTGGAATGGAGATAACTGGAATCCCCGAATAACACATAGGCATTTTATCCCGATATTCTTACGGGATTGAGACTTACGCGGGTGAAACCGTGGGGCGCTGCTAGTTTGTTATAAAACCACACGTTCTTGCGTAAATAATAATAAATGTGAAAGAAACAGTAGACTAACTAGTTAATTTCTCGTTCGTTTTGTTCTGTTTGGTTACGCTGGAGCTCGGGTTTCAGCTAGCATAGTTTTTCTTGAGATAATACAAAAACTAATAACCTCGAGCAATTTATAACATAGTTAAGGACATATCGGATGCGCCCGACCGTCGCAACTGTCAGTCGCGATCTATGGAGAATCTGGCCAATAACACTTCGCGGCATACTATCAGCAATAAGTCGTGTGATCTTGATTGACCTTGAGCACTCGGATGTCCGACAAATAACTGGGACACGGCGTTCGACACGACTAACAGTCACAAAGTCGCGTCCGATAATATGTCGAGCAGTGAGTCTTATAGTTTCTCTTGCACTTCTTCACCTTCCATAGACAGAGCTCGTTTTTGGGCAGTGCCAGTGTTAGTGATGCCCACAGACACCATCTTCACCATTTTCACTTCTCGGCAGCGCTGATGTCACTGATGCTAGCTTACCTGGGCAAAGGTGGTGGGCTCTGTGCCAGCAGCGACCCTGAGCCTCTCTTGCACAGCGGCGGGCGAGGCATGGAGGGCCGGCGCTCCACTCCCGAAGCGGAGCGGGTGGCAGGGGCACCTTCTGCGGACAGCACCCGTGCTGATACCAACGCCGCTTCTGGGCAGTGCTGTGAACAAAGTTATAGCTCAATTCTTGTGGTAACACTCATCATTATTACAAGCTTTTATTTAACTTGCAATGTATGTTTGTCCGGGTGGAATCTTGCAACTGAATTTTAAGGCAGTTATCCTCAACCGATTGACCTGTTGGCATACCTGTCAAGTTCCGATGACAATACAATAATTATGATGGTGATTGATTAAGTTATAAATAGTTAGTTTCTAAGGTATTCATGTTGATATGGGTGTATTGTTTAGGTTTAGTGCATTTCTCAAAAAGCCTGAAAAAAAGATTTTGAATTTGATATCTAAGTATCATTCACGATGTAGGTAAGCTCTGGACCCTCAGTATTATGATCATGTTGGTGAGACGAGGTGAGAACTCACAGGTAGAACCTATCGATCGATTACTTAATAGGGATTCAAATTATATTCAAATGTATGCAAATAGGAAATGTTGAACCGACATTATGATGCGGTAAACTCACGTACATCTTCCTAAGAACTCGCATAGTGCAATCTTTTACCTTTTGATACCTATTTACATGGAATCCCACCAAACTGACGAACCTCGACCTCGGAATGACGACCTCTGAGGGGCGGCGGACGAAGGTTATGAGGATATGAGTTATATCGGTCGGGGGGTTGTTGAGATATATCGGAGACCTGCTTGTTCCGTCAATCAAAGTAGTATAAAAAGAAAAAAAACCTCAGCTAGTTATACTAGTTTACGCCCCGTTGGTTAATCATATGTTAGATGTTGATATTCGAAGATGTGTAGGAAACTATCTCGAGGTGGACCCGTGAAAATTTGATCTCAGTAAATGTTTTTAGAAGTCGGTTAGAAAGGTAAATAAAGTAGGTAACCTACATGGCGTGTATTCGCGAGGTCTCGGTTCGGGGCGAACCACTAGTTAGATTTCAGATAGCTTCGTAAAACGTAAATGTACAACTGCAGCTTCATCTCACAGCTCTTGAGTATAATTTGAAATGCAAAATTAATGGTCTGTAAACGTGCGGCGCTTGACTTGCACAGTTTGCATCGTGAGCTCCAGCTAATTGCATAGCTTATGTATTGCATTTAGAGTACCAAGTTACGTGTAATATTAATTTGCAGTTACGTTTCTAGGCAACACCTCAAGGGATTCCCATTTCATACTGAGCTAAAACGAATGAAAGAAACTGCTTCCTGACATTCGGCTTTTAGCGTACCTTTAGAAGTTTTTTGTGGTTTTTTTTCAATACAAGCTTTTATAAAAAAATGAGCCTAAACACGGGCTATTACTATTATCCAACGTTGTCTACCTTCCGCCTCCATCATCAGATCAGCTCGCTGTCACCATCATATTGTATTGTCATCGGAACTTGACAGGTATGCCAAATTTAATCTCAATCGGTTCAGTTGCAAGAATCCACCCGGACATACATTACAAGTTAAATAAAAGCTTGTAAAAAGCAACTATATAAGTATGCTTATTAGTGTTGGGTAGCACACACTTTTTTCGCGAGGCCTCTTTTTCACAAGTGTGTTAGCACACTGTTCTAGCACAATTTTAGTAGTAGTAGAGTTTTTTTGTGAAAGAGTTCGTCCGGGGAAGTACTATCACCATACCTTTTTCTACCGCAAAGCAGTAGCGCTCGCATTGCTGTGTTCCAGTTAGATGGTTGCCGGTGAAATTACAGGCACATGAGACTTTTCATCTTTATGTCTCAGGGTGGCGGGCGCGTTGCAATGCAATGCTCCATAGGGCGCGTCCTAGGCGGACGTGACCTATGTGATAATGCACTGTTCATAGGCTGAGGGTACCGCTTATTATCAGGAGGGCCATCTGCTTGCTCCGACATTCTAAGAAACATTTTTTTAAAAAAACCTTACACTTGTAACACGACGGTAGGTACCTACAGTGAATGCCTGCACACTGTGCTAGCACGTTTAGAATAATTGGCGAGGGCCTCTTTTGAGCAAGTGTATTATCACAAATAATTGTGCTAGCACACGTGCGGAGAACCCACCTCTAATGGTTATTAGTGCTTCGGTGTCTATACCATCAAATAACCCAGTTTACTTACGAAGCTAAATAGGTATAGGAAAAACAAGTACCTACAACGGTCTGAGCAGACTCATAAGCTCGTCTGAGTGATTATATAAATCCTTTCATCCACAATTGAAAGAGCTCAGACTTCGAGGTACCAGCGAGCTGAACCCTTATTTTGAAGTTCACTGCAATCTGACTTCTAATCCGCTTACATAAATCTCATATTTCTTTGGTTTACTAAAACTACCAGCTTGCTAGTTAAAATTTATCTTTATTTGTGTTTATTATTAGTGCTACAGTTTCGATCAAGAATTTTTTAATTATTTTTAATACATACATATACCTAAAAATGTTGCCCCGAATGGTCGTGAGTTGCACAGTCGTGTGAATATAGACGTGACCAGTGGTTAGCTCATTGCCGCCATAGCCTTATACTAACCCGGCTAACGCTTTCTTCCAGTAATAATACACTCCTAAATAAGCCAGCAAGCTAGGATAAATCCTATACTAAAGAAAATTGCCCAATATGGCCGGGCACCAAAAACAACACCAAAATAGGCACCTCAATAATATAATCGTGCTGTGGTGAGTGAGGCCTAAGAATAGACACCTCCTGCTTCTTGAAAGTCGTAAAAGCAGACAAGACATCCAGCGATAGGCTGCAGCATTCACATGTGTAACTGCGATCACCAACCTGCCTGCCAAGCGTGTTGATTTCTGTCAAAAATATGCTGAGACTGTTTGTCCAACCAATCTGTGACTGTATAATTTGTTGATATAAAAAAAGGAATATACTGTATGTATTAGTATTATACAAATATTGAAACAAGCAAAACAATTTTCTTTCTGACATTACCATCCATTGTCTTGCACCGCACTCATGGCGTAATAATGAGCCGGCGTTTTCCGTTAGGTATTTTTTAAATTAATCCGAGCGTGTCCTGTCGGAACAGTGATGAGCCGGGCCGCGACCGTTGATTAGTGTCCCTCCCCCCCTTGCTTTATATGCGGGGGAGGCCTCGTCCAGCAGTGGGCGTGTAACTGCTGATAATGATGATCAAGATGATGATCAATACAACACATCCACTGCCATCAGATTTCTAGCGTTGCTTAATAATTGAACATTTTTGAAGAACCATACTGTAGTAGCTTGGGAAAACCTCAGCAGGGAGCTTATTCCACAACCTGAGCGTTCGCTGGAGGAAGTTCCTCTAAAACCGCATAGTTGGGGACCACCCTGGCTCTACGGTGTACGGATGAATCCTCTGCCGATTAGCAATTAGTATATTTGAGTAAAAAAGTAATAAATTTTTCTTTTTAATATTTAAATAATTGATGTCCGTAATTGCCTACTTAGAGTCAAGTTACTTTTTAAAGATACCTAATACCACTCCTGCTAATCAAGTATCCTTACAAAGAAATACCGTGATTGGACTAAAAGCAAACCCGTACCTGGCTTTTGATACGTTTGATTTCATTAATAATTCATCGAAGCTTTGTGGTTTTATCTATTTCGGTCTATCCAATTGCTTGTGAGAAAATGTCTTCAGTGTTATTGTGATTTCCAATTAGTTATTCAATACTAGTGTCTGCCCGCGGCTTCCCTAGCGTTTTACCGGGATCGAAAGTAGCCTATAGCTCAATCCAGGCCATACAGAGCAATAAAAAATGCCTCGCCTGCACTCTCGATCTCTTCTGGAAGGGAATCTGATTGCAAGAACACATCCAGCTGGTGAACGAGGTCGGGGTTTTGTATAAAAATAGAGATCATTGGGAATTGGGAACTCAGTGAATGGTTACAATGACAAATTCAATCAGTCTGGCGCACCAATTTTTTGTAGATAGATTATGAAATGGATACAAGTAATTGTGCAACATTATATACGTAACTTTTATCTTGAAACCACGTGACCAAAGCATTATGTGAAAGAAAGCAGAAGAAATAAATAAATATTATTTATTAATGACAATGACAAACGTGGGACACACAACACATAGATAAAAATATAACTAACATATAAATAGATGGACAAAAACTAATACAAATCAAATAAAAAGATGTCTCCTAGCACCGTCCACGTAGCAGTGTCACAAAATTGTTTTCCAGCTCAGCATTTTTTGTATTGTTACAATTACAACACAACGCTGATCTTCCGCTAGAACCATTCAGGGGGATCACGGATGAATGCTAGTCTATTCAAACAAACCCATGGAATTCACCGAATTATGTACTTACTTGCTTCATAATTTTCACTAGAAACGGGATATTTACCATGATTTTTGAGTTTTAAATCTTCCCGATATTTCGGCACAGTTGCATGCGCCATGATCACGGGAGCACTAACTTTGCGAGTAGATGTTATTGGCAGATATATCGATCTACCCTCTTTCTCACTCTTTTATTACGAACGATACCACTACCATCGGTTTCATTGTCACAATTCACACCAACTCGACACACAACACTAACGGTGTCCGGACGCGTAGCAGGTACCACACTTTTTACTTGCTTCATATAACCAATTCTGTAGTCCTTTACAAATATTAGCTCTTCAATTACCTAGATTCACAGACGCTTGTAGGTAGTGTAACAACCCCCCCCCCTATTAGAACCGTATTTCCCTAGGGATATTTTATGAAATGAACTAAATGCATTGGCCGGCGTGATCGTCTTTATGGATAGGACTCTACGTTGTGAAATCTTAGCAGTAACTCAGTTCTTAAAGGAAAATCTTCGAAATGGAACAAAATAATTTGGTTTTGCAGTAAAGAGGGCGCACCTCCTACGCGCTTCTCAGTGACCCTCAGCACATATACTCTGGTCAGGTCTCCTCCGCAATATAAAGGAATTTACTTTAATAATAAATTCTATAGTAAGTCTGTACCATCGAGCAACACGGAATGGAGACGCCATCAAAGGCATTCCCCGCTGTAGTTCCCCTCTAAATTGAATGCCCTCGAGGGCATACAGCTTATAAAAAACTAGCTGTCGTCGATCGCTCTGTCAGACTGAATCGACTCGCGTGGGAGATAGTGCTCTAAGAAAAATGCCGAATTGTTCAGTTTTATGCTGTAAAAAAATGATTGGATCATCAAATTTACAAAAAGATAGTGTTTCCTTTCACATGTACCTGAATTTCAATTAAATTATTATAACTTATTGCATGAAAATTGACCAAGTAAAATTAAGCCGTATAAAAACAAAAGTGGCCATCTCAGATTTTGTAATTTTTGAGTTCGTGTTCGGGATAAAATAATAAAACTGAACGGTTTAACAAAACAAACCGTGAATATTTTATTCAATAACACTGGTTCACTCTTCACTGCGACTGCACTTCAGTACACTGGTCATTCATTACTCTAAAATCACTGCCAAGTTACGTGATTTATTCGCAATGAAAGCCAATTCCCTTACGACTGCCCTGCTCGCTCGTCAATCGAGCTCCACTTAATCGTGAGACACAGGGGCGACATAAAAGTGACCAAAAGCGTAGATATAAATGTGTATAATACATCAATGTGCATTTCAGGATTTATTCTGCTGACGTAAACATGTATATAACGTGTAATGTCAGTAAGCCAAGATGTGGATGATTACTTAATACCCTTGATTACTAAATACAATTCATTAAACACGTTCGACAAAATGTGACATGTGGAATAACGTGTATTTGTATTTGATGGCTATGTAACCACTAACTAACCGGTAACTACTAACTACTACTACTTCGTGTCACGGGCTCTTTCTTGGTTCACTAACCAGCTTGAGATATAGTGTCCCTGAAAGGGGCCTAGTGACCAATGGTGAAAGAACCAGTATGGTAAAAGGATTAATTGTGCCTCGCAGCGGTGTATGATGATATGTCAACGTAAATGTCATGTGTAACTATATTTAAAGAAATAGAATTAAATCACACTACTATTAACAACAAGTGTAACATGAAAAAGTTTGTACATTTGGGAACTTTGATTACAAGAGATGGCAAGCATGAAGATGATATTTAAATGAGAGTAAATTCTGGAAACCAGGTGAACTTAAGGCCTTATTATCAGCCGGAACGTATTCAAAAAGGCACGACTGGATGTGCATAGAGGAGTGTTAGTGCCAAAACTAATGTATGGTGGTTGCGAAAGTTGCTAAGGCAGAATAAACATGAAAGTAAAATAAATGCACTGAAGATGAGAGGTTTGAGAAGTATGTATGGTGGACTTTGAGAGATAGAATAAGAAACTGTGTGTTAAGAAAGCATTGTAAAATGAAAGAGCACGTGTATAGTGACAAGGATTGAGAAAGATATGCTTGGATGGTTTGGGTTATTGGTTAAAGGATGAATGATAGTAGATTGACGAAACTAGTTCATAAGATGAGCATGAATGGGACAGTTGGAAGGGGGAGACCTCGGTGAAGGTATTCAGAATAGATCAGGGTCGATCTGGAGAATGGCCAGGCTAAGAGCGCCCTTAACCAATGAGCATATATGAAGAATGTGATGTGAGTGAATGAAGCGAAACAGGTATGCCAGGATCGTAGCAAGTGGAAATTCATGGTCTCTGCCTACTTCTCTGGGAAACAGGCGTGAGTATGTGTGTATGTTTGTAATATTATAAATGCTAAATTTTCTAAGGATTGGATGAAATTTAGAACGGCGATAGCTGGACCACTGGAATAGTTTTAAATTTTATTTAGATGTTCCCATAGGATCAAAACTTATGCGAGTGAAATCGCGGGTTGCTTCTAGTTTATAATAAGAATAAAACTACGTGGTTAATTTTATCAAAATCGGCAATATTGATCATACTTAAATAACTTTACTCTTTTCAGTTAAAAGTAAATAAAGATGCTTTAAAAAAATTGTTGATCGCCCATTGTGAGGTTACTGTACAATCTTTGCACGTTGTGTTTGCCTATAATGAGGGGTTTTCACGGCCATACCAAATCATCTATAAACCCTTGAAAATAGATGTCGCTGCTGTGTACTTAACTGTAAAAATAAAGTGAAATGTAAAAGTCAACAACGAAGTGATATATTTTCGTGGTATTTTGTTACTATCACACAAAATAACAGAGGTACGATGGATTTGTTGATTTTGACAACCACAGTTGAGTCAGGGCCATCAATTGAGCCAAATTGAATAAAAAAAAAACTTAAATGAAAAGCCCCCATTGGTTTCTTCTGTAGCTAAAGATAGGTATATAGTTCATATATGCATGTCGGATCCTCAAGATCCCTCCGAGCGGCAAAAGGCAACTTAGGGGCTTTCCAGTGGGTCTCGTGCAAATGAGGAAAATTCAAAAGAGGTTTCACTAAGATTTTATTCAAACTGACTTTGAACTTGATTTTGTGTTTTGTTGATTAAATCGTGTGCACTCTGCCAACGCCGATGTAATAATGAGCTCTGGCGCTTTCGTACGCTCCTTTTATATCCACAAACCACACCACAAACCTCTTCTTCTCAGAGCCTCTTTTCTGAATGTATCTTGCCTTAAATCTCAGTCCTATTTAAAATATTCTTATAACAAAGGTGATTATTTATCTATTAACAACAAGATCGCGGACATGGACTGGAATGCTGAATAGTTTTTTTATTCGATTTTAGATCAGCTTAAACACCAATATGTCCCGTCTAGGTTGGTCAGTGACAGCTCTTACCCTAAGTGGTTTAGCCGGGCACTCATTAGATTAACTAAGGAAAAATATAGGCATTATAGGAAATATAAAACTTATGGTGGACTTACAGACTTAGCCACTTACAAACTTTTACGTAATCGAATCCAACTCTTGGAAAAGAAATGCTTCGCCGATTATATGTCATCCATTGAGAATAGTATTGAACAAAATCCAAAAAAGTTTTGGTCCTACATAAAAAGTCGCTCGAAATCAAATGGTATACCTTCACATCTAAATTATTTAGACGCTTCAGTAGCTACAGGTGAATCTATCTGCGAAGCATTCTCTAAGTATTTTCATTCTACTTTCCTTGTCCCCTCTGGCATCTGTTCTTATAACGTTGACTCATTAGTCCCTTCAGAGGCTGTGAAATGCGATATTGGCAGTATTGAGATCGATCCTGATGAGGTGTTTAAATTGATCTCTAACCTTGATTTATCCAAGTCTGCTGGCCCAGACCACGTTAGCCCTGTCTTCCTCAAGTCGTGTGCTAAGTCAATTTACATTCCTGTTTCATTTTTATTTAAGAAATCAATATCTTTGAGTGCCGTACCTAAGCTCTGGAAAGCAGCATTTGTATCGCCAATTTATAAAAAGGGCTCTAAATGTGAGATTATCAACTATAGGCCTATCTCCAAGCTATGCTTAGTTGCTAAGCTATTTGAAAGGATAGTGTACAATCAGATTTATTCAGCGCTTCATCAGCACTTCTCCCCCTTCCAGCATGGGTTCCTTAAAGGGCGGTCGACTGTGTCTAACCTTATTATTTTCAATGAGTTCTTGAGTGAGTCAATGGATAATGGTCGTCAGGTTGACGTAATCTATACTGATTACAGCAAGGCCTTTGATAGGATTGACCATAGCCTTCTGTTGCTTAAGTTATTTAGTATGGGTATTAGAGGGGATCTGCTCCGTTGGTTCTCGTCGTACATCTGCAGTAGGTCGCAGGCTGTTGTTGTTAATAATTATATGTCCAGCTGGGTTCTTATTCCTAGTGGAGTCCCCCAAGGATCACTGCTCGGACCCTTGCTCTTCCTGATATTTATTAATGATATCTCTTCCTGTTTTGTCAACAGTAACCTGCTTTCATTTGCTGATGATATGAAGATTTTTAAGACTATAGTTACTCCTCGGGATGTGCTTGACTTGCAGGCTGATTTATATCGACTTGACACGTACTGTGCTAGTAATAAACTAGATCTCAATCCGTCTAAATGCTTTACTATTACATATACTCGCAAAAAAACTGTAGTCAAATCAGTTTACCTATTAAAAAATCAGAGGTTGCAGGATTGCACGGTTATGAGAGATCTAGGCGTGCTGCATGATTCTAAACTTCTCTTTGACTCTCATATCGATTCCATCATTGCTAAAGCGTCCAAAGCTTTAGGCTTTATAATGAGAAGCTCCGTTCGTTTTAGTAAATGTAAAACATTTAAAATTTTATATTGCACTTACGTGCGCAGCATACTTGAATATGCTTCTCAAATTTGGAGTCCACGTTATGATACCTATATCAACAGAATTGAGCGTATTCAAACCAAATTTATTAAGTTTATTTGCTTTCGCCTTAAGGTTCCGTATAATTCTGCTAACTATGTTGACCTTTGTCGTAAATTCCACCTTCTGCCACTCAAAAAAAGGCGTGAAATTGGTGACCTGCTTTTCTTGCTCAAAATCACTAATAATCATATTAATTGCCCCGAACTTCTTAGTAAAATAACACTTGTTGTTCCCCGTACAATAATTAGATATAATGAGATTATTCATGTACCAATAGTTAGAACGAATTATCGCCAAAACTCCTATTTATGGCGAGTTGGTAACCAATTTAATAAATTATCTAAGCAAATAGGTCTAGACCTATTCTACTCCAGTGTCGGTTCCGTGAGGCGGCGGCTCAGTTCTGACTTTTTCTCGCCCTCCGCGGAGGATGATGAAATTCGTCATGAGATAGGTGTGGTTTACTTTTTTGGTTCTTGTTCTTATTTTTTTTTTGTTTACTATTATTTATATCTGTTTCCTTCATTTATACTGTTTGTTTTACTTTTACTGTTATAGTTATACTGTTGTTTTCTGTTTTGTATGTATTCATCATTTGTATCTCTCATTATTTATTTTTTATTCTATTTTTCTGCTATGTGTTTTGTATACCAGATTGTAGTTTATAGTAGTTTTTAGTCCACTCAGCCTGTTCTCTCTTTTTATGTATCTATTATTATTTCTAAACGTGAAAACCTTTTAATAGCCTTCTGCTTTAACTTCTTTTATTTATTTTGTATGCATGTGCTGCTGGTTTTCCTTATAATAAATATAATATAATATAATATCCGAGTTTCGATCGCTTTGCGTCTTTGCGTAAACAAGACTCGGGCGCATTCGTTTGGGTGGCGCGACACGACAGAATACGATTGTTCGCAGCCGTACACATGGTGTTTATAAGCCTTCAATCTCAGTAGATCTATTCTCCAGATTCATCATATGACTTCTCTCTCCGACATACATGTGTAGACTGTTGGTAAACCTATTTTTTTTTATATTAAATAAGCAACTGTTAACAATAACTGCCTCAATGCACACTGAAACAGCTTTGTGCTCATTTAACAGTTTTTTTTATTTCTCAAAAATTTCTGTATGTGAGTTGCCCGTGTTTTCTTTTATACAACTAAATTAGTGATGTGCCTCAATAATAAAGTAGATTATTTATCGATAAAATAAATGCTCGTTTAATATGTTTTACAAGCTATTGAAATTTGATTTATATTATTCGGGAGCCATAGCCTAGCCTAACCTAACTTTCTAACCGTTAATCCAATCACCATGAAGGTATTGGTATGTAACAAGGTAGGTAACTGTTATGATTTTAATTTGAAATTATTCATTTTATACCATAAGTTGACGACCTCTGTGGCGCGGTGGACGAAGGTTCGCCTGTGACGCAGGAGGTTGCGGGTTTGATTCCCGCCTCAGAACAAATATTTGTACGATCTTCAGATATTTGTTCAGGGTGTTCTGGGTATTTTCTATGTTAATGCAAAATAAATATCTATGTAATGTACTGTACTAGGGATATCAGTTATCTAGTCCATATCACAAGCTGTGCTTGGCTTGGGGCTGGATAATCTTGTGTGAACTGTGTCCAGCATCAAAAAATAAAATAAAAATAAATATACTTATATATATAATGAAATTCACTTAGGTACAATGTGAAAGAAAACACCATCTTTTCGTAAATTCGATGTTCCAGACCTTGATTTAGAGCTGAAAATGTAACGATTCGACATTTCTGTATTTGTAGCACTGTCACACTGTTTTACTCTATGCGTCACACGATCGGTTCAGTCTGACAGAGCAATCGGCCCATCATGATACAATTTTATTACTAGCAAAAGCAAAACATGCTTGGTGAGGGCTAGCAAGCTTTTTTTCCGTGATTATTTATATTTAAACAAAGACATGAATTTAAATTACTATGCTAAATTACAACGGATAATTTTTTCGTTAAGTGTACCACAAAATTGCAAGGGATAGTAGAGGACTCGCTTCGCTCGCCCTAATGATCGGGCGAAAACAGTTTTACTAACGCGTATGCCCAAATGGAATTGTGCATAGCCAGAGGGGAACGACATCTTGACATGAATTTAAATTACTATGTGATATTACAAATCTAGAGGTGTGATAGTTTTTCGTAAAAAGTTGCATGCCTACCTAGGTTGTGGGATACGTGATCACGATAAATTAACAAAAGCATTTCCCAGTTTGAACTCATTTACTCATTTTCAAGAAAAGTCGTGTCATGAGTGTCCGTACTGTGTCGTGGGATTTTCCTATTCAAATCCTATTCTTTGATTGACCAAAGAATTAAAAAAAAAATTGCTAGGTATAATTTTTTCAACGCGATATTCTGTTCACTAGGTAAAGCGCTAAGTATTACTTTACCTACCATTGTTTAACATTAACATAACTTAACACACCCAACACATACCTACATAGTTGTGATCCCACACTAGGATCCCATGTGACGTGGGATAAATATGCCTAAAATGTAAAAAAAAAACTATTTTACATTTTAATGACTAATGTAGTTTTTTGGCACTTAGGATCATGATTTTTGGTTTTTGACAATAACAGTGACTGACAGATATAATACATCGTATATTTCGTGGCCAAAACCGACATGGATTATGTAGGTTAGAAGGATGACGGCAGCTAAGTAAAGCGTTTTTTCCTTTCCTTTCCTTTCGTCTCTTTTGACTTGCCGACCCATAGTTTTATGAAATTATTGTATGCTTTGAACAAAATTTTAATTAAATTTTCCCAAGAACTAATCATCCCATGAGCTAGTGGTTGTACCTGGGGTACTCAAAATTTTCTTGATTTTTTCTCTATACTCTAAGTTTCCGCGTTTACCCCCTCTCTCTCCAGCCTACTACTACCTTTTACTAATCTAAAATTTCATAGTGATCCACAAAATGATCTGTATGTTATCCTCGATAACAACTCCGGAACTCCTCCTTCACAGAGAGCGTTCAACCCTTCCCCCCATACCTAGCCGCCCTTAAATCCCTTCAATGACCCTTGATGGTAGCACAGAATATATACAGTAGGCAAAGTAAGTTCCTACCAAAAAGTTATCGATACTATTAATTTATCGACTTGAGTGCTGGAAGTCCCTAGAACGGGTGTTACTGTCAATTTTGTGACATAACATGATGTTTGTACACAGAAAGCATCTATGTGTGTATAAAGATTTTTGATGTGTTGCTGTTTATAGATGTGTGCGTTTATAGCGATAGAACGACTGGTTACAAAAGTGTGCATTAAACTGTAAGTGAGTGCGTGAAGCCCCCCCCAAAAATTTCTGAATAAATATGTATCGGTTGACAGCTCTAAGGCGTCTCCCCTCCGGTAAGGAGGCTTGCGTTGCTCGATGGTCTGTACGTATAGTCTCTACCTTCAAAGAGAGAAAAGAGGTAAGCTTTACTAAGTTCTCCCCAAGGATCTCTATAAACCCTCGCATGTCCTAATACTGTAAAAATACGTGAACAAAGATCTCACTGGAGAGAAGTGGTAAAAAAAGAATGTTAATTAGAAGATCAGGAGTTATTCCTGCAAATCACTGCTCGATGGCGTCTCTCTGAATCCTCAAAGAATAATTAAGGCGGGGAATCTCCCAAATAAAGTCAAGAAGCTATTCCCATAGGGCCCTAGGACTTTCGTCCTTTAAGTTCAAGGTCCCAAGGTTTTACGGAGTCCTGTATTGGTTTAACAGGAGAGTCCAACAGTACTGCTCGGCATGACTGGTTTTGGGTTTAAACTAGCGATAGCCAATATATTAGAATAGCCTTTCGACCATGGATTGAAGACTCATTTGACGCCCGTAGAGCCAGGTTTCACAGGAACTCCTCCTGATTACAATTCAACATAATAGATTTCAGTTCTTAGCATATTTAGGTTATGAAGATATTTTATTTGTTATTTAAGGCAGGGAATCTCCCAAATAAAGTCAAGAAACTGTTCTCATAGGGCCCTAGGACTTTCGTCCTTTAAGTTCAAGGTCCCAAGGTTTTACGGAGTCCTGTATTGGTTTAACAGGAGAGTCCAACAGCACTGCTCGGCATGGCTGATTATGGGTTTAAACTAGCGATAGCCAATACTAGAACCAGCCTCTCGGCTCTAACTTGGAGACTCAAAGTGAATTATTTAGGTTTTCAAAGCAGTTTCGCGCCCGGATATGTAGCCTAGCTAATTTTCCTAGCTAGAAGTGTTTTTATTTAGCCAAGCTTGCATTTGCTTGTCTTTTTAGTTATTTGTGCTTGTATTGTGTGAATGTCAGAGTACTAGCTTATTCCCTAGGGTTATAAGAAGTGCCAAGCAGTAACTTGGTCGAAGTAACGCTCTAATACTGATGAAGACCTATAATGTACCTCATATACCTATCTATTCTGGGTGTGTAAGTGGCAAATCTAGAGCACGCGAGCTCACATTTATGTGCAAGGAAAATGTGTTTGTCTCTCAGCGAAGTGCAATGCTGAGATACCTATTCTAGAGAAACTAGGGGGGGCATGACCATAGGCCATGGCCAGGGATGTCAGGCCTGGACGGAGAGCCTAAGACATGTACCAAGAACCACCGGGGACGATATCACTTTCACTAGAGGCAGATAATTAAGAGTGTCGCGATGACGTGATGGGCTTCCTGAATTACATCCTCTCCTCCGCCACTAGCAAAAGCAAAGTCGTGGGCTACTGCAGGCCTATAAAACGGAAGCCATAATACAGCCTAGGATGCCCAATCTGATCTAGGTACGCGATTCTATCTTCTGAGGTCCGCCTTGTCACCATTCCCAAGACTTCGTCAGCGACGCAAAGCAGTTAAGTTTGCGATTTCCTTTTGGTAAAGCCTCCAACGAACCATGCTTCCGTCTCATCTTGGGTGGATTTCGATAAGTTTACGTTCTTTCTCCAGGACATCACAAGGTCTGAACACCGGGTTATTGACCAAGCAGAGCGACACAAGCACACATCCCAAAGAGCAGATACCGATCACAATCCAAAAAGAATCTAACCAGAATCTATGCATAATGACGGTTTCTTAACTAGTCACACAACACAAATGCCGACTAGACTCTAACCCCGAATCATGGTTCATTAATGGCTTTTCCAAGGCGCATTTCCACGTTTCCTATTGAAGCAGTCTTCTGAAACCTTCTGACCAACAGCGTTTCCGCGTTCGACTATCCTCTGCGAGCTTACAAATCTGACTGCCCCTACTGACCTTTCGTTTCATACCGTTCCTTCAATATTCAAATTCAAAAAAAGTCTCTATTCCAAAATAGTACTTGTGTTTTAATTCTTGAAACAACCTAAGAGGTTCTTGTAAGTCAGACTAATAAGGCTGAATCATTACAATCCTCCCCAAATTTATCTGCAGGCAGTGTTCAGTCTCACACGCCGGATGTTAAATTTCCAAACCCCATCTAAATCTCTGACTGTTGTTTTAAAATTCAAACATAACGACACCCCATCAATAACAAGTACTTTTCTAATTTGATAAGATCCGTTTTTCAAATCTCGAATGCCTTCTTTAAATTATTTGAAAACCAATAACACAATCCGTCAAAGCTTCATAAATCATTATAAAACTCAAAGCTATTTCTCTAAACAATTATCTAGTATGTACACCCCTTTAAAAATATTCATTTCCCAAACAAGCCCCAAGCAAAACAATTAAATAAAGTTAAGTCTCAAAAAGAAAAGAAGGAAAAAAAAAAAAACAAATGAACTAAGATGTTAAAGGAACTCCCTAGGTAGCCTTACCTAATTTACTAGCCCTAGGAAATTATCCTAAGTTTTAAAATAACTTAAATCCACTTCCAATCAAAGTTAAATACCTCCCCAATTATCTTGTTCCAATAACAATACTATTAACCTAAAGTTCCAAAGATCGCATTCTTTAAAAATAAATAAAAACTACGTCATGACTATAAATAACGTTTAACCTCACTCAAACTAGCTACCTAGATTAGCTTCAGTTAATTCCCTCACTTATTTCGCGAAATCCGTAGACCCTGCGTTGACCGTCTACGAAATATGAATCCCTCAAGCAACTCTTCTTGCTTAATGTTTATCTTTCCTGTTTGACTACCTCCCCTGAAGTATTGTCCCTCAAAAGTCTACCTTCCCGTTATTTCCACTTTCCGAACCAAATCTAAACAAAATATTAACAAAAAAAAAGTGAATTTAGTATCTGGATCCACCACGGATATTAACTAGATTAATTGTCTTCCTCATTCATTCTGACAATAGCTAGACTATAGTTCCTGTGATCCTGTACGAATCTCATTCCTGAATTCCCTTTCTCCATTCCATTCTTTCTTCAATTTTTTAAACATTCCAAATTTCATCAAAATTGATTCAGCCGCTTCAACTCAAACAATCAATCAATTACTATGCTTCAATTCATACTCTATCGCAACACAAATTCTAAATCCCAATTTCATTCAATTTACACACCCACAACAAACTCCATCAAAATCGAACCAGCCATTACATAACGGACACTCAAAGATCACGACGCTCTTTCTGACTATCTCTAGCAATCACCAACGCTCCAAAAACAAAGGTACAATAGCCTTCCTCCATACACGGACCCCCTTAACTAAAACCTCAAAAGTAAAACCTATGCAAACTCTTTTGACACCTCGCAACGGCCTAAGTTTATGACAAAATTATTTTTGACAGCTTACTTCAATACTGTTATTCCCAAAATAAATTTTCAGCGATTAATTTGCTAAATAAACAATAAATCAGGAAGAACCGCTAAGATAATTCACCAGCCCTGAAATCATAAATAAACGCTACCCGCTGCTGATGCTAAAACCTCAAGAACTTTCTTTCAATCATCTCCAAACGAATGACGTCTTCTACTGATAGGACCAGGACCTGATAAAGTGGGACTCCTACTAGCTCCAAGTAAGTACTGTGAACTCTGATCAACATCAGCTCCAACTATCCCCAGCTTCCAGCAAAAATCCGTTATTACTACCCTCGATTCCCTGCTAACCGCGTATTTCCAAAAACTTGCTTACAACAACGAATAATATTGATCAAAGACAGTTCCCTATTCTAAATAGTCTTACCCAACTTTAAGAAATAAGCGAGTATATGCTATTCTAGTCCCCTTTTACATAATTTATCTTTACCCAACTTTAGAAACAAGGTAGTTTATGCTATACAGGTCCCTTCTAATATTATTTTTCTTTACCCTACTTAAGAAAACAGGAAGTATATGTTATTCAAATCCCTTATTACATTATTTTTCTTTACCCTACTTTAAGGAACAGGAAGTATAAGATATTTAAGTCTCACTTTTACTCTACCCTACTTTAAGAATTAGGAAGTATATGCTATTTAAGTCCCACTTTTACTCTACCCTACTTTAAGAAATAGGAAGTATATGCTATTTAAATCTAACTCTTTGCACATTTAATTTTATGAAGTGACGCACCCTTAAATGCTTTTCCCGAACAATTCTAACAATTTGTTTATTTAATTACAGATAACGTACGAAACTCCCGCGACCAAAACAACCTCGCCCGTATTCTATGTTCTAAGTGGTTTTCTAAGAAGACGGAGATATTAAAACATTCCTCAAAGAAAGATGTATTTTATTTTTCAAGAACACCTATAAACACAACACACTCTAAGTTCCACGATACGAACTAAGGTCCCCTCAAGCTTCCTGCCGGCAACCTAGCTCTGTCAGTTCTTGTAAAGGTGGCCTAGGAATCCTCAATTTTGCTACCACTGCTCTTTAACCTAGAGATGACTCAAGGAGCCTCCGACAACTCCTCACCAGCGACCAACAGCTATGAAAACACGGACTCTTGACGACCGGACAGCAACGCCGAGGATTCTACGACGACTATAGATGATTTCCTACTTTGTAAACGAATTATTTTAATTTGCCAATAAAATTTTCTTCGTACGATTGACACATGACATGACAAGACATCAACCAAAAATAGACAACACCTCTATTCATAAACCAAAGAATAGTTTGCACTGTAACCGAAAATATTTTATTTTCCCAAAACAAGGATCCCACAAGCGACCCTTTTCCCACTTTGAAACTCAGAAATTCTGGACAAAACTACCAACCTACCGAGACTCAGACTCATTGAATGACCTAAGAGATAATCTATATTTGGAAATGTCACCAATGACAAAGCAACCAAAACATGCTAAACTTATTTTCCAAGGGAATAAAACTAAACTGCCCAATAATCTCCTAGCTCAAAAAGGTGCACCGACTGCAAAACCAATACCACCATTTCGAAGATATCCTTCCTATTTACACGAACAGCAAATTGTGTGAAATCAATTCACACTTTTATCATACATTCAGTATTAGTAATTTATATACACATTCAGTTCATATCTAACGCCCCAAATGAATTTACAAAATTTCCCCAAATAAAACTCCATACAAACCAAACCTCCCCCACTCTAAACAAACCTCCCCTATACTTTACAACCTCCCCCACATCATACGACCCTTTTAATATTCTTACCCGTAGTAACCCATAAATTCATCCTGGCAAAAGGCAACCAAATTGTAACAACCCCCCCCCTATTAGAACCGTATTTCCCTAGGGATATTTTATGAAATGAACTAAATGCATTGGCCGGCGTGATCGTCTTTATGGATAGGACTCTACGTTGTGAAATCTTAGCAGTAACTCAGTTCTTAAAGGAAAATCTTCGAAATGGAACAAAATAATTTGGTTTTGCAGTAAAGAGGGCGCACCTCCTACGCGCTTCTCAGTGACCCTCAGCACATATACTCTGGTCAGGTCTCCTCCGCAATATAAAGGAATTTACTTTAATAATAAATTCTATAGTAAGTCTGTACGTATAGTCTCTACCTTCAAAGAGAGAAAAGAGGTAAGCTTTACTAAGTTCTCCCCAAGGATCTCTATAAACCCTCGCATGTCCTAATACTGTAAAAATACGTGAACAAAGATCTCACTGGAGAGAAGTGGTAAAAAAAGAATGTTAATTAGAAGATCAGGAGTTATTCCTGCAAATCACTGCTCGATGGCGTCTCTCTGAATCCTCAAAGAATAATTAAGGCGGGGAATCTCCCAAATAAAGTCAAGAAGCTATTCCCATAGGGCCCTAGGACTTTCGTCCTTTAAGTTCAAGGTCCCAAGGTTTTACGGAGTCCTGTATTGGTTTAACAGGAGAGTCCAACAGTACTGCTCGGCATGACTGGTTTTGGGTTTAAACTAGCGATAGCCAATATATTAGAATAGCCTTTCGACCATGGATTGAAGACTCATTTGACGCCCGTAGAGCCAGGTTTCACAGGAACTCCTCCTGATTACAATTCAACATAATAGATTTCAGTTCTTAGCATATTTAGGTTATGAAGATATTTTATTTGTTATTTAAGGCAGGGAATCTCCCAAATAAAGTCAAGAAACTGTTCTCATAGGGCCCTAGGACTTTCGTCCTTTAAGTTCAAGGTCCCAAGGTTTTACGGAGTCCTGTATTGGTTTAACAGGAGAGTCCAACAGCACTGCTCGGCATGGCTGATTATGGGTTTAAACTAGCGATAGCCAATACTAGAACCAGCCTCTCGGCTCTAACTTGGAGACTCAAAGTGAATTATTTAGGTTTTCAAAGCAGTTTCGCGCCCGGATATGTAGCCTAGCTAATTTTCCTAGCTAGAAGTGTTTTTATTTAGCCAAGCTTGCATTTGCTTGTCTTTTTAGTTATTTGTGCTTGTATTGTGTGAATGTCAGAGTACTAGCTTATTCCCTAGGGTTATAAGAAGTGCCAAGCAGTAACTTGGTCGAAGTAACGCTCTAATACTGATGAAGACCTATAATGTACCTCATATACCTATCTATTCTGGGTGTGTAAGTGGCAAATCTAGAGCACGCGAGCTCACATTTATGTGCAAGGAAAATGTGTTTGTCTCTCAGCGAAGTGCAATGCTGAGATACCTATTCTAGAGAAACTAGGGGGGGCATGACCATAGGCCATGGCCAGGGATGTCAGGCCTGGACGGAGAGCCTATGACATGTACCAAGAACCACCGGGGACGATATCACTTTCACTAGAGGCAGATAATTAAGAGTGTCGCGATGACGTGATGGGCTTCCTGAATTACATCCTCTCCTCCGCCACTAGCAAAAGCAAAGTCGTGGGCTACTGCAGGCCTATAAAACGGAAGCCATAATACAGCCTAGGATGCCCAATCTGATCTAGGTACGCGATTCTATCTTCTGAGGTCCGCCTTGTCACCATTCCCAAGACTTCGTCAGCGACGCAAAGCAGTTAAGTTTGCGATTTCCTTTTGGTAAAGCCTCCAACGAACCATGCTTCCGTCTCATCTTGGGTGGATTTCGATAAGTTTACGTTCTTTCTCCAGGACATCACAAGGTCTGAACACCGGGTTATTGACCAAGCAGAGCGACACAAGCACACATCCCAAAGAGCAGATACCGATCACAATCCAAAAAGAATCTAACCAGAATCTATGCATAATGACGGTTTCTTAACTAGTCACACAACACAAATGCCGACTAGACTCTAACCCCGAATCATGGTTCATTAATGGCTTTTCCAAGGCGCATTTCCACGTTTCCTATTGAAGCAGTCTTCTGAAACCTTCTGACCAACAGCGTTTCCGCGTTCGACTATCCTCTGCGAGCTTACAAATCTGACTGCCCCTACTGACCTTTCGTTTCATACCGTTCCTTCAATATTCAAATTCAAAAAAAGTCTCTATTCCAAAATAGTACTTGTGTTTTAATTCTTGAAACAACCTAAGAGGTTCTTGTAAGTCAGACTAATAAGGCTGAATCATTACAGTAGCAAGACAGAATACGAACTATTTCATAAGCTGCGAAGCTAAGAGCTCTCTTTAATCTCATTTTAATTAGTTCCACAGGCTTTACCTTACAGATTTTCATTAAGCCCATTAATGGGGCTCAGAGGAAATAAATTATACCTATTTGTAAAGGTTACACGTTTATAGACTATCAATGTTCTTGGCACTCTCAATAATATCATAGTTATATGAAACTAGCCGAATAACCGTGCATACGGAACATATCACAAAAAAAAAACTTTGACCCCCCTTTTTACGGGTTATTTTGAAAAATCCTGAAATATGTGTTCAATTATTCTGTGTTCTAAGTACCCATACAAGGTTTCAAGTAAAAGGCCCCACGCGATAAAAATTTCCCATACAAACTTTAACACCCCATTGCACGCGCTTTTGGAGAAAAAAAATAATCTATCGATTTATATCGAAGCATATATAGGCACGGTTTTAAGATTGTAAGTTCAACAAATCAAATAAAATATATTTATTTCTTTGTCATACAAAATATATAAAAAGGTGTTAGAGACCTCTAATACGTACGTAGCAGTCACGCTACAGTTTATGCTACGGCGTAGCTTCCGAAAGAATACCCACCATGTTTTTCAATGAGTGTACGGGTGTCAGTAAAAATACAAGCACATGAGACTTCTCAGGCTGATATTGAGGGCTATCCACGTAGGGCACGCCTGAATCAGCAAAATTAGGGGGAAAAATTCTCGAATAGCAACCACGAACCAGACGACGCAGTTCAAATCGGTGGATGGAGGCGGCTCAAGACCATTCTTAACGATCTCTGTGGCGCGGCGGGCGAAGGTTTGCCTGCGACCCAGGAGGTTGCGAGTTCGATTCCAACCTCAGAACAAATATTTGTACGATCAGCAGATATTTCTTCAGAATGTTCTGGGTATTTTCTAAGAATAATAAAAAAAAAAAAAGTATTAAGTATTTCAGTTATCTAGGAGCTACGGCATCGCCAATGTAGCTGGTAAAGCACGGAGTAGCTAGAGACAGGAAGATATGGAGGCAACTGGAGGAGGCTTTATCGCTAACAGCGATCCTCTCACTGAAGAGACAAACCAGGATTAGATTATAACTTTTTAAACTAACATGGTTATGTACATACTTTTCACTAGAAACGATTCAAGATTAGATTACTTACATTGTTTTTTTAAATTTATTTTGTGTTATTTAAGTTAGTTGTCTGAGATATTGTGAGAGAAAAATAAAGCTAATATTATTATGTATGTAATGTATTGCATTAAGCAGGTATATCAGTTATCTAGTACCCATAACACAAGCTCTACTTAGCTTGGGGCTAGATAATGTTGTGTGAACTGTCCAGCATTATTTGTTTATTTATTTATTCTTTTCAAACTCTATTTGGGTTTGTGTAGCAGTGTAGGTACTTCTGATGATTATGGATCACAAGCACAGAATAAATAATAGTATGTCACAAGGATAAAGTTCTAACGAATAAAGTCAAAGACGAAGTTACGGATCCAAGTTCATAGAATTTCCATTAGGAAACTATTTTCAGTCCAGACCTAATCAAGAAGGAAACTTTGAGATATAAATTACGAAGTAAATAATTTACTGCCAAACAAAACTTTTCCATCGGAAATGTTCCCGAAAGGGTTTTGGTACTTGGGAGTACGTATCGACGGTTTAGTGTGGTGTGTTTACATACCCGCTGGCATTATACCGTTTCGCGTAGTTAGAACAAATAAGTTTTTGTGAAAAATATATATTTTCAATACAAGCTTTTATAAAATTAGTGATCGGAACCGGTGCTGATCAAAATGAGCATAAATACGGCCAGTCTACTATTATCCATGGAGGAGTTCCGTTGTCCACCTTCCATCTCCATCATAAGATCAGATCGTTGCCACCATAATATTGTATTGTCATGGAAACTTGACAGGTGCAAAATTTCAATCGGTTGAGGATAACTGGTTTAAAAATCAGTTGCAAGATTTGACCCGAACATTATACTCGTACTAACATACAAAAAGCTTGTAAAAAACCTAATTTATGCTATTTTTAACCTCCGACGCAAAAACGACGGGATGTTATAAGTTTGACGTGTCTGTGTGTGTGTGTGTGTGTGTGTCTGTCTGTCCCATCGTGTCTCCCGGACGGATGAACCGATTTCGATTTTTTTTTTTGTTTGAAAGGTGTGTTTGTCGGAAGTTTTCTTAGCTATGTTTGATCAAAATCGGTTCAGCCGTTTCATTGCGTTCAGGGTTTTTAATTATTACAAAATTAATTACTTGTTATAAAACGTGTAACGTAATACCCTATAAAGGCCTAGAGTTGGGGGGTTATTAACCTTTGTAGCGCGATAGGCGAGTAGCCGGGGCTGAGAAGCGAGAGGTTGCTGGTTCGATTCCCGCTGCAGGACAAAGTACCTTGGTACTCGTAGTTCGACATAAGGGATCCTAGACGTGTGGGATCAGGACTATGTATGTGACTAGGGTACACCCCTACTACTAGGGTACTACCCCTAGGGTATGTGGGTAGGGTGTACATAGGGTGTTATGTTATGTCTGCTTATGCCTTGAGTTGTACTTGATGGATTTAGATTAGGCTTTAATGTTAGGCCTGTAGGGTATATATTTAATGTAAAGTCAGCTTGTTAATCATAGCTGTGCCACAAAGAACTACGAACTTGTAAGGTAATGTAACTTGTAACTTTGTCATGTATCTATAATATAGCAACTTCAACGAGAGTACCTATTGTAAAGAGTCAAGCAAGACTGAATAATTTGAATCCTTTCCAGTAGAATGTCAAAGCTTCAAACTCATCGACACTCAGCGTAGATCCAACATTTCGTTCATTGAAAAGTTTAAATTTGATTTGAATCCTGACTCTCGAAAGGTCGTGGTTTATTAGCTATTTGCTATGTTTGATCCTTTCAAATGAAATAAGTCATGAGACGTTTTGTTAATAGTAGAGCTTTTTTGTGAAAGAGTTCGTCCGGGGAAGTACTACCACCATACCTATTTCTGTCGCAAAGCAGTAGTGCTCGCATTACTGTGTTCCGGTTTGAAGGGTATGGGAGCTGGTGTAATTACAGGTACAGTGGTGGAATTAAAATGTTCGTCACCTTAGGGCCTATTTTTGGTTGTTCAATGCAAAAAACATAGGTACTGCTTTACCGGCATAGTATTGCATTGGTACTGTTTTACCGACATAGTATTGTCAATATTACGAAAATAACCTTTAGTTGCCATGACAACGGATAGTAGCAGCGATTGAATGACAGATAGTCTACGAATAAAATGACAAAACTTCTGGCTAACTCAATAAAAAACTGGCCAAGTGCGCATCGGACCTCGCGCATTCAGGTTTCCGTCGTATAAACTATTATATAATTTGTGGATCCGTAACAAATGTAAAAGTTATAAATTACCTAAGTTTAGTTAATCCACACGCAAAATTAAATCTGTTTGTAATAGAAATACGAGAAAATTCTCAAAATGTTTCAATTTTCTAATTATTATATTTTTTTGGTAAAATATTCATAATAAGTATGTAGAATATTTAAAAGAAAACTAGTTCCTGTGTTAAATGGAGATAAAATTGAACTTAGTAACAAAAATACAGTCTTATTCTACTTAATAAGCTCTAAAATTATACTCCACATGCTAGGGTACGACAAATTTATTTTTCCCTCACCACTTTAACTTGTACGGGAACCATACTTCAAAATAAATTTTGGTTATTATTTTTGGATTTGGGTCAGTAAGATACATAAATAGTACAAATATGAATACTTCAATGGTTTAGCCGCTATAGACCCGTGTGATAGAGAGACGGGCAGACGGATGAGCGAAGGCAATAGGGCTTCGTTTGGCCCCTTTGGGTACGGGACCCTAAAAAAGTCGTTCCAAAGTTAAACAAGCAACTGATCAAAGGTGTGCGATTTTGATCTTTATAATAAACATTTAAATTATGGTTTTCTATACAGCAGTCTGCTACGTAGAATAGTTGGAAAAGGTAATATGTGCTGGCGACAAGCTAAGGGGATTACTTTGAAAACTGACGAACGTTTTCATTCCGCCACTGTACATGAGACTTTCCATCATTATGTCTCAGGGTGACGGGCGCAGTGCAATGCCACATAGGGCGCGTACTTGGTGGACGTGACCTATGAGATAATGCACTGTTCATAGGCAGAGGGTACCACTTAAATCAGGTGAGCCATCTGCTTGTACCGTCACCTAAAGCTGTATTTAAAAAAAAACTACATAGTATTAACAAAAACATAGGAAAAAAAACGTATTTTTCGAACATTTTGAATAATGTTCTAATGTTAGTAATTTGGTCATCTAGCACGGAAAGGCAGTGACAACTTAGAGAAGCTGATTATCACGGGCAAAATTGAAGGACATAGGCCACGAGGCCGTAGCCCTTTACGTTAAGAAAGTCATATCATATAAAAAATAATCAGAAATTAAAGGAGGTGGGCAACTACTGACCCGGGTCAAAAATAAATAAAACCAGGACTCCTTCATGGAAGTAATTAGTACGGTTCTGAATATTGTTTTTCGTCCAATTTTTCTAAAGATCTTGTATATTTTTAGAAGTTGGGAAGCAAAAGTTGTATTTCTAAGTAACTAGATATATTACATCAACTCATTGCATTTGCGTGACACAAAACGCAACAAGCTCCATTACTTTATACTACTTGAATGACGGAACAAGCAGATGGCCCACCTGATGTTAAGCGGTAACCTCTGCCTATGAATAGTGCATTTATTACCCCATAGGTCACGTCCACCTAGGACGCGCTCTATGTGGCAAAAGTCTAATGTGCCTGTAATTTCACAACTTCACTTACCCACAACTTCTACGCAAGAAATTAAATTCGTTTTTTCATTATCTTAACATTATATTATCAATAACCAAAAGTATCTCAACTGTACGTTACGTTAGTCAAACAAAAATAACCAAATATAACCCCGTTCTCACTTAGTACTAGACCCAATGACCCATCCGGACATCTTATGAAGGACACTTTAGAGACCCTAAACGTAGAACATAGTAACAAAGTCAAGTTTTTAGGTATTTGGCTTGACACTAAACTGACTTGGAGTGTACATATTGATGCATTAACAAAAAGACTATGCTCGGCAACCTATGCCATAAGAAAAATCAGGGAGATAGGGGGGGTAAAAGCAGCACGTATGGTCTACTTTGCATATTTTCATTCTGTTATGACCTACGGAATATTATTTTGGGGGAGGGCAGCTGATGCAAACAGAGTATTTTTATTACAAAAACGTGCAATACGCTACGTACTAGGTTTAAGGTTTTTGGAATCGTGTAGAGACAAATTTAGGGAAGTAGGTGTAATGACGATGGTTGGAGAATACATCTACCAGAATTTAATTTATGCTAGGAAAAATTTACATAATTTCAAATTAGTAAAGGATGGACATGATTACAATACAAGACATAAAAATAACTTGGTAGTCCCAAAAACGAGGTTATCAAAAATCTCAAAAAGTTTTATTTGTAATTCAATCAAATTATATAATATGTTACCTACTAATGTAAGATCTATGTCAGATCAAAATTTTTTTATTTTTATAAAACGTCGATTAATCGATAAAAGCTATTATCGACTTGACGAAGCCTTTGCTGACAAAGATATTTTTAAACATTGTGACATTTGATCTGACTTTGACATTTTATGTAATAAAATATAAAAATACGATAGGTATATAATAATTTGACAATGCTATTGCAGCTACGGAGTTTGATTGTTTTATTTTGTATAATTTGAGTTTTGTGTTTTGTTTGACTTGACTAAGTGTTCCAAGTGAGCCTATAGTATGAATAAATGAATTGAATTGAATTGAATTAGTCAAAAAAGTTGATTCAAACAATGTATGGAGAGTTGCCCATGTTCTTTGTACATACCTACTTGTATTAGTTGTATTATTCTTTCTGTAATAAAATTTACTAATGTTTTATTCAAATAAGATTAATAAATGGAAATGTAATATCCCAGTCTTGTCCATAGAAAAGCGGTTGACGAAGCATTCAGCGCGCGTTGGTTTATGAAAATTTAATTAATTCCTCGTCATGCATAAATTCGGCAAAATTAAATACTTTTCAAAGAGGATTTTGTTACTTGTTTCCTTAAATTATAAAGGATTTTCATGTATAAATATAAACTTTGCTGGTGGAAACATCTGGCAAAGTCAACGATTCTTAAGAAACCTTGACCTTGTTTTTATTCTACAAGTTTATTATATAACAAGTACACGACCATATAAAATTTAAAAATAAACTAGCCAAGTGAGTGTCGGACTCGCGCACGATGGGTTCCGTACCATTATCTATAAAAACGGCAAAAAAATCAGGTTTGTAAAAAAAAAATTCAAAATTGCACGTACTAGGTGGTCACCCATCCAAAACCTGACCCCGCAGAGCATCGCTTAACCTATATTTGGAAAAATGACGTTTGTTGTATGGGAGCCCCCTTAAATATTTATTGAATTCTCTTTTTTAGTATTTGTTGTTATAGTGGCAACAGAAAAATATCATCTGTGAAAATTTCAACTGTCTAACTATCACGGTTCATGAGATACAGCCTGGTGACAGACGGACAGACAGACAGACAGATGGACAGCCAAGCCTTCGTAATAGGGTCCCGTTTTATCCTTTGGGTACGGATTGTACGGAACCCTAAAAAAACAACGGACTTCAAAGTTATAAATAAAAAATCTAAAGGTAAGGTAAGGTCTAGTAAGGTATGCTCATTTTTGATAAAATTAAGTCATTAAGTCTGAATTCAGTATTATTACCTAACTCCTAATCGATAAGGAGTGCTATGGCTTTCATCATCAGCTCGCGAGCATGCGAAGATGACTCCCAGACACAAACACCTCAATAAGGTTTGAAGGGTATGGGCTCAGGTGAAATTAAAGGCACATGAGACTTTTCATCTTTATGTCTCAGGGTGGCGGCGCAGTGCAATGCCACAAAGGGGGCGTCATAGGTCGAGGTGACCTATGAGGTAATGCATTGTTAAAGGCAGAGGTTACCGCATATCAGGTGGGTAAAAAACAAGGTGTGTGTCAGTTCCGACGTGCGAATGGAGTTTACTCCAGTCCAATTTAGTTATAAGATGCGCGAAGATGTTGCGCAGTGGGAAAACATAACGACTACCCTTTTTGTTAACGCTTGATTTAACGATTTTACTCCCCATTTATTTACGTACCTACCGAGCCCAAATAAATATCGATTCTTAGGAAGTAATCAACTATTAATAGAATTTAGTGGTGGTGTGTCCTGGCCAAGAATAGACCCCTCCATCTCCTCCCGTGGATGCCGTAAAAGCCGATTAGGTGATAATTGTTTCCCCACACTGGCGCTCCCCATCTAATAGTAAGAAGGATCTTAAAAAAAACCAACCGTGTTTGTTGCCTGTTTCTTCTATGTTTGGAAGACGATCAAATTATCCTTGTGATTTCAATGAATAAAATACTTTTGACTTTGACTTTGACTTTGTTTGTAAGATTCGTTGGTATGAGAATTGTCCTCGCGCTGCTTACTTATATAGAGAATAAGTTATTACTGAAATAAAGCGTTAGCAGAGTCAGTCATGGGAAGCAATGGCGGCGATGAGCTCACCACGTGTCACGTCTATTTCCCACGATGGTGCAACCCATAGTGACAAGAGATCCATTTGAGACTCTGCCTAACCTTTCGGAGAAAAAGGCGTGTGTTTATGTATGTATGTAAAATATAAAAATTAACGGAACCCTCAGTGCGCTAGTCCAGTTCGCACATGACCACTTACTTGATTACTTCTATTTTATTATAGCAAGTAACAGAAACCTAAAAAATATCAAAGCTTTTCTTCGGCTTCTGTAGTCAACATTCGAACAAAGTGCCGGAAATTACGTTCTTCCATCTTATTAGTTACCTAACAGACGTAATTCCTCGACCTTTTATTTACGTGAAGAATAGAGAATGATGGATGAAAGAAAATTGTTCAAGGATGTCTGTTTAGTTATGCTATGTATTCAAAATAAATTAATATTTTCGACGTAATACATAGGCAAATAAGGTAATTTTCCATCGTTTTCATTAATATATTTGCTTGCTTTCATTCGTCACAATAATTTCGTAGACCCTGCTACGCTGTAGCATGATGATGAATTTCCCAGAGACTGCTGCTGGTTGCTTTCGCTTGTATCGCGAAATTCAAATTTGTTCGTGTTTTTTGCTCATCACAGCTCATCAACACTTCTTCAGATAGCGAAAACTAATTTGACGGTAATTATATGACCTAACACACAAGTATCTCATAAATATCATTAGTTTAGCTACGATTGTGCTTCAATGGTTTTTACATTGTTTTTTTGTTTCAAGCACATTCATAGCCAAACTATGTTTGTTGATATTTATGAGATACTATAAATTAAAACTTGTGTGTTTGGTCATATGATTACCGGCAAATTAGTTTTCGCTATCTGAAGAAGTGTTAAGTGAGCAGTGAGTGTCACATAAATATCATTAGTTTAGCTACGATACCCCTAACACATTAATACAGTGTTTTTTTGTTTAAGGGTATCACCGCTAAACTGATGATATTTATGAGATACTATAAATTAAAACACTTAGTTCTCGCGAAATCTTCTTGCTACCTGAAGAATTGTTGACGAGCTGTAATGAGCAAAAAACACCAAAAATTTTGAACTTCGCGCCGCAAGCGTAATCCACCATAAACATCAAGTATCTAAAATTTTCGGTTACAATTTTGTCGCAAAATTTGAAACCCCTCGAGTCTCATAATACACAGGAATGAAAATTAAGAACGACGCGACGTGTCCATGAGTTATGAGTTTGCGACTTGGCGTTGTCGTCTTCAACTTGTGCAAATTGGATGTGCTCTTGAGGTGCTTTAGATCCACGAAACTTGACGTATTTTAAAAGTTGCCTCGTTATTTATATCAAGTAAACGTAAAGTTGGCGTAAGATTGTTTTGCGTTCTGATTGGAATATTATCTAAAAAAGCATTTAATCTGGAGAAAGTGTAATTTATAATTTAAATGTCACTTTGTAAAACTTCATTTGGAAATTAACAAAGGTCTGCGACAGCGCGAACAATAAACTATTAATGGACAACCCTCGCAGCTCTTTACTAAATGAGAACCATATATGCATAGAGCAACATTACCTCTGGAAGCGAAATCAATGAGCTTCATACCGGACATTGAAGGATTTGTCACACTGGTTGCATTCTGCGGTCTGCGGTCAGGTCAAAGCGAACGCAGCCTGCATCATGTATGAACAACATTGTCGGTCTCAATATATTTTGTATAGAATGCGATCTGACCGTGCGAGCACAAACAAAGAACGCATACTGGTACGACAGACGGGGCAGTCGACCGACAACGTTACTACTACCAAGGACGTTATTTACTTTGGTCAAAGACTAATACTACATGGTGCGGGCTGCGTTCGCTTGAGTTGACCGCAGACCGCAGAATTTATCCAGTGTGACAAAAGTTATATGCCGTCGCGAAACTTAAACGAATCTTGTTGGTGGTTGCTTTTTCATACTAACATATTTCACCAAATATGGGCGAACAGGGTATAATTTTACACTGAAGTGACTGTTGTTGGCTTTTATATTGGTTATTATTTGCGGCAAATCATATTTGGTTTGAAGAAAACAGTGGATTATAAGCGAAAAAAACATCGAAACTACTTGTATGGACTAAAATATCGAAGTTATTCAAAAATAAAATTCGAAAATAAATACGATGAGTGAGTCGGCCATAACTACAGGTCTCTGAGTCAGTCCCTGAGGTATGGGAGCGGTACGGGAGGGGTGTTTTCGTTTACATTATGTCACATGCCATCTGATAATTTGAGAGACGAAAACACTCCTCCCGTACCGCTCCCATACCTCAAGGACTGACTCAGTTAAGCGCTAGACCTGTAGTGTGTTACCTAGCAATATGCGTCATGACACATTTTACCAATCCAAAACTTCCCACCAAACTATACAAACTATAAAGTCCAGTCCAGACTCCGGAACCTAAACCGTTCTAGGTTAATGTGTAGTGGTTGCTTATGTTGGTATTAAATTGCAACGCAGACTCTGTGTGAGTGCTACATAACATTCTGTTTATTGTCTGTGCATGTCTTTGTTACTAGAGCTTAGTGTAGCCGAGTGAACAAGCACGCGATATTAATATTTGTTTCCTTGCAAATGAGATCCCTAAGGCACACGTAATACAAACAAAACCATAATTTGGTCTTCATACGAGATGTGACGTCTCTCAAAGATAAGATTTAAGGTGGTTGCTTTTTCATACTAACGTGTTTTACCAAATATGGGCGAACAGAGTATAATTTTATACTGAAATTACTGTTGTTGGCTTATAGAGTGGTCATTATTTTCGGCAAATCATATTTGGTTGAAGAAAACAGTGGAAAAATCGATAAATTTTTGTCCATACAAGTCATTTCAATGATAATTTCGCTATTAATCCACTAGTTCCTTGTCAGAAACTATAGAGATTTATAATTTTTACGACGACTGTGTACTTCACTAACTAAATCGTCAAGGAATCTATTAGGAATTTAAAAGTGGCCTAAAAATTCAAGGGATCTCATAGGATCTCATAATTTTGCACTTTCCTAATAATGTTTTTGTATTTAAGTATTTATTTTACTAACATAGTTATATATTGCTATTCCTCCCCGTAGTTTATTGAAGTTCGTGGCATCACCTATAGGCCCTGTCTGAAAACCAGCGCTGCATTAAACCTAGGTCTGGTGCAGTTTATACTGAGACAGGGACCTATTTGACCCCACACAATATACATCTACATCATACAAACTACTTTCTATTACCAGTTTTTATTTTTATTTTAGTTTTTATTTTAAAAAAAAACAATTGTCCTTCGTACTAGATTTATGTTTTTTGTTTTCATGTGTTAGTGTGTGTTGTGCCCTCTAGGGGGAAAATAAATAAATTTTATTTCTTTTCTTTCTTTCTAGGATGATCGAAGTTCACGGGATCATAGCCAAGGCTTGTACTAATATTTATTCTGTGACCATAGCAAATTTCGATACAGTGCCGGTTCACACTCTAGTCCTTCAAATGAGTTTTTTAATAATCAAGCAGCAATGGACGCAAGAATTGTGCCGCAGCGCGAATTGAACCCTTTTGCATCTCTATACTCGCCGAGCCGTCGGTCGTGCGAAGGTACAAGGTACAATCTGGGTGTCCACAGTACGCCTGTATGTAGTCCTAGCCTTTATCTACACTTTTGTTCCATTACGATATGATAAAATGATATCAGTCTAAAAGTACCTCTCCTTGGAAATTGCATTAATTAGTTTAACGACTTGATTGATTACAATCCTATTATGGAGGTGATAAAATTTATAGCAAATTGTCAAAAATCTGTTGTATTCTAAAACCTTACAGTTCTGCCGATGTATCTAGCCATTTAGCTGTGCAATAACTACGAGGGTAATTTAAAAGTTTTTCCTATGATTACCACTTTACTGGCATCAAAATATGAACCGCCTCTTAAAACTGGGAAAAACTATGGTGTGTCTGGCCTAAGAATAGACCTCTGCGTCTCCTCCCGTGGATGTCGTAAACCCCGACTAAGGATTACCCGGACGTGTTGTTAAGATTCGTTGGTATGCCAACAGCTGCATTGTCATATGACAAAACAAAATTCCGTGTGCCATCAATATAGGCTCACCCAATATCTCAACTTTAGTGTTGTAGGTGTTTGTATTATATTATATATATTTACGGATTTAGTTTAGGTATATTTATAAATCATTTGTATTTTAATTTAAATGTAGGTTAGTTTATTACGTTCTATATTTGTAGGTATCTAACTTGTCGATTTTAAGTATTTACGTATATTTTTATAATTTCTGCACACGTACCCACCACTATTAATCAGTTCTCCCTATCATCAAAGGTTTGCTGGAAGAAAACTCTTTTAGGGTTAAGCTTGCCTTTGTACATGTCCTATATGTAAGTTGTTTTTCTTCTCTGTTTGTGTGTACAATAAAGAATAAAGAAGTACTATTGTGGAAGCTTTCAAAGAAATTGTGGTTTCTAAAGAAACCATTCATATCCTGCTAGAGTGAGTTGAGCTTAATAAATAGTGCAGCCCATTGTATGTTTGTCCCTGGAGGGTTTAAGAGGGTCCTTCGATGTTTGGTCCCAGTAGACTAAGGTATACCTACTACTATTGTAGGTACCTCTGATACTGATTTAATAATATCACGAAAATTGTGTGAGATGGAAACCATTTGTAACCGATTTCCGAAAGAAGGAGGGGGATTCTCAATTCAGGTGTATGTTTTTTGGAGTTTCTCCTTTACCTCACGGTACGCCAATAGATATAGTAAATCGAGCGTTAACTAAAAGTGAAGTTCGTTTTGTTTTCCCTCTCAACATATTCACGCATGCTAGAATAAACTCCAGTCACGCGTCGGAGCTCACACACTTCTTTCTTTCAATTCCAAGATAACTGCTAAGGAGTGGAATACACTACCGTCGTCTGTCTTTCCTGAAAACTATAATCTGGGTCTGTTCAAGGCTAGAGTTAATAGGTGCCTTCTAGACCTTTGTCACAAAATAAATATTAGTACAACCTTTGTGCTTCATCTTCGGCCACATCGTCACTTACAAACAGGTGAGATCGTGGTCAAACAAAGGTCTATCAAAGTAAAAAAAAAAACTATTTTATATTTAAAAAAAAACGTTCGTTACGTCACTGGTTCTTTCTAGGTCACCCTGCGGTAGGTCAGTGACCCAGGTTGAGGTGTAGTGGAAAGGACATCGTGTCTAAAACTGGATTGGCTTGATTTGGCGCAGACTTCAAAATATTTATAAATTTAAATTAATAAACATTAAGATTATGATTATTTATTATTTATTCGTCCGAAACACAGGTATAGATACAAAACAGATGTTATAAAAGAAAAAGACTCACCATGTTTCGCCTATTCAAGGCATATTAGTACAAATATGTGTGTAGTATGCGTTTTGTCTTTCATTTAAAAAGACATTTTCAACTTCTTGAAGACCAGGTATTCCTTTTTTAACCGACTTCAAAAACTAGAAGGAGGTTCTCAATTCATGTGTTTTTTTCAGAAAGTGCCATTTGGTGAAGAAGAACCTGATGAAGAAGGCCAGAGATAGCCATTGGAACTACTCAATGATAAGTATTTCACGGGTGGTGGGATAAGCGTGACTTTCCGATATCGGATTTAGCTGAAATTTGGCATACCTGTCTAGTTCCGATGACAATACAATATTATGGTGATAGCGAGCTGATATGATGATGGATACAATGGTGGACAACGAAACTCCTCGATGGATAATAGTAGACTGGACATGTTTAGGCTCATTGTGATCAGTACACGGTTCCGATCACTAATAATATAATAAAATCTTATATTGGGGATAAATTTCTAGCTTCGAAGTCAGTTTTTTTCTAAAATAAATATTTGTTTGACTAAAGATACTAAATATTAAATTTTCCTTCTTCGTGTAAATACACAATTTTGTCATCAGATCACATTAGTCCACAACTGGAGAGGTCAATGTCAAATATATTTAATTCATTGAAATCACAAGGATCATATCTGCTGCTTTCCCCACAGTATGATACCATATGACATTACACTATGGAAGTATCTATGGAAGTGTCTCTCGTCTTCCAATATGCGCCACTGAGCCTGATGATCGGATCTTCTCATCGACTTTCTGCGCCGCCTTCCGTGAGTAATCGCTCCACCTAGCCGGGGGCACGTCCCACTCCCACCCTACGTTTTCCTAGACGCGATCTCCACTCAAGGACACGTTGGCCTCGACTCAAGCAAAGATTAAGTTTTCTATGTGTAAATGCTCCCGTGTCATACAAGTTGTAACAATTTCTTCGTTAGATGTTTTGAACAAATATGTATCTTGAAAAATATATTATCTAGGTTCAAGGAGAAACAAAATTTTAATTTTTTACCACTAATTTCAGTATAAGACCTCAAAAATCAGTTTATTTTCCCAATTTTTACCTGAACTTTGGATGTTCATTATGTACTTATAAACTGTAAAAGTAAAAAAAAAGCTTACCGGAGACCTTGCCCATATTATTTAAATTCTAAATGACAGAAACTTTTGTCAAAAACTGGCTTTCTCAAAAACACGTACGTCCTGGAACAAGTTTTATGAATATTTTACGCATATTTGCTGTTTCGCAAGTAAGTAGCGGAATTTTCCGAATTCCAACCAAGGGATCTGGCACTGGCTCCCATTCTTGACAGTGCCTCTCTTTCAAAATTTGAGTTTGATGAAATAACAAGCTTTTAGACCACGCCTGCGATGTACTTCGGCGCGTCACGCAGTGACTTCAACAAGCAACATGCGCCACAACATGATAGGCACATTTTCGATTTCACCTGCCTTTGAAGTGAAACATAATATCCGCATCAAAGGACATATTTCATTTGAGGTGAAGGCGACAAGGTTGCCCTTGGCAAAACAAGATGTACGTAGACAGGTACGCCGTATTTATCGAAGGTCAAGAACCAAGATATAGGTATTTGTAACATGAAGGAGGTTCAAAAACTCAATCTCTGAAATGGGGTTTTTAACCTTCTCATTTCTTGGTGGATTTTTAGTTTTATTTAGTTTTACTTTTAATACTGCTAAATAAAGATTACAATCATAATAATTCATGATATTTTGTTTTGTGCTGTGTATTGCCAGAACTCTACCAGCAACATGTTCTATATTGCACATTGTAGAGACACAGAATTCAAAATTCTGCAGTCTTCAAGGTCAATAGTTTGTCCACGTAAAAGTGCTATTTGTATTGAAAGCGACGTCACTGTTTTTTGCCAAACTACTTTTTACACTTACAAGCATTCATTTACTTAATACGTGTGTTATTTATCTCTTAATTTGTAACTTCTACTTTTGCAAGGTAGACGGCACAAGGCAGCATTAAGCCGATAACCGAAAAAATCGCAGCGTCAAGTTCTTTTTTCCAGTTTTTATCAGCTTTCTCCTCGTTGAATAAAGAAAGGGAAAAGTAATTGAAAAGTCACCACATAACCTTGAATTATGTGTTTGATTGAATTATAATGATTAACGTCATAAATACTTCAAATAAACCCACTAGACCGCGAGTTACCGCCTCCTTACCAGTCCTCCTTGATTTATGTAGTTTTACCCAATAACTCTTAAAACGGCCTTCTTCTGTGCAAAACGTAATTTTCAGTAGGAAATGCTGGCGTAACCAGAATGCTTTTTGGCTTAACAAACGCGATGAAGGTTAAAACTACTCTTACCTTGGCGATTTTATGAAGCAGTGCAGTTGTAGAGCTTGTCTTGAAGAGTCCAAGAGCTCGTCTCCGCAGCCCCTGGCCCAGGCACGCCTCCACGGAGCCGCATAGAGTAGTCACTCCTCCGCTGTCTTCGTGAACGAACTTGCGGGTTACGGCCTGGATAAAACATTACTATCATTATTATCTCCATCTCCTCCCGTGGTTGTCGTAGAAGTCTACTAAGAGATTACGCCACGGGATGGGCAGCAACATCCATCTGAGTACATAACAATAACACTAGTACCCCTGCCAAGCGTGGTGAATTCATCAGAAGGCGGGATTGACCAACAAGTCTTCGCAAAACTCCAAAATAAATACATTTTCAATCATTTTAGTGTAGTCCATAGAAAGCCTATATAATCATATTATTTATTCTGTGGTATAATGACAAAGTATCAGAAAAATCTTAGCACACAACAATAGGCACGGATAGGAAACAAACACCATTACGGGTCAGTTTGTTCTCGTGAACGAATTTCGGGTCACAGAGGGGTAAATATCATCAAGGATAGATACAGGGCTGGAGCCGAGGCTCGGTATGGGTATCTGAACCACTTGGTCGAGCAACCTTGGACAATTTAAAAACTCTTACGATGTTTAGTTTCACGATCATTTTTGATGAAGATTTTTTTGGAAAAGTTCGTCCGTGGAAGACCACCTATTCACATATGCACATGAAAATTTTATCTATGTCTCAGGGTGTCAGATGCAGCGCAATGCTACGTAGGGCGCGCCCTAGGTGACCTATGAGGTAATGCAATGTTATAGAAGAAGCTACCGCTAAATATCACCACGATCCCTCTAAACAAAAAAAATGTGTTAAGAGGGATCGTAGCTAAACTGATGATATTTATGTGATACTATCCATTAAAACATGTGTCTCCCAGTCTCCTTGTTCTCGCGAAATCAACTTTCGCTATCTCAAGAAGTGTTGATGAGCTGTAAAAAACAAAAAAAAAAACGAATTTCGCGTCACAAGCTGGAGCATCCACCTCAACCAAATATTTGCTGTGTAATCAAAATTATTAATCTACTATGCCCTCTAAAATAATATTATTTGTTACTCTTACTATCTTATTTTTTCGATATCTTGTTTTGGGCTCTATCATGTTCTTGCAAATATCTTTAAGATTAACATGCTCGTATATTTTTGATGTTGTCTTGTATTATGTAGATTTTGCTAAAAATACGTCCTATTTGACTCTTGACAGTCCAGTAAATAAGCTAACTTTAGTTAGTGTTACAGTTACAGTTACAGCTACAGTTTCAGGCTTGGAGAACTGTAATGTTTCCCCTGTAGGTGGAGCCACGGCGCTTTGAGCCGAGCATACTATCAGTATCAAAGAGACTGTCGCGGGTTCGAATCCCGTCTGGTTGGTAATTTTTGGGATATTATTAAGGTATAACGCAAAATTACCAATCTTAGATTTGATTTACTAACTAAATCAAGTACAATAATCAAATTATAAATATGCATGGATACTACGTTATAATTCCGAGGGATCGCTGTACCAGAAACACAATAGGACAATATTTTCTCGATAGAAAAATAACCCAATGCTACCTCTATTTTTTGCCTAGATCCGATTTTTTATTAAAAAGGAGCATATTATTGGTTAAACAATTAGGTAAATAAAATCAAGACCACAAAGCCGAGGGTTTACTGTAAAGATTTTGTGAAATTATCTATATTTTATGAGATATTCAATAATAACTGCTTTTTCGTGCGGTGCGAGGCGTTTTTTTTTTGTATGAAGATTTCTGCCTGGTGTTGGCGCAGCCAATTCAGTTGAATTTTTCTGTTTCCAGCCCCCATAACCGTACTCCTAGGTATAGCCCTGTCTACTATTACCACACAATGCTTACCGAGAAATAATAGGGTACACCCTTTGGGAAGTGACCAAAGGCCCTGTGGGTTTTGTGCACGGAATTTACTTTTTTGTGATTTATTTGTTGTTATTTTGGGAACGACATAATTTTAATATGTTGGCTTCCCAAGGGACGTTGCCTTGGGGTCCATATTTTGTATTTCTTGTCCAGTTCCTTAGCTTTGTTTGATACCTACTCACATTGTGGACTATAGACAAGGCTCCACCGAAATATTCAAATAGGTAGGCAGTTTTTTTTTTTATTTTGGTAGACCTTCGTTTTACCACGATCTCACCAGTTGGTAAGTGACGATGTGGCCGACTATGGAGCACAAAGTAAGGCACTTTAGAATTGAAGAGACCCAGATTAGGTATAGTTTTCAAGAAAGACAGACGACGGTATTGTGTTCCACTCCTTAGCAGTTCGTATTATGAAGATAATTATTATTTATTTGTAAGAATCCTACCTTTTATATCTGAATTGAAAATATTGTTTTTCATTTATTTAAACTAGTTTTAGTTTTAAGTATCTTTCTACCGTTTTTCACAAATGGCAGACAGAAGAAACGCTAACTTAGCGTTTCCTTAGCGGCTAAACTTAAGCTTAACTACAAAGTGGCTAAGCCACGTTTTTAAATACAAGTAATGATTTTGTAAAAATTAAAAAAAACCCTTAACGCAATGAAACGGCTGAACGGATTTTGATCAAACATAGCTAAGAACACAACCGACAAATTCACCTATCAAACAAAAAAAAAAGAAATCGATTCATCCGTTCGGGGGCTACGATGCGACAGACACACACACACACACACACACACACAAAGACACGTCAAACTTATAACACCCCGTCGGTTTTGCGTCGGGGGTTAAAAATGGGATGGAGTTGTTTCCCCATAATACGTATTTAGAAAGCTTGGCCTGTCCTGAACCATTTATTCTACTTTAGACGAAGGTACAGAGAACCTTCTAAAGAGACCTACAGACAACACAAGTCACAATTAGACTCGCATTCGCTGTCGACCTTGTGAGACATTGGGCTCCCTCTACACTTTTATTTGAGAACTTAGTCACAGAATAAATATTAGTACAAATTTAGTAGTAGTAGTAGTGTAGTAGTCACTTTTTAAGTAGTAGTAGAGATTTTTTGTGAAAGAGTTCGTCTGGAGAAGTATTACCACCATACCTATTTCTGCCGCAAAGCAGTAGTGCTCGCATTGCTGTGTTCCGGTTTGAAGGGTATGGTTGCCGGTGAAATTACAGGCACATGAGACTTTTCATCTTTATGTCTCAGGGTGGCGAGCGCACTGCAATGCCAAATAGGGCGCGTCCTAGGAGGACGTGACCTATGTGATAATGCACTGTTCATATGCAGAGGGTACCGTTTATCATCAGGTGGGCCATCTGCTTGTTCCGTCATTATAAGTAGTAAAAAAAAAACACTTTTCTTGAGTAAGTTAAATGTTATGCATAGAAAAGAAAAGAAAGAAGAAAGAATATATATTTATTTGTATACAAGAGCTACACAGAAACACAGAACACACTAAGAAGAAACATAGCACAGACTATATATCGAGATAGACACCGCAAACACGTAAATTTGTATGAAACCAAGCGTGCTTATGCGTTTTATTTTACACCTACTTTTCTACCTTTCTATCTCCATTCGCACTTGAGCTAGATCTATTTTTTGCCCCCAAAAACCCCCATATAGCAAATTTGATCGTTTTCGAAATCGAAATTTATATAAGTATTTTATTATATAATACAGAACAAATATTTCTAACGAGAAATATTAGGACAACACAGATAATTTGACAACCTCTGTGGCGCGGCGGGCGAAAGTTCGCCTGCGACGAAGGAGGTTGCGGGTTCGATTCCCACCTTGGAACAAATATTTGTACAATCTGCAGATATTTGTTCAGGGTGTTCTGGGTATTTTATATGTATGATAAAAAATATCTATGTATGTAATGTATTGTACTCGTATTAAGTATATCAGCTATACCCATAACAAAAGCTCTGCTTAGCTTGGGGCTAGATAATGTTGTGTGAACTGTCAGCATTATTTATTTATTATTTATTTAATATGAGACGTAGTTAATTAAACCTACCTCTATATAGCTGTTTCAAGCACCTCAAATTGACTGCAAATGGAGGTGACACTAACTTCTAAACAATAACAGAAGGTACTCGTAAGCAACTCCTCTAACAAGAATTTACGGTCGAATAATTATTACTGCTATCACTAAAGTTTGAAGTCAAACTACCAGTTAGTTATGCAGAGCTCGTAAGCGAAATTGCATTGGTAAAGTTTGAGGCTGGATATCTTATCAGACTGTAATGTATTAGGATTCCTGACAAACCACTTATTCTTCACTCTTCTTGTTCGTCGTTACACTCTTGGCAGAGTGGTTGTGGTCGTCACTTCAGGGTCTGTGGCTCGCTTCACAATCCTTCGCCGCTCATCTCACACCGCAGCTTTCCTGGTGCATTAATGCAGTGGACCGTCCAAATCTGCCTTGATTTTGTCAGTCCATCTCATGGGCGATCTGCCCCGTGCTCCTGTGCCCTCAAATCTACCCTGTACAACAAGGCGTTCAATGGACACCTCTCCGCGTCGCGAAACGTGTCCGAAGAAAGTGAGGATGCGAGATTGCACAGTAGCTGATAGTCGCCGCTTGATGCCGAGTTCTTTGAGTATGAACTCATTGATACGAAACTCAGTCCACGAAACCCCAAGCAACCCTTTGATTATATTTTGGAGCCCGACACATTTTTTTAATTCTCTTAGCCAGCACCACATCTCCAGAGCGTCTATCCTCTTTTTCTCGCTCTCATTAAGAGTCCATGTTTCCGCATAGAGGAATATAATTCAATAGACGTACTAAAACCAGAAGCCTACAAAGCCTCTTAGCCTAGCTTATTTACTGTTTCATCTCAGAAACCTAATATGTAGAAATATCTTTCAACGTCGTTGCAAATTATGTAAATTTAAAAACGTTAGCTATTTCAATCTGCACTAACTTTGTAGAAAAGCAATTTGGCTTCAAATTTTCCAACTCGTAAACGTAAAGTTAGGTAAAGCTGCGTCCTCACGAGTCACTAAACGTACGACATATGCTATAACCGCGAATATATCTTCATGCGTATGACTGACTTTGTAGACACTTTGACATATCTCTCGAATACGAGTCTCCTTGAGATATTCTTTTGTTGGAAACATGTGACAATAAAGACAAAAGGTTCCACGGCGTTGAACATGAGGTGTTTTCTGAATGCAAAGCTGACAACTGGAAGTAATGATCAGACGTCTCTACAAGGATGAAGGATTTATTGGAAAAATTGCGCTAGGCTATAAGCAATCTTCTTGATCTTATTCATGAATGAATACATCAAGAAATCTATAAAATGTTTGCACCAAGCTATTATTTGCTTATACCGCATGCTTCAACGGAATGCTCGCTTGAATTTAAAGTTTATAGTTAAACTGAATTATAGCGTCCTTAATTTGACATAGCTATTCTTAGGCACATTGTGAGTTAGGTAGTTTATAGGAGTGGCACGTATTTGATTAACCTTTGTTTGACCACGATCTCACCTGTTGGTAAGTGACGATGTGGCCGAAGATGGAGCACAAAGGTCTAGAAGGCACCTATTCACTCCAGCCTTGAAGAGACCCAGATTATAGTTTTCAGGAAAGATAGATTACGGTAGTGTATTCCACTCCTTAGCTGTTCGCATGAACTGAAACGTTTAGTACGAATAGAAGGTATACTAATGAGGTAAGGATGGTACTGAGCCGTACGCCTGCTCGTCCTATGATGAAAAGGAGATGGTGGGATCAGATCGTGCAGTTCCTGGGAGCATTCCCGGAAATGTAACCTATAGAAGATAGAAAGGCATGCAACCTTACGGCGGCGCTCGAGACTCTGGATCTTAGTAAAATGGATAACGCCCTGTAGTTGAATTGTTACCTCTTCCATCAACTGCTTGACTTCTTTTTTGACGGCTGCGATGAGCCTGTCCTTCTGCTCCGCGTTAGCATCTGCCGCGGCCGGCATCTCGTCAGACTCGTTATCAACTGCAACAAACAAACAGATCTCTATTCCTTATATCGTTTTAGTAGTAGTAGAGCTTTTTTGTGAAAGAGTTCGTCCGGGGAAGTACTACCACAATACTTGTCACGTCTATTTCCCACGGTGAAAAGATGGCCATTTGAGGCTCTGCCTATTTTTTCGGGGAAAAAGGCGTGTGTCTATGTATGTATGTAGAGCATTTTGTGAAAGAGTTCGTCCGGAGAAGTACTGTAGTCGTAGTGTAAGTAGTGCTCGCATTGCTGTGTTCCGGTTTGAAGGGTAAGGGTGCCGGTGAAATTACAGGCACCTGAGACTTTTCATCTTTATGTCTCAGGGTGGCGGGCGCAGTGTAATGCCACATAGGGCGCGTCCTAGGTGGACGTGACCTATCAGGTAATGCACTGTTTATAGGCAGAGGTTACCGCTTAACATCAGGTGGGTCATCAGCTTGTTACGTAATTCAACAGTACTAAAAAAAAAAAAAAAAAAAAAAACCTGATTGATCGAGCGTTAGTTGTAGCGAAAACAGCTGAGTCTCCGCTACAACTAACAAAATTAGCTTTTCAAGTTTCATCTAGTAGCCTTATGCAGGTATGATGGTACTCGCCGTACCTACAAGTCGTAATGTTCAAGTAATCTTGGTGAAAATTGATGTCCAGGTTCTACAATTCCATAGTATTTTAGAAATAAACTTATTTATATTAGTTGTTTGTATTTGTCATCGGTGATTTTGGATTGTAGAGGTATTTCCCACTAAACGAGGGGAAGTTTGCTGTGGCGCACTGTGATAATATTTGGCAGAAATATTCGGTACTCAATTCTAAACAAGAAAATAAAAGTTATATCTAAACAAGAATTTCAAATATGAGCAAAATCGGTCAAGAAGTTGTCAAGATATGGCTCGACATTTCGCATTGAAAACATTGTACAATTAAATTCCCTGGCTAATTTCATAAAATCTTCTAGCTTACAGACATTTTTCAACGATAGAATGCAAATCACGCTCGGCAGGGTACGCCAAACATTGAAAACGGGAAATACTACGCAGTTACGAAGAAAATATCTCTTTAGATAAATATCCTTCCAAACCCGACTCAAGCGTACCTATCTCAGCTTCTCCGAGCAAACATGACAAGATCTCTGCCTAATAGGTATCATTGATCAAAGTTTTTTTTTTTAGATGAGACTTTTTGTATTGGTGGTACCTATATCGTGGTTGGAACATAATTCTTGTATATAACTTTTAACTATCATGGTTATCCACATACTTTTCACTAGAAACGGGATATTTACCATGATTTTCGAGTTTTGATTGTTCCCGATATTTCCGCACAGTTGCATGCGCCATGATCACGGGGGAACTAACTAAAGTCTTTGCGAGTAGATGTTATTGGCAGATATACCGATCTACCCTCTTTCTCACTCTTTTATTACGAACGATACCACTACCATCGGTTTCATTGTCACACTTCACTCCACCTCGACACACAACACTCGGTATCCAGACGCGTGGCAGGTACCACACTTTTTTGATTCTTACACATTCTCACCACAGGCTTCCATACTACAGATAATTGAAAACCACCTTCTCTATTGAAATTTCTGTTATTAGTAATCTCAATTACCTCTTGTATCAATCAAAACTCGAAAATCATGGTAAATATCCTGTTTCTAGTGAAAAGTATAATTCTTGAAAACTACGTAACATTTTTGAAAGCTATGTAGCTAGCTAAGTGCCGTAGTTGGTCCGGCCTTAGAGTACTAAACCCCTCCGTCTCCTCCTGTAGATGTCGTAAAATCCGACTAAAGTATCACACCAGGGGTTGGACAACAGCATCCGCCTGAGGAACACCAATACTGCGAGCCCCAATCCACCTGCCAAGTGAGGTGATTATAGGACATCTCCATTGCATTCTATGGGGGAAGCCTCGTCCAGCAGTTTGTGTGTGGATCTTATTTTCTCTTGTCCACAGATTGAAACAAGCAGATGACCCACCAGTTAAACCGTAACCACTGCCTATAACAAAGCATTACCTCACAGGTCACCTCTACCTAGGACGCGCCCTACGTGGGATTGCACTGCGCCCACCACCCTGAGACAAACATGTAAAGTCTCATGTGCCTGTAATTTCACCGGCACCCATACCCTTCAAACCGGAACACAGCAATGCGAGCACTACAGTGCTTTGCAGCAGAAATAGGTATGGTGCTAGTAATTCCCCGGGTGAACTCTTTTACAAAGCTCTACTACTAACAGTTGTCCTAGTTATTGTGAAAGAAGATTCACAAACGTTGGTATAATTTTCTCTTGTCCAGAAGGTGCCATAGCAATAAGCGGAAACTGTTTTTCTATTTACATAGGTCGATGTGGACATGACAAACATATGAATACGTAAAAGTTTAGGGATTACTTAATCTGGGTCTGAGTTGCTATTTACGGGAAATTGTAAGCGCTGTATCTATAGTACATTACCTACCTATATCTATAGTATAGAGGTTACCGCTTAACATCAGGTGGGCCATCAGCTTGGTCCGTCATTCTAGTAGTTTTAACTGGTACAGTATGGGCATATCCGAATCCATAAGAGATACGGGAAAATTGCCTTTGGAACCATTTACTCATTTTGTAAGAAAACGATTAGGCATAGTTGTTTATTTGGTCAAGCGTGAGTTCTCCATAAAAATGGGATGTTGACAGCCTGGCCCACGGTACGCGGCCCACAGACAGCGCGTCCCATTTTTCATTATTTTCGTTGACTACGTGGCCCACGACGCTGGTCCAGGATATTAATAGCCAAAATAAGTAGTTTTTAGTTGTCTACGTGGCCCATTCCATTTTTTGTGAACAAACGTGCATTATTAGTACAGTCAGAGCAAAAACTTAATGCATTTGAAATTAATTTAATATTATTGCTTCTGTATTTTTTTTTATATATTGTACAACTTGGAATAACGGATCAAGCAGATGACCCACCTGATGTTAGGCGGTACCCTCTGCCTATGATGAACAGTGCATTATCACATAGGTCACGTCCACCTAGGACGCGCCCTATGTGGCATTGCACTGCGCTCGCCACTCTGGGACATAAAGATGAAAAGTCTAATGTGCCTGTAATTTCACCGGCACCCATACCCTTCAAACCGGAATACAGCAATGCGAGCACGGCACATTTTACCACTTTGGAAGTGTCTCTCGCGCAAACTATTCAGTTTAAAAAAAAAGATATTAGAAACCTCAATATACTCGTATTTTTTAAAGACCTATCCGTAAATACACATAGTAAACGTATGGGTTTGATGTTTTTTTTTAATTTCAGTTCTAAGTATGGGGAACCCCAAAAATTTCTTATTTTTTTTTCTATTTTTGTGTGAAAATCTTAATGCGGTTCACAGAATACATCTACTTACCATGTTTCAACAGGATATAGCTCTTATAGTTTCGGAAAAAAGTGGCTGTGACATACACGGACAGACAGACAGACAGACATGACGAATCTATAAAGGTTCCGTTTTTTGCCATTTGGATACGGAACCCTAAACAGTGTGTCCTGCTGATTAGTTAACCTAGTTACATTTTCAACATCACTATTTATTGCATGTAGAACAAAATATTTGTTGTGTACCTAGCTGTTTAAATCAATTTTTTTTTAATGCTTTTCGAGTCAGTTTCATGTGAGGATTGTTTCATTGTATTAGAAGAAAAAAACGGAGCAGTAGAAGTTAGTGGTCAGTTTAGTTGGTCAGAGTGGAAGAACAGGTTTTTTCATACAATTTTTAAGTAAACTGGTACCTACGTTAATACAAGTAGTTAATATTGTAAAAAAATTAAAAACCCTCAACGCAATGAAACGGCTGAACCAATTTTGATCAAACATAGCTAAGAACACTCCCGACAAATTCACCTTTCAAACAAAAACAAAATCGAAATCAGTTCATCCGTTCGGGAGCTACGATGCCACACACACACACACACACACCCACACAGACACGTCAAACTTATAACACCCCGTCGTTTTTGCGTCGGGGGTTAAAAACTATCGCAATAAATGTTCAATATGGCCTCCCTCTTGCTAGTCTTGCTGTATACTGGTACGGGTACGTTTCAAAACACCTCTAGTGGCCGACGCCAGCTTTCGGACAGGCAAAGCGACACGCAAAGAAGGTGCACTTGCGGTGTCTATCTTGCTAAAGGTCTTTGGATCTACGTTTGTGGTTCTTTTTTCTTCGTTTGTGGATGATAATAATGAAAACTAACTTATGCCTGTTTGCACTGAACATAAGTTAGGCTTGTCCTAGTTAAGATACACCTAACCCTACCTAAGAACAGCCTAGCCTAAGTGAACTAAGGAATGGCTTAGTGATAGTGCAAGCAAATTTATCGTCAGGAGTAGCCTAAACAAGTCGACAACAACTTAGGCGATTCTTATGTTTAGTGCAAACGGGTGTTAGTCTGTAAAGTTACGATTTTATATTGTAGTTAGTTTTGTAATTTAATTACGTACATAATTGCGTAATGGAAAAGTTTTGTACATTTCCATGAAACAAAGGAGACTAAAATGGCTAATTTAAAACTGTTCTATGCGACCGTCAATCACAGAGCTTTCTAAAAGTTTTCCATTAGTCTGCGAGGGCAATTTATTTGTTGCCGACCAGCAAATAAAGATTTCACTTTAGATTAGATGAGCCCAGCTCCACCTAGTAGTAATAGAGCTTTTTTTGTGAAAGAGTTCGTCCGGGTAAGTACTACCAGCATACCTATTTCTGCTGCAAAGCAGCTCGCATTGCTGTGTTCCAGTTTGAAGGGTATGTATGGTTGCCGATGAAATGACAGGCACATGAGACTTTTCATCTTTATGTCTCAGGGTGGCGCAGTGCAACGGACGGAAGCGTCCCTAAGATGCTGGCAGCATTGCCACGCTGAATGGCAATACTAAGGATATTATTGTGATGTTAATTATAATTAACTACTAGGCTTTCGGCCGTGTCTTCGCACGCGTGTTATAAAAATCAGTTCCCCCTTCTTCCTGCCCTTCCTGTCCTAGCTATTGCGAAAGAAGATCCACAAACGTTGATATAATTTTCTGTTGTCCACAAGGTGCCACAGCAACAAGCGGAAACTGTTTTTCTGTTTACATAGGTCGAAGTGAACATGACAAACATATGAATATAAGTACGTAAATGTTTATATAGGGATTACTTAATCTGGGTCTGAGTTGTCATTTACGTGAAATTCTAGCGTAGAATAGCACTGTATCTTTGTATATACTAGCGACTCGCCCCGGCGTCGCACGGGTAGCCCCCGTTGACTCCCCCCCCCCTCCTAGCCCTCCCCCTCGATGTCAATCTCCTGGTTCTAAGCTACCTCCCCACCAATTTTCAGCCAAATCGGTTCAGTCGTTCTTGAGTTATAAGTGGTGTAACTAACACGACTTTGTTTTATGTATATAGATACAACATACTCGTATATAAATTTAGACAGAGATAAATAAATCTTACTTAGCACACATGTCAAATCCCGCGTGCTAGAGAGGGACAGAGACAATGCTAAGCGTTAGTAAACGCTAAGTAACGTATATTTATCTCAGCCTGTGTCCGTCGTCAGCTAGTATTGTAATTTTAATTTTTGAAATTTGAAATGCTCAGAACGCCCTGAACAATTATCTGCAGATCGTACATATTTGTTCGGAGGCGGGAATCGAACCCGCAACCCCCTGCGTCGCAGGCGAACCTTCGCCCGTCGCGTCACAAAGGTCGTGATTACCTATTGTATTGCCATAATATTGTATTGTCATCGGAACTTGACAGGTATGCCAAATATCAGCTCAATCGGATATCGGAAAGTCACCCTTATCGTCACATAGGATAGGTCTAGTATTTTGTATATAAACATCGCGAAAATATCCACAAAAGCCTATATCTTAGAATATAGAATAAACAATCTAAGATCGCCTATATGTTCGATGAGTGCGAAACACTGCGTACTGCTGAGACTGAAAAAAACAAGATTAATGTCCTCTCAGCCTCTTCTCAGAGTAGGCACTACGCAAATCGAAACGTTTTTAGGATTCCGTACCTCAATTTGAAGTCCTCAAAAGCTACGGAACCAATAAAGGATCACTCTCGTGTCGGTCTGTATATAATCCTGCCGGAGCATGTAATACAATCAGCTATCTTTTTTTTCTCTTTTTTCTTTAGATTTTGTGTCGCACGGCTTGTGCATTTGCCATTATCAAGTTTTTTTGTAATTTCAATATAATTTTATTGTATTTTCGATATAATTTGCAACGTTACACTCCTTCCAAGTCGTCAAAGTCAAAGTCTAGTCATTTTTTAGTAAAACGGTGGCCTTTTTACTAAACTACACTGAATAAATGTGCACCTCTGTTATTTATTTGACCAGTAAATGTATTTATTTAGCAATCAATTTGTTATTCTGATTATTCTGTCTGTTTTTATATCCGTCACAGCATAGGTACATACTCTCCGAATCTGCGGCTAAATAAGTTGAAATGTTGTACCTACATAACGTGAGTCAGAGTACAGAGTTGTGACCTAAACACAGGCTTTGAAGAATAATTTGGTAAGCTATTTTTTTTATATGACTATACAATTTGAAGGCCTGCCTCACTCATAGTTTACGGAAAAACCTAAACGATAATCCTATGTCCATCAATTCCCGTTGAAAACAAAAAAAATTGCGCTCGTACGCCTATAGTTCGAGGGTGCCATTGATGCTTACACCCGAGCTAACTACTCTGCTTTACATCTCGATTGTGAGGTAAGTAGAAAAAAACCAGCATTACATGAATAAAATGGAATAAATGCACCACAAACTAGATGGCTGCAGCTTTTTTGATAGCTCACTGAATACAGTCTCAGATAAAGACTTTACTCGTTTTTCTTTTCGCCACTTCATGAACTCGTCGTAAGTTTTCCAATATCTCTCTTTAGAACTTTCACGCAAAATATTGTTAATTGCTGCTTCAGCTTCCATTTTCATTGAATCGGGAGTGCAGCTTATATCTTCATCACTTGCAGAACTCATGTTTTTTTCCTAATTAGCACGTAATTATAAAAAAAATCCCAAAAACAAACAATATTTAAAGTAAACGTTTTCTATTCCCGCCTTTTTTCATCTTTGTTTAAATTATTTTTTTCAAAAACAAAATTGAGCTTTGCCTTTCGATATTTAAAATTGATGACTATTATACTCATACGAAGACAAGGCTGTATACCGAAGCGACCTCTTTTGTCATTGGGCTGAATGCATGATGTCTATTGCCAGTATGATAGTTAGATGTACGCAAACTTTTTTAAAGAGTGAAGTTTTTTTTTAAATTACTTACCGCCCTAGGGCTTTTCTAGCTACATTATTACCCTAGAGCGCTAATTGGTCACCTACAAGCCCCATTTGGGGGTATTATTACCCCCATGGACCTACTTACCGAATATGAGAGATGTAAAGTGTTTTAATTATTTCACCGAAGACTAATAAGTTAAATTAAAGATCGCGCCATGCTCGGTATATCCATCCTTGATCACAATATACCCAACGTCGAGATACGTCGAAGTACGAAAGTCGTAGACGAAGGTATGCGGATCACAAGTCAAGTGGCGATGGGCGGGACACTTGGCTAGAAGGAATGATTAAAGATGGACCACGACCATTACGGAATGGTGGCCAAGAGATGCTCGGCGACCAAGAGGCAGACCACCCGCACGATGGTCGGAGTAGTTGGACGAGAATGGATGAGAACAGCACAGGACCGGAGAGAGTGGCGTATTGGAGAGGAAGCCTATACCCAGCAGTGGGTGCACACAGGCTAAATAGATAGATAGATAGATTGATCTAGTGGTTACTATAGTAGGCTATTTATACGGAACCCTCTCGCGAGTCCGGCTCGCACTTGACTGTTTTTTCTTTTTTTGCGGCGTCCCAATATTTCTGGAGACCATCAATCATGTGGCCTTTACTTCTAAGAAATCGTGTAGATTACGAAATCTTTCAGCTATATCTAGACCTACATACATACACGTCTCGTAAAGCCGATACATGTACCTATAGATCGGGTTTACGACTGCTACAAGTAAATTAATTAATTACTTAGGCATATTCAATTTTCAAAACTGTTCAAGATAAAATCGTAGTAGTCATATTTTTACGTAAGGATTAAACTACTGCTCTAAATTTGCTTTTTATTGATACAAACATGCATACATAAACTCACGCCTGTTTCCCGGAGGGGTAGGCAGAGACCACGGATTTCTACTTGCTACGAGCCGCCTGACACACCTCATTCACTCTCATCACATTCTTCATACATGCTCGTCGGTTAAGGGCCTTTTTCCAGAACGTCTCCGATCTTGTCTAAATACCTACGTTCTCCGAGGTCTTATCTTCCCACTGTCCCATTCACGCTCGTCTTATGTACCCGTTTCGTCAATCTGCTATCATCCATCCTTTCTAAATGCCCAAACCATCTAAGCATACCTTTCTCAATCATAGTCACTAGGTACGTCTTTTATGCTTTATATTGATACGATACAATATTTATAATATACGTAGGTTAAATAAAACGAGGTAAATACAACAAAAAATAAAGGATACCACTAACATAGATTTCCACGTCAGATACCTACTCTACATTAGGTACTATGAAGAGCTCATTATAGATGTCCATCTCGTATCCAATCTTAGAAGTACCTACTGTTGAGCTTGTCACCACTAAGTAATGGACCGTTTATAGTGTCATGAAAACCACCCATCTCCCAATGCCATAAAAGATTGCAAACACAGCACACATGGCGGCTCGCCCACACCAAGTTGTTATCAGACCGATACTACGCTACACGACAAGAATATATTTACAGTGTCCTACAAAATCCTTAGGTACATCATTATTGGCCCATTTACATAAGTACAAAAAATTAGAGCAACATTAACAATTTAATAGGAAAAATGTTAATCGAAAAAATACGAACGCAACTCACCCCTAGTTTCCGCAGCCATTATATTTTTCCGTGGAGTATTGCATTATTTTCCCGGGGATTTTCAATGATCACAATACACACGTTTTTGCGATGCGCAATTTAGCAGTTTCGCCTGTTGTTCATAGCGTGTTTATAGTTGTTCTGTCGGTTCGCAGTGACTTGGTGGAAAAATCGATGGAACGCGCGCAGCACCGCTCTACGACGAAGCGCCGCCGATAAGGGTCTGCCTGCCAACCGCCTGTGGATACCTACTTTAGCTGCGTTATTAGCGATGTATCTACGTAGGTACGTTTGCACATCGCATAGTAAGCTTCGTAATGTGGGTATTTTATCTACTTATGTACTGGCTGATTAGAATCGAATAGGAATGAGATGTGCTTGTCCTTGGGTGTTTTGTTAGGATCTTATTTATGAACAGCGTTGGGAGTTTTGATATTACGATGGTATAGGTACGTCTAAACATTCTGTCAAACCTACCTAGGTTGGTATTTAATTAAACTGGCTAGGTGATACCTAGTCATAGGTATTTTAGTAGATTCGCTCTAATAATTGGAAACATTAGGCACATAATGCAATTAGGTAGTAGTGCTTTTTTGAAAGAGTTCGTCTGGGTAAGTACTAAAAGTAAATCCATACCTATTTCAACCGCAAATCAGTTGTGGTCCCATTGCTGTGTGCCGGTTTGAAGGGTATGGGTGCTGGTGAAATCACAGGCACATGGACTTGTCATCTTTATGTCCCAGGGTGGCGGGCGCAGTGCAATGCCACATAGGGTGCGTCCTAGGTGTACGTGACCTATGAGGTAATGCATTGTTAAGGCAGAGGTTACCGCTCAACATCAGGTGGGCCAACTTTTGTTCAGTCATAACATAGTTAAAAAAACTGGTCTAACAATAGACCCTCCATCTCTTCACATGGAGGTCGTAAAATCCGTCAAAGGATTACGCGCTAGAGGTTGGGCAGCAGCATCAATACTCAACATCAATACTGTGATCACCAGACCGCCTCTTCTTCTAGAGCAGATGAACTGTTCGAAGACAACCAGACCTCATGCCAAGGTATTAGGTACCTACCATAATAACGGTATGCATCGTAGAAAGGGCATTACGGCCTTTACCTACACGGTTAAAGTCATAGGTGGTCATAGTAAACCAATATATCAAAATACGGATAGGTATTTTAAATCTTTCCCAGACAACAGTGTAGGTACCAAAGAATTTAGAGCAAGCCAATGCACCTATGGAGCAAGGACCTTAAAAATTAAAGGTCCGTGCAAAGAATTTAGCTACGGAGTGAGGAGTAAAAAAATATTACTTACCTACCTACGTGTCGTGTGGTGTTGTTATTTATAAACTCTTCTGTGAAAGCCAAAAATACTGAATACAGAAAACATTTTATGGTCTTGTAAGATTTCTATAATCCACAACTGCGTTCAATATTTTCTCTAAGTAGGTATTTCATTTGCGTATTTGAACCAAATAATACGAGTATAAGTACCAAAAACTACAATATACATATTTGGAATATATATACCTAAGAACCACAAACTAAACAGAGTGCATAGAGAAATTTTTGACAGAGTGGTTATAACGCAATGGAAATTGACGCCATTGACATTTTGAATTTGCCGCGCTCTGCGTTAAAGCTGTCTATTCACAGTGCAGCACACATTGTCTGACTTTTCAAGCTCCACAAAGTAGAGGCTCACTTTGACACATCTATGGGAGAGAGTCCACATTGAGCTGGCAATGTTCATCAGCGAGGACCGGAACACACGTCCCGCGATTTCCATAACTTTTTTTATAAAGCTAATGTGTATATTAAGTACCTACCTATGTAAAATAAATTAGGTATAAATTTATCTTAACCGGTCGAGTCGACAATGTGAGTACATGAAGGTATCAGAGAAATCGAGTATCGATCGACATCGTCCCGGTCCGACCGGTTAAATGGGTGGTTTGAATTTGAATTGATGCATTTGTTCAGATCTTATCTTTCAGAAAGTTAAAATAAAAGTCTATCAATTTTCACATATATACGTGAACAGCACTTGAGTTACATGGAGATAGCTACCTAACAGAAAAACGGCATGGCAGGCGATTTCTGTTTATTTGCGCTTGGAAATTAGACGTACTTGTACCTATAGTATTATTTTATCTGTGCTAGACGTAAGTACCTACTACTTACATTGACGGAGTCCACCTCGCCTGTTTTTTTCGAATTACTACAGCTAAGAGCCGTGCAATTCGATCCGTAATTCGTGTAATAGAGCCATATCCATTTTTTTAGTGATATGGGCCTAGGGGAGATCAGCACTAAACGGATTAGTTAAGGTTGGAAACAAAAAACAAGGTTCTTTATATCGATGCCACTGTGGGGCCCACAATAAGGCCTCTGATGTTGGTGGCTGTGGATCGTTGCTTGGATGAAAAAGTCTAAATCATAGCCCTGAGAACAAGAAGGAGGCTCCTTGGTGTTTGTAGTTCCATCAAGTCATGTTTAGGTACGTTGTATATGTAGGTAGATGATGTCATGCCGGTATCGCGTATGAAGCGGTAGGCACGGCCCAGATGAGGTTACCGTAGCAGTGTCTTCCTGAGCATGCGACCTCCAGTAATATCGCTTTCCTTCAGCACCACTGGATTTCAAGGTAACGAGTTCAGTTATAAGGGAGTTCAGTTATTTTAGTTATTACCTGTCTAATGTATGTACGCTGAAAAGCAGAATCTAGCGATACCTATACCTAACAACCTAACATCTAATGCAATTGTATATTACCGAGATTCATAAGCAATAAATGATTTATGATTTAGGGTTCATGTTCAGGCCCATACATTCGCAGTCACACCTGTCTAGTGTGAACCCATGACTCATGGGTGTTTTATTATGGTGACGGTGACAACACGTGGCATTCAAGGGTAAATTATTTATTGCTATTGATTGTAGCATCAAATTGGGAATGTCACAGTCTTGCGCACATCTTGCGTGTACATGAATGTCCTGCTTATTTTTGATTGATCTGTCATGCATGTTAATGTTATGTCACTGTCGTCAGTCAAAGTCAATTTGACATTTTATTGTTTATTCAGCTCAGTCAGCTGTTGGGTGGGTGTGTGAACAAGGAAGCGAGCAAAGTCAACAATCATATTTGATAATAATATTGTTCCGCCCTTTTCTCCATTTCCAGGCCATACTATAATGCGTGAAACTAAAATGAGTACGCATCTCTCGGGCGGTCGGCTCAACGTAGCCATAGTGCAGGAAACCATGAGGACAGAATTACTGAATCTATTGCAACTGTACAAAGGACCCAAGGTAAGCTGATCTATAAAAGGAAAATACGCTATTTCCATACTGATAAACAAATAAATTACGCTTCGCTTGCAAATACTATTCAACCATAAGCAGCTGATTACATTAAAATGTATTGAACACACAGGTATCCAATCCACAACATTTTAACTAAAATATTTATATCACTTTAGCCGTGGCGTCAGGCGTAACATTACACCAGGAGATGGGCAGCAGCATCTTCCGGAGTAATCAACACCAATACTGCGTTCACAATCCGCCTGCCAAGTGTGGTGATACGGAAAATCCCCCCATTGTATTCAATGAAGGAGGCCTCATCCAGCAGTGGATGTGTAATTAAGGGGTAGTACCCCCTTAATATTATTCCTTTTTTACAATGCATTTTATCCTGGCTCAATACATGCAACTACAATAAAATGACAACCTCTGTATGGCACACATGTCCAGCTCAGTCACACGCTTTTTGAGTGATGTCAGCTATCGGTGTTTGGGAGAGTATTTTCGTGTTCCTTATTTGGTCCGTGAGTTTTACTCCTGGGATATGCTCCATAGCTCGTTAGCATACTCCGAGCGAGAACTTTTGAATATTCATTAGCGACCAGGTTTGCGCACGGTAGGTGAGGATGGGGAGAATGCACATCTCCATGAGTTTCCGCTTTTAAGAGAGTGGAAGCAGTCCCTTCATTATATCTACCATGGACCAATAGCTCTTTCAGGCTATAACTACACTAATAAAATTCATTGATCCTTGGAGATAGATAGATTAACTTCTTATTATACACTAGATGACCCACTCGCGACTTTGTCCGCGCGTAGTCTGCCGTTTTTCAGGAAAGTTTCAGGTATCCTTGAAATACGAGTTTGTTAATTTTATTTTAGGAATCTCCTTGTAACATTTCAAGGTTCTACTACTAACGGTTCCCGAAATACAGAGTATTTTTGTTTTGCGTTTTAACCCCATTTTGAAAACCTTATGATACGAATTTTCAAAATTCCTTTTTTTAGTACAATCCTTCGCATCGAAACAAACACACCCTCCAAATTTCAAGTTTCTACGATCAGCGGTTTAGGCTGTGCATTGTCACTCGGTCAGTCAGTCAGTCAGGAGATTGTCTTTTATATATGTAATCACAGATACATAACACAGAAATACTAACTACTACTTGGAGTTACTAGTGCATGTCTCATGATTAGACCAGCTCCACATCAGCCCGAGTCTTATTTGAAAGTAATTTTTCAGGTTATAATCTGGGATGAATGGCTAGCAGGCCCAGTTGGCCTCGTTGCCCAGTACGCTCTCCTCAAAGACCATGAAGTGGCAGACATGTTCCCGCTACGTCCCGGCAACCTGCCCAACATATCCGTCAAGCACATTGTGTTCATTGCGCGTCCGAAAATGGCTCTTATGGACCTGGTGGCTGATTATGTGCTCTCCCTCAGGTAATTTAATTTTAATTTATCATCATCATCAGTGTGGCGTGTCGAGTTGGATGTGCACCTACCAGACTGGCCCACTGCAACAAGGGACAGAGAGAACTGGAAAAAAGGTAGGGAGGCCTTTGCCCTGCAGCGGGACAATATGGGCTGAAAAATAAATAAATAAATCATCATCAGCCTGTAGAAGTCCACTGCTGGATATAAGGCTCAGAATGCCACGGCCAAACCTACATCCACTGATTTTCTGGTACCTTTTAAATGTCATCAAATCATCATGAAGAGGGCATTCCTCTCAATACTTTTGCTTTATACTAAATTACAATAAAAAAAAATAAAAAAAAAAAATTGTATGAAGTATAAACTTTATACTAAGTCTAAATTACACACTTTGATTCAGTATGCCTCGCAGTTCACAATGCTGCAAACGAAATACGGCAAATTGTTCCAATATTTTTGGCCATTCAGTCAGGAGCCAAGAGTTCATGGATGCTCTCGGTTTTGGCGCACATTTATTTATTTTTGATGTTTTTTGCTCATTCCATCACATCAACACTTCTTCAGATAGCGAAAGTTGATTTCGCGAAAACTAGGAGAATTAACACACATGTTTTAATTTTAATTTTGTTTCAATGAATAGTAGCTAAGAACACCCCAAACAATTTTTTTTTTTTAGGATGTTCGTAACTGAACTGATGATATTCATGAGGTACTATTATTTAAAACATGTGTGTTAATTCACCTAGTTTTCGCGAAATAAACTTGCGCTTTCTGAAGAAGTGTTGATGAGTAGTAATGAGCAAAAAACACCAAAAAATAATAATTTCGCACCACAAGCGAGAGCCCCGCTCAAGAGAGAGCTCTGTCTCAATGGCCAAAAATATTGGAACAATATGCCGTGTTTCGTTTACAGCCTTTTTGCAGCATAGTGCTACTGTTTGTGTTTGCAACTGTTTGCTATTGTATTACAGATCAAAACAAACTACACCACTAGAGTTCCACCTATTCTTCGTGCCCCGTAAGAGTGAGCTGTGCAAGATACACCTGACCAACCGAGGGGTGCTCAATAACCTGAGCATACAGGAGTTCAAATGTGATATTTTCCCGTTCGAGAGTGACGTCATGTCTTTGGAGCTTCAGAATGATTTCAGGTAATTTTTAACCCCCGACGAAAAACGAAGGGGTGTTATAAGTTTGACGTGTCTGTGTGTGGGTGTGTGTGTGTGCCTGTCTGTCCCAACGTAGCTCACGAACGGCTGAACCGATTTCGTTTTTTTTTGTTTGAAAGGTGTATTTGTCGGGATTGTTCTTAGCTTTGTTTGATCAAAATCGGTTCAGTCGTTCAGCGTTGGGGTTTTTTTTTATTTTTATTTTAACAAAATAAATTACTTGTATACATACGTACATACATAGACACAGGCCGTTTTCCCTGAAAGTGTAGGCAGAGCCTCAATGGGCCTCTTTTCACTGTGGGTTCACCATCATGGGTTATACACGTGACAAGTGGTGAGCTCATCGCTGCCATTGCTTCCCACGCTTTCTTCCAGTAATAACGCATTCCTTAAGTAAACTAGCAGCCAGGACAAGTCTTATACCAACGAATCTTACAAACAAGTCCGAGTAATCCCTTACTCGGCTTTTACGACATCCACGGGAGGAGATGGAGGGGTTTATTCTTGGGCCGGACACACCACATATTTGGTTCAAGAAAACAGCGAAGTTTTAGTCCATACAAGTCATTTCGTTGATATTTTCGCTATTAATCCAGTGTTTTCTTCAACCAAATATGATTTGCCGAAAATAATGACCAATATAAAAGCCAACAACAGTTATTTCGGTGTAAAATTATAAAGTGTTCGCCCATATTTTGTATTTTTTATTGTATGAAAATGCAACCACCAGTTATTGTTTTCTTGCTAGACTCCGCCCATCGATATTTGAACATATCACCTTAAATAAAAGCTTCTAAAACAACACAAAAATTCTTTATACAAATTAAGTTCAAATGCACAATACATATACAATTTATTTACCCTTACCAAAAAAAATAACTTATAAAGAGAAAGAAACGTCAATCTACATTACAGGGAGAACTATTTGGAAGGAGATCCATCCTGTATGTACAACTCGGCCCAAGCTCTCCGCACCATACAACAGTTGTACGGGATCATACCGCGTGTTTACGGAAAGGGGCAAGCAGCTAAGCAGGTACAAAAATAGTATTATACTAATACTATGCACTTAGTTTTAATTAAAATCCGTAATGCCTAAGACTGTCTCTATACGTAATTGAACTTGCACCTAAGTACTTCTTTGTTTATTCGAAACTAACGGCCTGAAGTTAGTAGACCGTACCTTATATTTAAAAGCCTTCCGTATGCGTCAGAAACGGTGCAAACCTGGGATAAGTTCCTATTCGTGCCATCTAACGATTCTATAAGAATCCACGACTACTCTACTTATAGGTCCACACTTATTGCTAATTTATCTGTACTACTAACTCTTTATGAGGCAGAGGAGTTGAACATATGTATGGAAATTAAAACACTTGGATATTTTACACTTAACACACATGTTAGTTAGTACTGACATGTGTGTTTAAGTAGGACATGTTAGTGTAGGATAATTCTTGTAAGCTGAATTAGAAAGACTGGCCGAGTTTAGGCTCATTTTGATCAGCACACGGTTACGATTACAAATTTTATCGCTTACTTTGGAAACGCCCCTAAGATCCACTAGGCAATACTAAATGCGTTGAGCCAGATAAGAGCCAAGCTCTCGGGTCACGCGTAGCTTCGACCAGACGCCCTGAAATTATTTAGAGCCAGCTCTCGAGTCACGCGTCGCTTCGACCAGACGCCCTGAAATAATTTAGAGCCAGCTCTTGAGTTACGCGTCGCTTCGGCCAGACGCCCTGAAATAATTTAGAGCCAGCTCTCGAGTCACGTCGCTTCGACCAGACGCCCTGAAATAATTTAGAGCCAGCTCTCGAGTCACGCGTCGCTTCGACCAGACGCCCTGAAATAATTTAGAGCCAGCTCTCGAGTCACACGTCGCTTCGACCAGACGCTCTGAAATAATTTAGAGCCAGCTCTCAAGTCACGCGTCGCTTCGACCAGACGCCCTGAAATAATTTAGAGCCAGCTCTCGAGTCACGCGTCGCTTCGACCAGACGCCCTGAAATAATTTAGAGCCAGCTCTCAAGTCACGCGTCGCTTCGACCAGACGCCCTGAAATAATTTAGAGCCAGCTCTCAAGTCACGCGTCGCTTCGACCAGACGCCCTGAAATAATTTAGAGCCAGCTCTCGAGTCACGCGTCGCTTCGACCAGACGCCCTGAAATAATTTAATTATTATTAAATGTAACATGCTGAATATTTTTGGAGGAAAGTAAAGAAATATTTGGTGTCTATATGTAAAGAGCTTTATAAAGGGTAAAATACAAAAAAGTTTACGCTTGTTGGATAGCCATCTACCTGCTTTTGATAATATTTGGCAGAAACATTCGGTACTCAATTCTAAACAAGAATTTCGAAGATGAGCAAAATCTGACAAGCAAATAAAATGTAAATAAATAATGCTGGACAATTCACGCAACATTATCTAGCCCCAAGCTAAGAAGAGCTTGTGTTATTGGGTACTAGATAACTGATGTACATAATACATACATTATATAATTATTACATAGATAGATATTTTTTTATTATAGATATAAAATACCCAAAACACCCTGAAGAAATATCTGTAGATCGTACAAATATTTGTTCCGAGGCGGGAATCGAACCCGCAACCTCCTGCGTCGCAGACGAACCTTCTCCCGCCGCGCCACAGAGGTCTTCAGAAGTAGATAAAGATTATGCAAATAGGCACACGCCCGACTTTAAAATCCTTGTTATTTTAATAATCGCAGTCTGTGGTGAATCACTTAGTCGAATATTTCTATAACGATTTTACATATTTCGTGAGGTTTTTTGAAGTTAGTTTTTGAAATAAATAACATTTTAAATAATGTTAAATGCTAATAAAAAAGTTAGGTATTGCAAATAGTTTGTGCGCGAGATCAACCGTTCCCAGAACAACTAGTAATAATTTGGACAGGTATGGGATGTTCTGTGCCGCCTGAACAAGGAGGAACAAGGGTCTGCCGTGAAAGGATCTGCCACCTCCTGCATCGATCAGCTACTGCTGCTGGACCGCGCCGTTGACTTCACCAGTGTGATGGCCACGCAACTCACATACCAAGGACTTATTGGTTAGTCTACAGAACTTTTACTCCTCCAGATGTAGTTTACGGTATAAAGAGTTTGTATTCCTCCAGTAAAAAAATATATATTACGGTATAAGGAACTGTTACTCCTCCAGTTGTGTAGTAGTTTTAGTAGTAGTAGAACTTTTTTGTGAAAGAGTTCGTCCGGGGAAGTACTACCACCATACCTATTTGTGCCGCAAAGCAGTAGTGCTCGCATTGCTGTATTCCGGTTTGAAAGCTAAGGGTGCCGGTGAAATTACAGGCACATGAGACTTTTCATCTGTCTCAGGTTGGCGGGCGCAGTGCAATGCCACATAGGGTGCGTCCTAGGTGGCCGTGACCTATGAGGTAATGCACTGTTCATAGGCAGAGGTTACCGCTTAACATAAGGTGGGCCTCTTCCTTGTTCCGTCATCCAAGTAGTAAAAAAAATTATAAGAAAAAGAAAGTTTTTTATGGTTTAAAGAACTAAAACGGTATATTATATGTAACGAACTTTTATTCCTATAGTTGAAATTTTAATATACGGTATAAATAACTTTTATGAGTCCATATGTTTACTGTATCAATAACTTTTATTCTTCCAGATGTTTACGGTATAAATAACTTTTATTCCTCCAGATGTTTACGGTATAAATAACTTTTAACCTTTCAGATGTTCACGGTATAAATAACTTTTATTCCACCAGATGTTTACGGTATAAATAACTTTTATTCCACCAGATATTTACGGTATAAATAACTTTTATTCCTCCAGATGTTTACGGTATAAATAACTTTTATTCCTCCAAATGTTTACGGTATAAATAACTTTTATTCCTCCAGATGTTTACGGTATAAATAACTTTATCCCTCCAAATGTTTACGGTATAAATAACTTTTATTCCTCCAGATGTTTACGGTATAAATAACTTTTATTCCACCAGATGTTTACGGTATAAATAAATAACTTTTATTTGTTCAGATGAAATATACGGTATAAAGAACTCAACGGCGTCGTTTCCCGGCGCGCGGTTCGTGTCAGCTGAGGACGCGAGCCCCGAGGTGACGGCGCGAGAGAAGAAGCGCGTCATACTCAACTCCAGCGAGGAGCTGTTCGCTGAGCTCAGAGACTGCTACTTCACCTCGGTAAGTTCGTGTCGGCCGAGGACGCGAGCCCCGAGGTGACGGCGCGAGAGAAGAAGCGCGTCATACTCAAATCCAGCGAGGAGCTGTTCGCTGAGCTCGGAGACTGCTACTTCACCTCGGTAAGTTCGTGTCGGCCGAGGACGCGAGCCCCGAGGTGACGGCGCGAGAGAAGAAGCGCGTCATACTCAACTCCAGCGAGGAGCTGTTCGCTGAGCTCAGAGACTGCTACTTCAGCTCGGTAAGTTCGTGTCGGCCGAGGACGCGAGCCCCGAGGTGACGGCGCGAGAGAAGAAGCGCGTCATACTCAACTCCAGCGAGGAGCTGTTCGCTGAGCTCAGAGACTGCTACTTCAGCTCGGTAAGTTCGTGTCGGCCGAGGACGAGGTGACGGCGCGAGAGAAGAAGCGCGTCATACTCAACTCCAGCGAGGAGCTGTTCGCTGAGCTCAGAGACTGCTACTTCACCTCGGTAAGTTCGTGTCGGCCGAGGACGCGAGCCCCGAGGTGACGGCGCGAGAGAAGAAGCGCGTCATACTCAACTCCAGCGAGGAGCTGTTCGCTGAGCTCAGAGACTGCTACTTCACCTCGGTAAGTTCGTGTCGGCCGAGGACGCTAGCCCCGAGGTGACGGCGCGAGAGAAGAAGCGCGTCATACTCAACTCCAGCGAGGAGCTGTTCGCTGAGCTCAGAGACTGCTACTTCACCTCGGTAAGTTCGTGTGGGCCGAGGACGCGAGCCCCGAGGTGACGGCGCGAGAGAAGAAGCACGTCATACTCAACTCCAGTGAGGAGCTGTTCGCTGAGCTCAGAGACTGCTACTTCACCTCGGTAAGTTCGTGTCGGCCGAGGACGGACTTAGTGTCCCCGGTAATGTGGACAGCAGCAAGTCACAAAATCCCTTCCCGTTGTTCATGTTAGCGCTTGAACTCTTTTCACAATAAAGCTCTACTACTACTAAAATTAATAAAAGGTACCTATTAAAAAAGGTAAATACCTATTTCCGCCGCAAAGCAGTAATGCTCGCATTGCCGTGTTCCGGTTTGAAGGATATGGGTGCCGGTAAAGTTACTGGCACATGAGACTTTTCATCTTTGTCTCACGGTGGCGGGCGCAGTGCAATGCCACATAGGGCGCGTGTTATAATAGATGGACGTGATCTATGAGGTAATGCATTGTTAAAGGCAGAGGTTACCGCTCAACATCAGGTGGGCCATTTGGTTGTTCCGTCATTCACGAACGAACGAACACTTTGTCCAGCGCCACACTAGACGGAAATTCCGTCGCCGAACTTCCGCGGCGGAACGCCAATACATGTTATTGCATATAATTTGCAAATGTTGGGCACACTACGCGGAAGATCGGCCGTCCGTCGCGGACGATCCTGGACCGCTCAAACCTCTGCGTCTGCTCCGTCCTCCGCGCACCGATCTTCCGTCGGCGTATGATAGGCAACGTCGCATTCCAGGTATTTCATAGAATCGCGCCACACTCGGCGGGTAACGCGGCGACGGCGCACGCACAGGCTGTTCGACACTGAACGATTTATTATCGAAGTGCAAAATAGAGTTTACCTTTGGTATGAAATTGCCCGATTTCTTGTCGAAGAGTATTTAAGGGATGAACCCAATATTTACGCTTTCTTCTTTTTTCTTCTTCTAATGCTTCATAAATAGCTATCACTTCTATCGGATCCATTACGACCACACCGTATAAGCGTTCGCAATCGACTGATAATCTGCCATTGAATATACAGTGTGGCTGCAACGTATGGTAACGGATTGACTGCCGCGGAAGTTCGGCGATGGAATTTCCGTCTAGTGTGGCGCTGGCCTTTCGCAAAAAAGCTCTACTACTCTAACACTTGTTTGTAGGTGGGATCAGCTCTCTCGTTGAAGGCGCGCGTCATCAAGACGCAACTCGATGAGCGACACAAAGACAAGACGGTGCAGGAGATAAAGCAGTTCGTAGCGCGCTTGCCGCAGATGTTGGCGAACAAACAGTCGCTAGCCACGCATACTGCTATTGCTGAGTATATCAAAGAGGTGAGATGAACAACATCCAACAGTCGCATACGTGGGAGTCTTTAAGTCCAAACCGTACCAATACTTATTGTCATTGCAAAATGTCCAACAAAATTGAGCGCATAAGTGATTTATTGAATAACATAACATAACATTGAACCCAGCAGTCACATAAATAGTCCTGATCCCACACTAGGATTCCTTGTGTCGTGGTCATCAGGAACTATATACTAGTACCATAGTAGGTACTATTACACGCAGACCCGGAACTAATATTGGCAGCTCATACAAACATTTGTCCCGTAGCGGGAGTCGAACCCAACCTTTCGCGTCTCAGCCGGCTACTCGCCCGTCGCACCACAGAGGTCGTCTGTGGCCTGAACTGAAACTGTGAATTTGAAACTGAACTGTGGAATTGGCCTGAAACTCGGGGGAATAAATAAATTATAGCTCAATCAGCTCGCTCAGCTTGTCCAGCAGTGGACGTCTAATGGCTGTGATGATGATGAATGTTATTTTGCAGACAACAGACGGGTTTGAGTTCCACGACACAATACAGTGTGAAGAGGATTTCTTGAACTGTATCGACAATGAAAAAGTGTGTCCCTACATCGAAGACCTGATCGCGCAGAAGGAACCATTGACCAAGGTATCACCTGTAGTTTTTAGAGTTCCTTACGTATATCAATAGGGCTCTTAATGGTAGGCAGCGCGTTTGCAAAACCGTGGGTGTTGCAGATGTCCATAGGCGGCGGTGACTGCTTTACATCAGGCGGGCCGTCTGCTTGTTTTTCACATTATAATATAAAAAAGGGTGCTAACGAGACCCTTTACTAAGCCTCCGCTGTCCATCCTTCCGTCTGTCTGTACGCGGCTTGACTTAAGAACCGTCATAGATAGCTGAAATTTTGTGTGTATTTCTATTGCCACTATAACAACAAAAAATAAAGGGGCAACCATACAAGAAACGTATTTTTTGCTTGATCTTAAAAAGTACATTTTAATTTTATACGATGGTACGGAACCCATTTTGTGCTAATCCGACTCGTAATGGGTTTTTCTTTATTTAATTTGAATGGTGGAACAAACATATGGCGAGCATATAGTTACCTACTCTTTTCAATTCTGACTACAGATTCATGTTTTCTGACCACAGTAACCTCAGATATCGATTTTGATAGCAATCAGTCCAGTAGTTCAAAATGGCGGCCACTCTTTTCAATTCTGACTACAGATTCAAGTTTTGTGACCACAGGGATACTCGAAATCGATTTTGAAAACAATCGGCCCAGTAATAAAAAAGTTAAAAATGGCTGCCACTCTTTTAAATTCTGACAAAACAATATAAAACGCAAAAAAAAACTCAAATCTTGAAAAGTAAAACACAAAACTTGAATTAGTTACTCAATATGGATTTAGAAAAAGCAATTGGTACAGTAACAAAAAAGTTCAAAATGGCGGCCACTCTTTTCAATTCTGGCCAAACAGCGAGCGATATATGGCTATACTTTTGATGTTTGTAGGTACTTCGCCTGATATGCCTGCAGTGCGTCACCGGCTCGGGGCTTAAGCCGAAAGTGCTGGAGTACTACAAGCGAGAGCTGGTGCAGGTGTACGGGCTCACGACTTGGCTCACGCTCTGCAACCTGGAGAGGTGCGGCCTCTTGAGAGCCCAGCAGGGGATCCGACAGTACGCGGTGCTGAGGAAGGTAACATCAACATGTACTACAAGCGAGAGCTGGTGCAGGTGTACGGGCTCACGCTCTGCAACCTGGAGAGGTGCGGCCTCTTGAGAGCCCAGCAGGGGATCCGACAGTACGCGGTGCTGAGGAAGGTAACATCAACATGTACTACAAGCGAGAGCTGGTGCAAGTGTACGGGCTCACGACTTGGCTCACGCTCTGCAACCTGGAGAGGTGCGGCCTCTTGAGAGCGCAGCACGGATCCGACAGTACGCGGTGCTGAGGAAGGTAACACCAACATGTACTACAAGCGAGAGCTGGTGCAAGAGTACGGGCTCACGACTTGGCTCACGCTCTGCAACCTGGAGAAGTGCGGCCTCTTGAGAGCGCAGCACGGATCCGACAGTACGCGGTGCTGAGGAAGGTAACACCAACATGTACTACAAGCGAGAGCTGGTGCAAGTGTACGGGCTCACGACTTGGCTCACGCTCTGCAACCTGGAGAGGTGCGGCCTCTTGAGAGCGCAGCACGGATCCGACAGTGCGCGGTGCTGAGGAAGGTAACACCAACATGTACTACAAGCGAGAGCTGGTGCAAGTGTACGGGCTCACGACTTGGCTCACGCTCTGCAACCTGGAGAGGTGCGGCCTCTTGAGAGCGCAGCACGGATCCGACAGTACGCGGTGCTGAGGAAGGTAACATCAACATGTACTACAAGCGAGAGCTGGTGCAAGTGTACGGGCTCACGACTTGGCTCACGCTCTGCAACCTGGAGAGGTGCGGCCTCTTGAGAGCGCAGCACGGATCCGACAGTGCGCGGTGCTGAGGAAGGTAACACCAACATGTACTACAAGCGAGAGCTGGTGCAAGTGTACGGGCTCACGACTTGGCTCACGCTCTGCAACCTGGAGAGGTGCGGCCTCTTGAGAGCGCAGCACGGATCCGACAGTACGCGGTGCTGAGGAAGGTAACATCAACATGCTCAGCAGGAGGTTGTGGGTTCGATTCCCGCCTCAGAACACATATTTGTACGATCTGCAGATTTTTGTTCAGGGTGTTCTAGGTATTAATATAAAAAAAACGTTGCATTGTATTAAGTATAACAAGTTATCTAGTACCCATAACACAAGCTTTGCTTAGCTTGGGGCTAGCTAATGTTGTGTGAACTGTCCAGCATTATTTTACAAGCTTTGACGACCTCTGTGGCGCGGCAGGCGTAGGTTGGCTTGCGACGCTTGAGGTTGCGGGTTCGATTCCCGCCTCGGAACAAATATTTGTGCGATCTGCAGATATTTGTTCAAGGTGTTCTGTGTATTTTCTATGTATAATAAAAAATATCTATCTATGTAATGTATTGTATTAAGTATATCAGTTGTCTAGTACCCATAACACAAGCTCTGCTTAGCTTGGGGCTAGATAATGTTGTGTGAACTGTCCAGCATTTTTTTATGGGACTTTGGTGTTAGGTATTTCGTGAAAAAGGACGCTTCGTGTTTAACACGAAGCGTGCATTTTTCCAAGAGGTTGGTACTATCAGCCATGTTGCTTATTACCAAGGAGGGTGAGATTTCAGAAAAATTACACATTATATGCGACTATTGTAAGGCTCGCTTGTTTTTTACAAGCTTTATATTAACTTGCAATGTATGTCCGGGTTGAATCTTGCAACTGAATTTTAAAGCAGTTTGATTGAGCTGAAATTTGGCTTACCTGTCAAGTTCTGATGACAACACTCTATTATGATGACAGCGAGCTGATCTGATGATAGAGACGGAAGGTGGACAACGGAACTCCTCGATGGATAATAGTAGACTGGCCGTGTTTAGGCTCATTTTGATCAGCACACGGTTACAATCTCAAATTTTAAGAAAGATGAATTGAAAAAAAAAACACAAAAAATGTATTGTTCTATGGGAATAAAGTATCTGTTCCTATTATTAATTACTCTGTGCCTATACATAGTTATACAATCTGTTGTTTATTTCACAGACGCTGCATCTAACTATGGACGAGGTCGAAATTAACTCAAAAGACAAGAATTTACTGTCAAGCAAATATATACCTTTGACTGTACGACTTAGCGAGCATATTGCCAAGAACAAGGGCTGGGCCGGTAAGTCATATCAGTATAGTGCGCGTCATGTAAAAAGAACGCTGGCGGTCAAGCTTCAACAGGCGTTCCAGCGTTCTTTTTACATGACGCGTACTATAATTGTACATTATTTGTAGTAAACTAGGTAGGCACTCATTCGATGCATAGGTATACATCTCTTAAATAAGTAGAAAAGTAAGTAATCTCTTAAAAAGAACGCTGAACCGCCTGAAGAAGCTTGACCGCCAGCGTTCATTTTACATGACGCGCATTATATCTACATAATTATTGCTTCAAGGAAACATACATACATTCTTAGACACACGCCTTTTTCCCCGAAAGGGTAGGCAGAGCCTCAATGGGCCTCTTTTCACAGTGGGTTGCACCATCGTAGAGTATAGACGTGACAAGTGGTGATCTCATCGCCGCCATTGCCTCCCACGACTGACTCGGCTAACACTTTTTTCCAGTAATTATACATTCCATAATAAGCTAGCAGCCAGGACAAATCTTATACAAGTGACTCTTATCAACAAGTCCGGATAATCCCTCATTCGGCTTTTAACGACATCCACGGGAGGAGACGGAGGGGTCTATTCTTAGGCCGGACACACCACATTTTCGTTCACTTTTCGTAGTACGAGGGTTGTTCTATCACTTTCTAACTTACCTGAACTTTACTCAGTTAGATAGTGACGAAATTTTGCTCTTGGCGGATTTTCATACAGTTTTCACCAATGGACGGAGTGATTCATGAGGAAGGTTTAGGTGTATAATTCAGTATAGTTTTGTGTGGACAGCCAGTTGCCTTATCAGCTCGGTATCAAATAACGTTTTGATAATGCGAATTGCATGACGCATAAACTAATAATTATATATTTTATCAACCGCCGTCGCATGCCTTTCGATCTTCTACAGGTTACATTTCGGAGAATTCTCCCAGGAACTTCACGATCTGATCCCACCATTTCCTTTTCATCATAGGACGCACGGCTCGGTACCATCCTTACCTCATTAGTATACCCTCTATTCGTACTAAACGGTTCAGTTGTACCTTTATATTGCGAACTGCTAAGGAGTGGAATAATCTACCGTCGTCTGTTTTTCCTGAAAACTATAATCTGGATCTCTTCAAGGCTAGAGTGAAGAGGTGTTGTCTAGATCTTTGTGTTTCATCTTCGGCCACATTCGGATAAAAGTTTTTTTTTTGTAGAAAACTTATCGTGGTTTTGGTACAGTGATCCATCGGAATTACAATATTCATGCATATTTTTATTTTGAATATTGTACTTAATTTAGTTAGTTATAAATAAACGTTTTTTAACTGTGCGGCATGCCCCGCCTTAACATAAGAAGGTGGACCAGCTGATTGTTTGTTTGACCATTCATTGATTTTTAAAGTAACAAGCAGCGCTAAGTGTCGCGACACATCTGCGGAACGTACGGCGCCGATCGTTCGGTTCAATACGCTCGCAGTGTTTTTCAAGTTCCCTATGACACATCAGCCGAAATTACGTCGCGTTCAGCGTAGCGCCGAACCTCCCTTCGAGCGATTATTTCAGCCAAAACGTATTCAATGTATTTTGCATAGCAAGCGACACATCATGCGACGCGTTACGCGACAAAGTTCGAACTAGACGCCGCGTAATTCCGACTGTTCGGCGCGTTTGGTGTGTCATGCTAACCGAATACTACGACCGATAATTTAATCGGCGAAGTGTCAGCGCCGTACCTTACTTTATTTATCATACAAACTGATCTACATATATTTTGGTTAGTAGTATCTTAAAACCTATGTTAGGTTTGTCTAAATACTATGTTCTCTTTTACAATACTACACACGAGCGATAACAAATGACATGGAATATTTTACAACTACGTACTTCGGCAGGTGTGGCGCTACACTAATACTTACATGAAAGACTTCAATAGATATTGTCCTAGATCATGAACTATCTCAGTCAAATTTCGTCATAATTGGGTTACCTGACAATACCGAACAGGCTTCCTTCATAACAGACAGATATACATACATACATAGGTACAGCATACTGCCTACACATTCGAGGTGAAATCATTTGAATAGATACGTGATGAATTGAAAATGCTCTAGTTTAGTTATCGACCTTCAACCTCGTTACAGTTCGTATGTTAATTAAATACAAGTACGACTGCATGACTACTGGTTTCATTGACCGAGCGAAGCGAGCTAGAGAGACTCTCCTCTCGTATGCATCTGTTTGATGTTAGTTCCTTCGACGACATTCGTTCTTATGTGTTTTATAATCACAACGAATATTAATAATATTATTATTTATGATATTGTGCTGTGTGTCCGGCCTAAGAATAGACCCCTCCGTCTCCTCCCGTGGATGTCGTAAAAGCCGACTAAGGGATTACCCGGACTTGTTGATAACATTCGTTGGTATAAGATTTGTACTGGAAGAAAGCGTTAGCCTGTTATAAGATTTGTGTCTTGCTCCGATGAAATAATGTGCACAGGTCTATTTGAATGAATATTTATTAAAATATTACTCTCCAAATAATACGTCAAAATATTAGATTATATGAATTAAATTAGATTAGATTATTTACAACGATGCTATTCGATCAAGCGGACACGGAAGAAGAGAGAGAGTATATCTACACACAGAGCATTCAAAACATGCACAATTGACTTTTGACATTGACAGTAGTATAAAGATCAAAGAGCCTATATTTCTAACACTTCCCCTTAGGGTTTTTGATACGACTCTACCAACAAAAAAAACTTTAGACTCTATCATGTCAATACTAACTCTACGTTAAGAGAATGTAGAGTATCACAAAGACTCTATATAAATTTAAACAAGACTCTGTCTGTCTAACACAGTATATAAGTAAGTCTACATACATGAATACAAGCAATTAAATAATGATATAATGCCTACGTCTACTTAGGTATTACATTCATTTCATGTGTAAATAATTTATGTTTACATCCACTCAAAGCTTTAGTTAGTACATCAGCTGTCATTTGTTCAGTTGACAAATACTTTACTGTTAAGAATTTTTTCTTAACTAAATCTTTAACATAGTGATAACGAAGATCAATGTGTTTTGTTCTTTTATGACAATACTCTTTGCATTCCAGTAGCTTGTGTGCACTTTGATTGTCATTGTACAATGTTATTTGAACATCAATGTTTACAATTTCTGACAGAAAGTTCTTAATAAAACAGAGATCTTTACAAGCATCAGAAATAGAAATATACTCAGCCTCTGTACTTGATAATGCAACGCAACGCTGCTTGCGTGATTCCCAGCTGATAATATTGCTACCCAGCTTAACTACAAAACCAGTATAAGACTTACGATCTACAATGTCGTTAGCCCAATCAGCATCAGAGAAGGCAGTTATATCTAAATTATTAGATCTATAGAAACATAGACAATAATTTATAGTACCTCCTAAATATCTCAGGATGCGTTTCAAAGCTAGCCAATGAGTCTTATTAAAATTGTTGCTAAACTGGCTTAGTTGACTACATGCAAAAGCAATATCGGGCCTAGTGCACACAGATAGATACATTAGACTACCTAACAGTTCTCTGTAGCTATACACATAGTTATCAGGGTGTTCACTCTCATCCATTTCAAGTTTACAATTGAGTACCATAGGAGTGGACACTGGTTTGCAATTTTGCATGCCAAATTTAACTAACAATTTATTTATATATTCTGACTGGTCAAGTTTTATTATATGTTTAACTTTGTCTCTGAATACATTCATACCTAAACAGTTAGTAACAGAACCTAAGTTCTTAACATTAAAATTATCTTCTAGAAGAGGCAATAGTTCATTTTTGTCACAGCTATAAAATATGTAGAAATCGTCGACATATAATGCTACAATAATGATTTGTTTATCTATTGTCTTACTATAAACACAAGGCTCACATTTACTCTGTTTATAATCATTTTCAGATAATAATGTATGAACTTTTGCATTCCATATTTTACTTGCCTGTTTTAGGCCATAAATTCCTTTTAATAGAAGACAAACTTTACTATTTTCACTATTTGAAAAACCCGGAGGCTGTTCCATATAAATGGTTTCTTTCAGTTCTCCATTTAGAAATGCAGTAGTTACATCCACATGATCAATATTTAAATTTAGCTCATTAGCCAAACTAAACAAAATTCTCATAGTGCTATGTCTAACTACGGGTGAAAAAGTTTCATTGTAATCAATGCCTCTAACTTGTGTGAAACCTCTGGCGACCAGACGAGCTTTGAACCTGTCGAACTTACCAGAGGCGTCGTGTTTACGTTTATAGATCCACTTACATTTAACAATGTTTGTATTTGGTGGTCTGTCGACTATTTCCCACACGTTATTTGCAATGAGCGAATCATATTCGCATTGCATGGCAGATTGCCAATCTTGACTGTCAGCACAAGACATGGCTTCCTCATACGTGAGAGGATCGCCTGGAAGTGCATGTTGCGCCACGAGAGAGAAGTCCGTTATATAATCCTCATACCTCAAAGGCGGCTTGGAACGAGTAGTACGCACAGGACGGTCAGTAGAGCATGATGGCAATGGCTCGGGGGTACTATCAGCTTCCCCTTGAGGTGCCGCAAGATGCGATGACGTTAGACGCTCAGAGAGCGCGTCACTGATCGGCGAACACTGTGAGCCGGCCTCATTCTCGCTGCCTGTGACGTAATGCTCGTCATCAGCATCTGAAATCATTGTATTATCTATTTCAGAATCAGCTGACACAACATTTGGATTCAGTTCAACAGTATGACTAGAATTCGCATTACTATTAATGCTAGAATTCAGCTCAATATTGTCACCAAAATCAAAATTGTTTAAAGTAGAACTTGGTTCTTTTTCTTGACTAGATTTAATATTACAATTTAATTCATTATCATTCAGTTCATAAAATATAAAATGATTACTAGAATCTTTAGAATTATTATTAATATTATTGTCAGTCTCATAAAATTTATTTTCTATAAATGCTACGTTCCTAGATATGATAACCTTTTTAGGGTTCATGGGGTCAGCAAGTCTATAGCCCTTAGAGGTCTCACTATAGCCTACAAATAAAAACTTCTTGCTTTTAGCACCTAACTTATTCCTTCTTTGCTCAGGTATAAGTGAATAAGCAATGCAGCCAAATACATGGAGATGACTAAGATTAGGCCTCAATCCAGTCCATTTCTCCTGTGGAGTAAGGCCGGACAAAGCAGTTGTTGGGGACCTATTTTTCAAATAAATGGCAGTCATTACTGCTTCACCCCAAAAACGCTTTCCTAGACCTGCCCCTTGCAGCATGCATCTTGCTTTTTCTAAGAGTGTCCTATTTAGGCGCTCAGAAACACCATTTCCTTGAGGACAGTATGGAATACTTGTCTGATGGATAATTCCTTCCTTTTTAAGGTAATCAGAAAACATGGTGTTGCAATATTCTCCCCCATTATCGGAACGCAGTATTTTAACTGGCAAACCCAATTGTTTTTCAATTTGAGTTTTTAAATTAATGAAAGTAGAAAATACCTCATTTTTCCTCTGTAGCAGAAAGCCAAAACTTTTCCTGGTGAAGTCGTCCGTGTAAGTCACTAGATACTTAGCGCCACCCCAGCTAGTGGCAGGCATGGGGCCGCAAACATCAGTGTGAATGAGTTCCAAAGGCTGGCTTGCCCGGTGGGCATCTTTGGTTGGAAATGGCTGTGCTGCCATCTTTCCTTCCATGCATGGTATGCAGTTCTTCAGTTCTTGCTTGTCATTGTCCTGGAACAACACACCATTAGCCTTACCATCCCTTAAAGCTAGCATACCTTGAACTCCTAGGTGGCCTAGCCTCCTGTGCCAGATATCAATCGGCACCTCGGCTACGTTGGCACTCTGTACCTCCTGCTCAGGCAGGAGCGTTGAAGAATGCACCACTTCACCACACGTAGACAACCGACTTGGAATATGGGCCTTACCAAATAATTTGTAGATCCCATTTTTATTAACGGCCTTACATATTGGACTGCCAGAGATAACACACTTTTGAAAGATATGGCAACCCTTATTATTAAAAATTACTGTGAAGCCTTTATCACATAATCTACTAACACTCAGTAAATTTACAGACAGTTGAGGGACATAGGATACATCTTGAATACATCTTACCAAATCATTTGCCTCCAGTAGCACATCACCAGATCCTAAACAATGTATTTGTTCATTGTTGGCTATTTTAATTACACTTCTACAGTCTTTAAAATCTGTTAGCCAATGTTTGTTGTTACACATGTGCGTCGAACAGCCTGAATCAATCACCCATTCCTCTTTGTTGACGAAGAAAGCTGTAGCGACAAAGGTCTTATCACCATCCTCTTTGCTCTTCTTATCACGCCGAAGCTTGAAGCACTTGTTTTTCAGGTGACCTTTCTTCTTACAGTATGTGCAGGTTTTTGATTCTTTAGTTTGTCTTGAAACAAACGCTGTTGATGTAGCACCTGGCTCAGACTTACGAAATTCTTCCTGCAATAGTCTGGTACGTACTAGTTCACTCGATAGACTTCCTGTCAAACAGATGGTCTCAAGGCTGGAGACAAGATGATCATAATCTGTAGGTAACCCGCTGAGTAGCAGCTCCGCGATTTCTCCATCTTCAATGTGTTTTCCAATATCAGCCAGTTGTTGTACAAGCGTCATCACAGATTCTACATATTGAGTGACCGATGAGTATGTAGTCAGCTCAATCCTGTGTAATTGACGTAACAGCAGAACTCTGCGATACAGTCCTGTGTCTTCAAACACTTTAGCCAAGTTCGACCAAGCTTCTTTACTTGTTTTGGCATTCTGTACATATTGGTAGCAGTGAGGTTTCACTGCCAAGCAGATTCTAGCCAGAGCCCTCTGGTCTTGATAATCAACTACCTCATTACCTTGAATGCAATGCCACAGATTTTCTAAGGTTAATGCCATTTTCATACAAAATTTCCATGTGTTGTAGTTGCTCATTCCATCCAGCTTATCGATGTTGTAGTTTCCCATCGTTGTATTGACATGAGAGCCGCAAGTGGACACGGTGGCAGCTGCGATATTTTCGCCTGGGATCAGCGGTGCAGGCGTCGACGCCATCACGAGCAGAACAGAGCAGAATGTCACGCACGCGCACACCAAAAATGCACGCGGTCTTCAGACCCGCGCTTTTCTCGGAACAAGATTTCGAGTTGCAGTTTCCTTATATGCCTGACTGGGCCTTATAACCTGTTATAAGATTTGTGTCTTGCTCCGATGAAATAATGTGCACAGGTCTATTTGAATGAATATTTATTAAAATATTACTCTCCAAATAATACGTCAAAATATTAGATTATATGAATTAAATTAGATTAGATTATTTACAACGATGCTATTCGATCAAGCGGACACGGAAGAAGAGAGAGAGTATATCTACACACAGAGCATTCAAAACATGCACAATTGACTTTTGACATTGACAGTAGTATAAAGATCAAAGAGCCTATATTTCTAACATAGCCGAGTGAGTCGTGGGAGACAATTGCGGCGATGAGCTCACCACTTGTCACGACTATATTCCACGATGGTGCAACCCACTGTGAAAAGAGGTCCATTGAGGCTCTGCCTACCCTTTCGGGGAAAAAGGCGTGTGTATATGTATGTGTATGTATGTATGATATTTATGAATATTACATAAGCATTTTTATACCGATATTCCCGCGGGATCGAGTCTTGTGCGGGTGAAACCGCGAGGCGCTATATTTAAACTATCTCGGTTGCAGGTATCCAGGACGTGTTAGGGCTCCTCTCAGGGCCTACAATCGAAGAGCTGCAGACCCTGCAGCCTCGCTCCGCGCGACGGAACTCCATCTCCAGTGATAACTCCTCACTGGACTGCCCCAGAGTCATCCTAGTGTTCTTTATAGGAGGCTGCACTTATCAGGAGATATCTGCGCTTAGGACCATCAGCAAGCAGGAGGACTCGAATGTGGAGTTTGTGATTCTGACGACGAAGTTGATCAATGGAACTAATTTTGTTGAGTCTTTAATGGAAGCTTAGTCCTCATTAAGGAGCTAATATAAACAGACTTCTATTGGTGTGTAACTTTGCCTGTCCGATATAGGTGAAATGGGTACCCTGGGTAGGATGGTAGACCGAGAGCGAACTGATTTGAGGTTCGCTAATCGCTTTCGGTCATCTTCGCGATGCACGTCTGATGTTAATAGAAAAATGCCTAATTGCGCCATCGTGAACTCTAAAAATTCTTTGAAATCAGCTAGCCGTGCAAATGGAGATATTTCGTAACATATATTCCATGGTGAAGCTTCCAACTTAATGGAAACTAAGAAAGTGATTATAACAAAAAATTAGGTGGATGATCTCGCTTTTGGGGCGAAATTCAATTTTTTGGTGTTTTTTGCTCATTACATCTCATGAACACTTCTACTTCAGATAGCGAAAGTTGATTTCGCGAGAACTTGAAGACTAGAAAAAAAAAACAATGTAAAAATGTGTTTAAGGGTATCGTAGCGAAACCGATGATATTGACGAGATAATATCAATTAAATAATGTATGTTAAGTCTCCTAGTTTTCGCGAAATCAACTGTCGCTATCTGAAGAAGTGTTCATGAGCTGTAATGAGCAAAAAAATACTCCAAAAAATTAGAATTTCGCGCCACAAGCGTGTCCATCCACCTTAAAGCTATGCGTATTATCTCTGTTAATTTAGGTGCAATGTAGACTTTTTCATTCCTATGTTTAAGAATAAAAGTATTTATATTAGTTGAAATACACTTTTATTCCATCTGACCAAATCTCTCCATGAAAATAAACATTGAACCATAGATTGTGGTTTATTAAAATCTCATATTCTTAACTTGGATATAACAAACTTTCAATTTGATCAGTTATTCAAATAAACTTACAAAATTTGCATGCTTACCAACTATATATTACAATTTAAAGCTTCAGCATAATAAAAATAACTTCATACATTTATATGTAACTAGTGACTATTCTCATAAAAATTCATTACTTGTATACTTTGTGATGTTAGCTTTCTTTGGCGCAACACAGACACCGTACTTCTTAGCTAAAGCTACTAGCTTCTCATTATCGTAACTCACTTCTTCCTTATAACATCTGAGCATTAGAGGCATAACAGTTTCCAAAATAAACTTGTAGTTTGTCTGTGCATAACTAGAGTCGTTCCCTAGCGACAAATTAAGGCGAGAGTTGAATATAGCATGAATACATTCATCTAGTACATCCATCATGTCTTTCGTTACAAGTTTCAGTCCAACTTTTTGTACAGTGATAACAGACTGAGCGAACCATATGGTACTACTCGATAAGTCCACCCACGTTTCATTAATGATATACTTAGCTAATATAAGGCCCAAGTTTTCCATTTGTATTAAGAATTTATTAACACCGGCTTTGGTGTTCATATTGACGGGTGTCCATTTATCTTCCGATACCTTTCCTTTCATTGAGTCAAGAATCCTCTCTTTGTATTCTCTCAGTGCTTTCACAATGGGAGTCCTCAAACAGCTATTCATTTGAAATCTTAAATCAAGACCAAACTCACAGAATAACATACACTGATCTCTCAGACTCTGGACGCAGTCTAGGACTGAAACTAAGGCGCATTGCGGTGTGAATACCTGCTTAATAATTTGACTCATCAGTACCCTAAGTTGTAAGCTAGCCCAGACTATGAAAGCGCTAATTTTATTCTTAGGAAATAAGGAGATGAACTCTGTTAAGGCATCGGTCAGTGAGCAGAAGAAGACTTCCCCCACTTGCTTAACATAACTGTCTATAGAACCTTCTAGTTGAACCCCCTTCACGTGAACCTTCACTGTGTGACTGCAGATGGCTAGATACATGTCACAGGCTTGGCTGGTCATATTGAATTTGTTGAGTATTAGAACCGAGTGCCTCGTGGACTGCAAACCCCCTCTTGGACTCCAGTTATGTGTCACATCCAATTCCCTGAGTAAAATCTCTATCAAGACTTTTTGTTTCTGCTCAATTTTCTTCAAAATATCAGGCTTTTGTGGGTGGGTTTTATTTTCATCCGAGTTCAAACTCTTCTGTGCCTTAACCATTAGTTCGTAAGTTTTCTGAAAATGTCTCTCAACTATCAAAACGTCAAGCTCCTCTGTTACATCGGCTAACCATTCAGGGAGGGGGCTGATTTGTGGTGAAGGCAGCTCCTCAACTGATAGGCTAGGAGACTCAATTGACTCAGGTTTAGGTTTATCTAGACTCTCTTTTTTCTTTTGTTTCAATGTTTCCTTCTCAACATGCAGTTTTTTTGCAATGTCGAACTTATCCAACCAATCTTTCTTGATAGCTATACTGTTGCACTGAAACACCCTCGTGTCTGGAAATGCTAATACTTTAAAAGCTTGCTTCACAGTTCCCAAATCACGCACATTTACCACTGCAAGAGTACTTATCGGATAACTGGCTTGAAACTTGTATCTCATAGGGCCTCGTCTGTTTGATATCCACGAGGTAAGCATAAGGCAGTCACTGAACAAATAGACGTGCATTCTCTGTAATGCAGTGTTTTCCTCTGCATCAATCTCTAAAAGATCGCCTTCGTGGAGTAAATTTCGTTCGGGAGCGTCGAGCAAGTTCATGCAACCTTCAACCTTCTCTGTAATGACGTTGAGTTTATTTTTGCGCTCCTCCTCGGCGTTGTCAGATTCCAGGTCCGGATTGTCGAGGGATTCGCGCGATATGGTGTTGTCATAGCCCAGGATCGAGGCGTGGGACAGGGTAGTGAGGACGGTGCGCTGTTCGCTGAGCAGATGCGATAGCTTGTACATCTCCGCCTCGAGGTGAGATATCTCGGTAGCTGTCTCGATGAACTGCATGTAGTTCTCGTAAACATTCTTCTTGAGGGCGCTTGCAGTTTCTTCGGCTAATGCTTGGATCTTCTCTTTCTGCTGTTGGAGATCCTCCCCCCCGACACAGGTCTTCGTCAGCTCCTTCACGTAGCGCTCTGGGACGAAGTCTGGTACCGCGAACTTTTCCATGTTGACGTCGGACATGGCCTCTCATAAATATTTAGATAATCAACGTTTATTTTAAAGTAAAAAACACTGGTTCTTTCATAATTCGGTAATCAAAAATCAACTCGAGCAACAAAGTCAAAAACTTTGACTGACAGTTTCCGATAAGTACTTTGACAGTCAAAGTCAAATCGCGCGACGAACTTCAATGAAAAATGGCGTGAAATTGTGTTTCGTTCAAGAAGCTTGAATTTTTGAATTTGGGTAGTTCGGAGGCCACACTCTCTAGACCAATATGAAGCGAATCGACTGAATTCTATCTCGCTCCACTTAGGTCCCCCTCCTCTCTTTCTAGTAGGGTGTCCACACAACTACAAAGTAAAAGAGACAAGTTCAAAAACGATAGGTATAGGTGAAAACCTAATAATGTGATATGAATGAATATTAGTGCCATTCTTTTAAGTAGATAATATTGTAAACTGAGAGATAAAAACAAAACAATGTAGGTATTGTAATTAAATAATCTATAGGTATTAGTTGTATTATTCTTTCTGTAAATAAATGCATATCTGTAGGTAAAAAATGATTAGAGATCCACCAACTAATCTGTAAAATGAAATGTATGTAGATGATAGAAAACTACATACATTTCATTCTACAGATAAGTTGGTGGATCTGTACTGCATATTTTTGCTGTTTCATAAAATTGATTTTTTTATTTGCCTCTGGAGAGACCTACATACATTTTATTCTACAGATAAGTTGGTGGATATGTACTGCATATTTTTGCTGTTCCATAAAATTGATTTTTTATTTGACTGTGGCTAGCCATTGTCTTCTCCTTGTTGGATCCTTAGGAAAGCTAAAAAAGGAATAAAATAAATTTAAATAACTGAGTAACAATATAACAAAAACTTTATACTAGCAATGCATCCGATACCGATATATCGGCGATAATGCGGGTTAGCCGATATATCGGTACTGACGGTATTTTTATGACCGATTCATCGACACTTTCTATTTTTTTAAATGTAGTGTAAACGAGCGTGTTGTCTCATGTTTGTGAAGATATTATTAAAGAATCGGAGGAAGATGAGCCCCTGTCTGCTCTGAGCTGTAATTCTCTCAAAGAAGAAGTTGAGAGATACCTACCTCAGGTATCTCTCAACTCCCAATATATCGAGAGATGCAGACCCATTCGTTTTCTGGCGCAATGACGTCTTATACCAGAAAATTGCACAGAAGTACTTTAGTTTCCAAATGAGTACTGTCGCATGTGAGAGACTATTTTCCAGCGCAGGTCTTATCCAAGCATACTTGCGAAATCGCCTTTCTCCGCAAAACTTAAGATTACTTTGTTTTTTAAATAAAAATCTTATTAATGTTAGTTTTAATTACTAAAATTTATAATAATTATCTAATATGTAACTACTTTCATATTAATTTTAAAAAAACCGACTGGTGATTTATTTATTTTATCTACATGTTTGAATTCACAGTTAACGTATCGGTATCGATATCGGTATCGCCGATATTTTTATTAGAGTATCGGTATCGGTATCGTATCGGCGAAAAGGCGTATCGATGCAACCCTACTTTATACCTAGGTAGTTTAAGCGAGAAAGAGACGCCTAAGTGCCTTTAAGTCTAATGGCATAAGATCATAACCCTGCTAGATGGTCGGAAATAACACTGCTGATCAAAAAGGGAAAGATACAAAGTTTACTATGCATCATGGTAATTATAGTTGGTTTCTGTTTAAAATGCAAATTTTGATAAATTCTGAAAAATAACTACTAGAAACCTTTTGAATTATATGTTGGAAACCACGTGTGTACTTGTTTATGGACCAGATATTACTAGATGCTGGAAAAAACAAAGACTTCTATGTAAAAAACTAAATTTTTGTTATTAGGAAAATATTCATCTATTATGATAATTTACTACTCACCTGTGAAATATCAAGTTTAAAATCCAGGATACCATTTACTTCCACAATTGAGTACTACACATTTTTGAACCATTTTTCGTGTTTTGATAACGAGTAACGTTATAATCTGATTATAAACTTCCGGGTTGACAAAATTATATTTATGTTATTGACAATTCGCCATAAAGACGCATTCGGTGTTGCCGTAGTTTCGGGATGCCGATTTCCACAAAGATGGGACAATTAAAAAATATCTATCGATCGTTAAATTATATTGGTTTGCTAGATCAGTTAAATATTATTTTACAAATTACTTAAAGGTTTTAATAATTATTCGCCATATTAAATTACCAATTATGAAATGCTTTGCCATAACAATGAAAATTGTAATTTAAAGGTAAACAAAGGGCGAATTTAGATTTCTGAGATTGCATCACAGGAGTCCAACAGGGTCAATGTACTTTACTAAGTACCTACAGCTGATAAAAATTACTAAGTACCTAAGGCTGATAAAAAAATTGTATGAAATCCATTCGCATTTGAACAGACCTACTTAGACCATAATGGACAGGATTGTAAGATAATAAACGATATTTACTTGTTTTAAACCGAAAATATTCGGACGTGTTGGAGGAAGAATAATATATATTTTGAAGGCCTCATCTTGGCTTCATCTCATACCTACCAATTCGGATGCGTTTTATTTGGACAAGTTGGGCCTTACTCTTGGATAAGGCGTTATCACAGATTTCAGTTTCTAAAATCTAGGTTCTAATCAAGGTTAGGAGTTGATAACTGAACTGACAGAGATGCTCAGGGTAAACGGTACCTACTTATAAATAAGTAATTGAAACAAATTATAGCTATTTTTATTACACTTTAATGATTTAAACAAAACACTAACATGAAACATCACAATGCTTCGCAAAGTAATGTAGATGTCATGAGATTCATATAGTTTATTAGGTCTTTAGTTTGTTGAATAACAATACAACTTGCCTTAATACTATAGATCTTTGCCTACACTTAAAGGAAATTCAAGCAATTTTAAATACTTTACTTTCAACGAGATTCATCTAAACATCAATGATGTGAGGGAAACATGCATGTTGTAGCCTTACATTATGTTGCAATAAAGAACTTTGAATTGAATTGATTTGAGCCTTGTAGAAAAGATTTACAACAGTTATTAATACATCTGTAAAACAAATAATTATCAAAGATAGCTAAAACTACAATGATTTATAAATAATTTTTTAAGTCTTATCGATATGGTAATCTAGGTGGGATATTTATTTGAAACAATGAGATTAAAATTTAAAACATTGTGATCTAAAACTGAATACCATGATACAGAGGGAATACAAATAATGGGGGTCCACTTATAATTAAGGCGAAAACTTACACCGATCAATTCATATAAAAATATATATTTTTTACACATCGACAAACACAGCTAAGCATACTTACAAACTTTCTCAATTTTTTAGATTCGCTTATATCCTTCAATATAGACTTCCTACCGTACTTACTTACTAATAAATGTAAGACTATCACATAAATGTTATGTTTCTAGACTGTAGTTAAAAGCATAAAAGAACTTTGTAACCCTGAAATAATGTGCTTTAAAATACATTTATATATATGTAGCCTATGTATCAGATTAACTGTTACCGAAACATTTATCTATGTATCAATCTTATAGTAATGAATAACTAAAAATAAAAAATATTCTTACAATTTTGTCAGGTCCTTGTACAACCATGTTTATACCGATTGCAGCAAATTATTTAATAGGTGGCCACCCTTTTCGATGGTGGCGCCCTTGAATCATTCTACAGATAAGTTGGTGGCACTGTAAGTTGGTTGATCTCTAGTAGTACGTAGTGCAGTCCTGCCCTGGCCCTCCCCATTTGGCACTCTTCGATTGAATTAATGATAGCATAAACTTCTTCTTCTTTTATTTCTAGCTTATATAATTAGCTGCAGAACCTCAAACATTTTAACTTGTTCCGAGGATACTCCAGGGAGTACCCTGGAGTACCCTCGGAACAAGTTAAAATGTTTGATGCTTGATTGCTTAGATGGCGTGAAATTGTGTTTCGTTCGACTGAGCCCTCAGAGCCCAGTGGAACGAAACCATGAAGTTATAGGTAAATCTGGAGGCCTCACTCTGTACTTTATGTTGAAGAAAAGTACATAAACCGTTCTTGGAAATCTAAATTCGCCCTTTGTTTACCTTCAAATTACAATTTTCATTGTTATGGCAAAGAATTTCATAATTGGTCATTTAATATGGCAAATAATTATTACAACCTATAAGTAATTTGTAAAATAATATTTAACTGATCTAGCAAACTGATATAATTTAACGATCAATAGATATTTTTCAATTGTCCCATCTTTGTGGAAATCGGCATCCCGAAACTACGGCAACACCGAATGCGTCGTTATGGCGAATTGTCAATAACATAAATATAATTTAGTCAACCCGGAAGTTTATAATCAGATTATAACGTTACTCGTTATCAAAACACGAAAAATGGTTCAAAAATGTGTAGTACTGGATACCCTGGAGTACCCTCGGAACAAGTTAAAATGTTTGATGCTTGATTGCTTAGATGGCGTGAAATTGTGTTTCGTTCGACTGAGCCCTCAGAGCCCAGTGGAACGAAACCATGAAGTTATAGGTAAATCTGGAGGCCTCACTCTGTACTTTATGTTGAAGAAAAGTACATAAACCGTTCTTGGAAATCTAAATTCGCCCTTTGTTTACCTTTAAATTACAATTTTCATTGTTATGGCAAAGAATTTCATAATTGGTCATTTAATATGGCAAATAATTATTACAACCTATAAGTAATTTGTAAAATAATATTTAACTGATCTAGCAAACTGATATAATTTAACGATCAATAGATATTTTTCAATTGTCCCATCTTTGTGGAAATCGGCATCCCGAAACTACGGCAACACCGAATGCGTCGTTATGGCGAATTGTCAATAACATAAATATAATTTAGTCAACCCGGAAGTTTATAATCAGATTATAACGTTACTCGTTATCAAACACGAAAAATGGTTCAAAAATGTGTAGTACTAAATTGTGGAAGTAAATGGTATCCTGGATGTAACTTGATATTTCACAGGTGAGTAGTAAATTATCTTATTAGATGAATATTTTCCTAATAACATTTTTTTTGTTTTTTACATAGAAGTCTTTGTTTTTTCCAGCATCTAGTAATATCTGGTCCATAAACAAGTACACACGTGGTTTCCAACATATAATTCAAAAGGTTTCTAGTAGTTATTTTTCAGAATTTATCAAAATTTGCATTGTAAACAGAAACCAACTATAGTGACCATGATGCATAGTAAACTTTGTATCTTTCCCGTTTTGATCAGCAGTCTGATTTCCAACTAGCTATCAGGGTTATGATCTTATGACATCAAACTAAAAGGCACTCAGGCGTCTCTTTCTGATCTTCTTTCTCGCTTAAACTACCTAGGTACAAGTAGCGGCACGAAACTTTAGCTCTGACCGTTATTGCGCAGAAGTAAAAAACCCATGCGTAGTACCGATGCGCAGTACAGTACCCATGCGCAGCTATCCCCGCCGCGTATCGTTCAGCGCTAGACTTACTTGCCGCTACTTGTATATAGTTTTTGTTATATTGTTACTCAGTTATTTAAATTTGTTTTATTCCTTTTTTAGCTTTCCTAAGGATCCAACAAGGAGAAGACAAAGGCTAGCCAGGGACAAATAAAAAAAACAATTTTATGAAACAGCAAAAATATGCAGTACAGATCCACCAACTGATCTGTAGAATGAAATGTATGTAAGGCTATCCAGAAGCAAATAAAAAAATCTATTTTATGAAACAGCAAAAATATGCAGTACAGATCCACCAACTTATCTGTAGAATGAAATGTATGTAGTTTTCTATCATCTACATACATTTCATTCTACAGATTAGTTGGTGGATCTCTAATCATTTTGTACCTACAGATATGCATTTATTTACAGAAAGAATAATACAACTAATACCTACAGATTATATAATTATAATACCTACGTTGTTTTATTTTTATCTGCAAAATTACAACCACATCTATAAGAGTGGAAGAAGAGGAATGTGATAGGGAATTAATTGCTGGCAGGATACTATGATTAATTATTATTTCCATTCAAACTTCTCTCAGTTTATAATATTATCTACTTATAAAAGAATGGCACGAATATATATTGTTAGGTTTTCACCTATACCTATCGTTTTTGAACTTGTCTCTTTTACTTTGTAGTTGTGTGGACACCCTACTAGAAAGAGAGGAGGGGGACCTAAGTGGAGCGAGATAGAACTCAGTCGATTTGCTTCATATAGGTCTAGACGAGCGTGGCCTCCAGATTTACCTTTAACTTCATGGGCGGAACCGTAGGCGGGACGGGACCACAGAATAAGGAAGGACCTTGACAAAGAGTGTTGTACTACAAAAAGAGTGAACGTTGTCATGTCAACAGTTGCACAGACATATACTAACTAGGAATATGCTTTATAAAGAAGAAGAAGAAGCGACAAAATCGACAAATTGAAAGATTACAATCCGGCATCCAAGCATTTTTCACATTTTTCAAAAACGTTGCTCAAGTTCCTCAAGGTCCCTTCCTTCGTAATTTTTGTAAAACTTGAGAACTTTTAAATAATCACTATATGTCTTTTAAAGAAAATGTCACAAACTCTAAAAATGTGCTGTACCTCTAAAACTAAAGTTTATTTCATGATGTAGTTGTTTATCAAGCTTGAATCTTGATCAGGCTCACGATTTAACGAAGCAATGCTCCGCTTGTGAAAGTGTACACAAAAACCTGCAAAATGGGTTTAGACTTCGACGTGTTCGAGTTTTGCAAAAAACTGCGGCAAAACCGGCCTCCGCCGTACCAGTGTCCGCTTGAGAAATGCGACAAGGTGTACAAGAGTTTGTGTGGACTGCAGTACCATCTTGTGAATTACGATCACGATAATCCGACGCCGGCTACCCCGGCTGTGGCTAGCCATCGGAAGAAAGGGAGATTCAGGGCTGCTGTACCCACTGGTGATATAGCGCTTCAGAGCCCGCCAAAAGAAGCGTTAACATTCGCGGAGGCTCAGAAAGTTGTTCAGTTTGAGATAGACGGGAAAATCAGCAGGATTCCTATAGACCAGCCGCTGCAGATCATGTCTTTGGAGGATTGGGAGAAGAAGAATGCTGAGTTGGAGAAGCCGCTTCAGTTTGTGGAACCTCCTGCTGAGGCACATGTCAAACTGCCTGAAGCTAGTTTTACGGTACTTGTTAATGTTCTTGATATTGTATTAACTAAGTTGCACTTGCTTTCCTTTAATTATTATCATTATTATTTAAAGTTATAGACGAGCAGCTTTCACTGATGTGCCTATTTCAGAGTGTTGAAATGTCTTAGTTTCACTTGCTGCACTGATTACACTTCAATGTATTTGAATGTTAACAGTTTGTTCATTCACAACCAGTTATCCAATTTGTTTTTGAAAGCATTTGTTGATGTGGCAGTAACAACATCTGGTAAATCATTCCAATTATGGACCACTCTGTTACTAAGGTAATGCTGTGCAGTGTTGTATTTGTATTGTATTGTATTGTATTGTGCATGGTCCATGGGATATTTTACAAATATTTCCCCTCAACAACATTGAGCTTTCCTTTAAAATATAGATTTCATGAAGTTCAGGCAAATTCTAAGCCTTTTATTTTCTCTCACAATGATGTGAAGCTGAGGCTACTGAACCCGTATATCACTGAAATAAATAGCAATTTCACTATGTGCTTGTACAAAACAAACTTCTATGCTTAGGACTTTTATTACTTCTGAAGTATACATAGACACACACCATTTTCCCCGAAAGGCTAGGCAGACCCTCAAATGGGCCTCTTTTCACAGTGGGTTGCAACATTGTGGGATATAGACATTAAAAGTGGTGAGCTCATCTCCACCATTGCTTCCTACGACTGACTCTGCTAACACTCTCTTCCAGTAATAATACATTCCTTAAACAAGCTAGCAGCCAGGACAAATCTTATACCAACAAATCTTACAAACAAGTCTGGGTAATCCCTTAGTGGGCTTTTACAACATCCACGGGAGGAGATGGAGTTGTCTATTCTTGGGCCGGACACACCACAGTATAAAGTATAGATGTACTAATATTTCAAAGATCTCATGTTTAATTCAAAAATGTTATTGTATACAAGTCTGTTTGCTTATTTTTGTATATTAAGGAGTTATAATCACGACTTCACGAACTTGGATTAACTACCCTTCAGCAACGTAGAGAGCGTGGAGACCTAATAGAGACCTACAAGATCCTAAACAACCACTACAGTATACCAGATTTATCACAGACACTATATACCATGAACAATAATATAGGACTCAGAGGACACTCGCTGAAGCTGCAACGCAGGCCAAGTACCAGCAATCCGAGGATGCACATATTGCCAAATCGCGTCGTGCGCACTTGGAACCGGCTACCAGACTCAGTGATCAGTGCCCCCTCAGTGAATTCTTTCAAAAATAGACTTGACAAACATTTAAGGTGATAAGGACTAAGATATACACGCATCAGCTCCGAGAGCTGCCTGTGTATTATAAATAAATAAAAATAATGTAATTATGCAAGTTGTTGAATAATTGCCCACCTTTATACTATCATACCACACTACCACACCATCAACTGTAGCTTCATCTTTCTCAAGATTTACTAGCAGGCAATGTCATCATTGTCTTGCCCTTTCCCCATTGTATTTGGGTCGGGCGCAATACATCTTTTTCTTCCACTCTCCCTTATCTGCCGTCACCTCATCATTCAACTTCAACACTCCCTTCTCATTCATATCATCTCTCACTCAATGCATCCATCTTTTCTTAGGTCTTCCTGTTCCTTTCCACACACTAACATTCATATTCATAACTTTCTTAGTTACACGCGTTTCATCCCTACTCATAACATGCCCATACCAAGCTAAACGATTTCCTTTCAACTTTATTAGGCAATGTGTTGGAGTTTAATGAGAATTTTTTATTGCAATACTAAATTGCATCACATGTTGTATGATTGTGATCTCATAATGGTACAATCTCGATATATTATATACCAACCATTTACCATTTTCATAATCAACTTTACGTTTAAATGCTATAATTTTGAATAGGAATTAGAATTAGATGACGTTACAGCTGATCCCCGATTACAATGTTACATGATGTTACATCTGATCCCAGATTACATTGTTAAATTAAATGATGTTACAGCTGATCCCCGATTACAATGAAAGAGTCTGTGATGCCCCGCCCCGCCCAAATGCCTACATCCGTTTCATTGAAAAATCAGCCGAAGAACTCGACGTGGATGTGGAATATGATGTGGATGAGGAGGACACAGCTTGGCTGGCGATACTAAACAAGCAGAGGACTAAGCAGGGCTTGCCGCTCGTCTCAGTGGATACCCTGGAACTGTTGATGGATAGATTGGAGAAAGAGTCTTATTTCCAGGTACAAAATAATTTAGTAAGTGATGGCAATTTTTGTTTTATGAACACATCCATCTCATTATTATCAGCGGGTAGACTTGCTCCTCAAGGCATATGCTATAATGTTCCATGACAAATGGTCTGAGCTGCCTTCATCCATAGACTTGTCAAATGTCACAATGTATACAAATATCTTCGTCGGCAGATGCAATCCATCATGGTGCGCGTGGACGCATGGGCTGCGACGGAAGGTAGTAGAGTAGTTTAGTAGTAGAGCTTTTTTGTAAAAGAGTTTGTCCGGGGAAGAACTACCTCCATACCTATTTCTGCCGCAAATCAGTAATGCTCGCATTGCTGTGTTCCAGTTTGAAGAGTATGCCGGTGAAATTACAGTGAATTTGCAGGTGCGCAGTGCAATGCCTCATAGGGCGCGTCCTAGGTGGACGTTATCTATGTGGTAATGCGTTGTTAAAGGGAGAGGTTACCATGTACAATCAGGTGGGCCATCAAATTGTTCCATCATTCAATAGTTTAATAAAAACAAGTGTTTGATTCGCTTTTTATTAAACTAGGTGACTTTGTTCAGATTCTCCCCTCCTTTATTTTTGCTCACAGATTCCTCATGAGGTTGGTTCATTCATCATCACATTTTTATCATCACTAAAACTTTATTATTTTCTATTATCAGTTACTTGTCATCTTGTACATAATAACAAATGTATTTTTGCAGGCAACACAAAGTGGGCAGCAAACGGCGGCCTCAGTAGACGAGGATGCGGTATGTTGTATATGTATGGACGGGGAATGTCAGAACACCAATGTCATACTGTTCTGTGATATGTGCAACTTGGCTGTGCACCAGGATTGTTATGGGGTAAGTTGTGCCTCTTAAGCCGCGTACGGACTTTAGCTAATTAGCGTTTCTATAGTTAATTAGTTCTATAGTTATAGGTATCCCGCAAAACCCGGTGAAATTCATAAAGTAGAATCAATCAAATTGAAGTGAAATCAATTGACGGCCTCTGGCGCGGCGGGCGAAGCTCGGCCTGCGACGCAGGAGGTTGCGGGTTCGATTCCCGCACTCGGAACAAATATTTGTGCGATCGCAGATATTTGTTCAGGGTGTTCTGGGTATTTTCTATGTATAATAAAAAATATCTATCTATGTAATATATTGTATTAAGTATATCAGTTATCTAGTACCCATAACACAAGCTCTGCTTAGCTTGGGGCTAGATAATGTTGTGTGAATTGTCCAGCATTATTTATTACTATTATTTATAATGGCTTTGGTCCATCAAGAGTGGAATGGAAAAACCCCCATTCTCATCCAAAGGTTCTAGTTACAAATCTGGCTGTACATACATAGATACACGCCTT